>JANRMT010062837.1:84260548-84287606 GCA_026402145.1 Polypterus bichir lapradei | reverse complement strand
GATTTCTGTTGAGACATTCAAATGGTAGAGTCAGAATTTGGCGTAAACAGAATGAGAACATGGATCCATCATGCCTTGTTACCACTGTGCAGGCTGGTGGTGGTGGTGTAATGGTGTGGGGGATGTTTTCTTGGCACACTTTAGGCCCCTTAGTGCCAATTGGGCATCGTTTAAATGCCACGGGCTACCTGAGCATTGTTTCTGACCATGTCCATCCCTTCATGACCACCATGTACCCATCCTCTGATGGCTACTTCCAGCAGGATAATGCACCATGTCACAAAGCTCAAATCATTTCAAATTGGTTTCTTGAACATGACAATGAGTTCACTGTACTAAAATGGCCCCCACAGTCACCAGATCTCAACCCAATAGAGCATCTTTGGGATGTGGTGGAACGGGAGCTTCGTGCCCTGGATGTGCATCCCACAAATCTCCATCAACTGCAAGATGCTATCCTATCATTATGGGCCAACATTTCTAAAGAATGCTTTCAGCACCTTGTTGAATCAATGCCTCGTAGAATGTAGGCAGTTCTGAAGGCGAAAAGGGCTCAAACACCGTATTAGTATGGTGTTCCTAATAATCCTTTAGGTGAGTGTATATTAAAGGCCAGTGCGACACTGCCCCACTGGCCCTTATGTTGACAAAAACCATATAATTCAATGAAGAGAAGCCCAATACTTACCAACTCCACATGACTTCGTTGAAAACACTGCTCAGCCTCCTGTTTCACTGACTTAAATGGAGAGCTCAGGATTGGTGAAGTTATGGTGGCCCCGCCTCTTAGGGAACCACCCACAAATAACATTGGACATCCAGTATGCATATTTAAAGAGTCAGTGCACAACTAACCAATATATAAAAAGAGTAAAAAATAAGAACAAATGATAATTAAAAATTAACAATAAATCCCAATATGCACATCCATTAAGGTTGTAATACAAGAAATAATAATCGAAAAATAACAAAAACTACAGAAAATAATTACAAACCAGAGAAAAAAACTCTGGCTATAACACAACATGAAGCAGTCATACATCGTGCTCTTGCTGTCTTTTCCTCCAAATCAGCACATCGTCCATATTATGGGGGACTTCATGCAGTCTGTCATTGACTTCTGAGACCATGTGACATTGAAAGTGTGTGGGTGTAGAAGCAGTGCCAAATCCAGCAGCCATGCCATAGGCCCTTCAGAACAGATAATCCACCTGAAACCTGGTGCTGCCTGTACTGGGTTGGGAGACCATCTAGGAAAAGCTGGGTTGCTGCTTGGAGAGGTGTTGGTTAGACCAGCAGGGGGTGCTTACCCTGTGATCTTGTGTGGATTCCAATGCACCAGTGTAGTGACGGGGTTCACTGTGCTGTAAAATGAGACGTAAAACCGAGGTTCTGACTCTCTCTAGTCATAAAAGATTCCTGGGCTTCTTTCTTAAAGAGTAGGGTGTGTCCTGATATCCTGGCTAAATATCCCATCATAGCCTGGTCATTCTGGCTCCTTAATTATCCCCTGTCCCTTATTGGCTAGCTATCTCTCTCAGCTTTTTACTAACTAATAACTAATGTGTGCTGAATGTACTGGTGCAAAATGGCCGCCATTGCATCAACCAGGTGTATACTGCATATTGTTGGCGGATGAAGTGTCTCCCCCTTGTCTTTGTAAAGCACTCCAAGCGTATTGAAAAGCGCTATATAAATGCAATGTCTTCTTCTTCTTCTTCAAATGTAAGCTTATTAAAGTCATACGTCCTGAAAGGAGTTATGAACGTTGTGAAATTGGCTGATTCGTCTGCTG
The DNA here is from genome assembly GCA_026402145.1 of Polypterus bichir lapradei. Classification (NCBI taxonomy): domain Eukaryota; kingdom Metazoa; phylum Chordata; class Cladistia; order Polypteriformes; family Polypteridae; genus Polypterus; species Polypterus bichir. Next base: position 84,285,811 of record JANRMT010062837.1, on the reverse strand, counting down.
GAGGAATTTACCAAATCCCCATTATTGGCATCAAACTTTCTAAACAGGTTTGCTCCTGTTAACATACCAAGAGTCAGTTTGGCAGAGGACAGTAGTTTGATTTAGCTTGATGATTCATGTAGCCTGATTAGGTTACCAGATGTGCACACAGCCCATATTTTTTCACCACAATACCTGTAAGTCAATCGGAATCTGCCTTGGTGTCTTTAAGGAAAAGACAGCTGAACCGGGCTTGAGCTTAGTAGCATACAGCTGCTGGATGTCACCCAAAGTACTGCACAATTATGAGATTCTCTCATTAGAGTCTCCAAAATAATGCTTTCGAGACATGCCAGTCATTGTAGTTTTGTGACAGCTGATCTTCCAAGCAGGGCTGTATGGTGGGTTCTCTCTTGTTCTTCTCATCTCAATGAAAGAGCTTGAGATACTGTACCAATTATATATAGTGGTGTCTGACCTGACCCTAAAAAGGCTTTAGAGTAGGCTTTAAAGCATGAGGTCAAAAACTTCCACTGAAAATTGCACTCACATCAGCACTGTGTCAATTTTAAATTTTGCTATGGTATACAATATCTGAATATACACCCCAGCTGAGACAGTTCACACTTATATACCACTACCCTCAACAACTTCATGCATAGCTTTCACAGAGACACACACATGGGAAATTACATTTTTTTCCAAACAACTTCAGATCTGAGGGACAATTCCCACATTTACAGGAATGACTACTTTCTGCTTCATGTTCATTCTGTCTGCAGATGGTAGATTTTCTTTAACCTCCTTAGCATTAGACCTGAGTATTACTCGGGCTGTAAAAGCAGTGCTAAAAACATTTGTCCCGAAGGTTACTCGGACAACGGTGTAGACGCATCTTCTCCTAGCCTCGTAATGGCGTCTCATAAGAAACACCTCTCATCAGCAGTGATGACAAAGTGAATCTGTCTTCAGGCAATGAAACTGAAAGTGATTCTCACATCACTCGCACATGTGCAGTGTGCTGTTCATATTATTATTATTATCCATCCGTCCATTATCCACTACAGGGTCAGGGGGGTCTGCTGGAGCCAATCCCAGCCAACACAGGGCGCAAGGCAGGAAACAAGCCCTGAGCAGGGCGCCAGCCCACCGCAGGGCACACACACTAGGGACAATTTAGGATCGGCAATGCACCTAACCGGCATGTCTTTGGACTGTGGGAGGAAACCGGAGCACCTGGAGGAAACCCACGCAGACACGGGGAGAACATGCAAACTCCATGCAGGGAGGACCCGGGAAGCGAACCCAGGTCTCCTAACTGCGAGGCAGCATTGCTACCCACTGCACCACCGTGCCACCCTATTATTATTATTCATCATTATTATTATGATTTGTGTCATTATTATTTATACTTTCTACACTTCTGAATTTGTACTTTTATTGTGTTGCATGTTTTACAGTTGAAAGATGAGATTTTAATAAAATATTTTAACAAAAACATAATTTTTTAAGGCAACAAATTCAAAGCTTTTTACATGTTTTTTAGAGAAAAAAATGCAATGCTAAGGAGGCTACAAACCCATGGAGCAGGCTTCCTTGTTACAGTATTATAGTCTGCTCCTGAAGTTTAATTTCTTCTGATTACTTTGTCGTTCTAATTACTTTATTGAGTGTTTGGTCCTTATTGAGCTGCATTGAGTGCCACTATAATTATTTGAGTCTTTAAAAACACTTAGCTTTTTTTTTAAGTCATGCCATAAATGTGAGTTTTTTTTTTAATCTATAGCTTAGCTTACTGCTTGAAGCAGCATGTACAGTAGCAACACACTCCTGTTCCATAAAAATGCTAAATGTAGATTAGAGAAAGTGCTAAGCAGTTGGAAAGAGTGTGGTCTATTTCAAATAGTTTCTTAATGTGGCAATTTTAAAGCTAATAAAATAAAAAATGCAAATCTTATATTGTGGATTACAGATATTTTCCATTGTCATTAACCAGAAACGATACCATCTGCTGCTTGCTTTTTACATGCTTTTTCATCATCACCAGTTTAGAACATTTAAACATTACAACAATCTAGATGAGAACAGGCCATTCAGCCCAACAACAGTCACAAGTCCTATCCAGTTAATGAAAAGTCCTCTAAAATAACATCATGTCAAGTTGTGAAAGCCCTTACGCTCCTACTATCTACCACACTACTTGGTCACTTATTCCATATGTCTCTAGTTCTCTGTGTGAAGAAAAACGTCCCTTAACAAGTTTCCAACTGTGTGCCAGTGTTCTTGATGTGTCCCCACGTTCTTGACCTGGAGTGGCCACAAACTTCCTTACAATGTCTACAGCCTATCAAAAATGTAGCGACCAGGCTTTTAACAGGCACCAAGAAAAGGGACCATATTTTCCCAATGCTGGCCACACTGCATTGGCTACCAGTAAAATTTAGAATCCAGTTCAAAGTTTTGTTATCTGTTTTTGAAGCCCTACACAGTTTTGCTCCACAGTACATCTCAAATCTTCTACAGTCTTACACTCCCTCAAGGCCATCTAACCAACAATTCCTCTTGATTCCACGGTGTTGTGATGTGATATTTTGCATACAAGTTGATAAATATTTTGAATGTCTTTATTTGCAACTTAGACAAAGCAATGTAATATTAGTGTTACATTATTGATAATAACAGCAATGGTTTAAGAACCCCTGCCCCCCTTTTAGGAGTGAGTCTCTTTGTAATTTTATGACAGGGTTGGGGGAAGTGCCTCAAACAAGTTTGTCCAATATTTCTCTACTGAAGTCTCTCAGTCAACCACCACAGAAATGCCAGGCTGCTTAGTTGTCAAACTTTACCTTAACATATGGTTTGGAGGGCAGGTGTGAGGATATTATGTCCCCCCATTGGTCTGAAGTGTGGCTGTTTGGAATTGGCTAGTTTTAAAAGCTTTTAAGTACCACAACGCCCTATTGGCTCTAGGGGTTGGACAGAAAATCTGTAAATTTGCTTGCTTTACCTCATCCTCTCTCTCTCTCTTACCAAATGATGAAAGACCATCTCACACACCATGAACTGAAAAGGACAACACAATGAAGAGCACAGCTCGGCAGCCATATTGAGACAGGCATGCAGCCTGTTCTGAAGAAAGCTGGCCACAAATGATGCCTTAACTAACAAGTCTGTGTGCCGCCTGAAACTACACATCAACATTTATCAGGTTGTATGGTTGCCAGTATTCACTTGTACTTTGCTTATTGTTATTATGTATGACTATTATCAATAATACATTATTTAAATTGCAACTTAACTCCTGCTTGTCTTTTACTACACATAATTGCCTGAGGTTATAAATGTAGAAAGGAAGGTGGGGAGCTGTTATATGGTACAATACCTTATGAACAGTGGTAAGTCTGTGAGATTTGAGGCATTCTGACAAAGGCTACATATTAATAATACAAAAGGGGAAAGTAGAAAACAAAACACACGGTCACGTTCACGTTCTTTTTCTGTTGCCACACTCAGGCTGTGGGATGCAATTACCCAACAAATCAGATGATGCCAATCTATAGACACTTTGAAATCTTGCTTGAACACTTATTTATTATTTTTATCCATTGGCTTTTGATTCTGCATGGTCTTATATCTTGACTTGTTTTTATTGGTTATTTTTAACTGTTTCTATTGTCATTTTATTTGATCGTTTTCTTATTGAGTTGTGTACTGTTTTTATTGTTTTTTATTTTATTATATTTTGTGTATCTTTAATATTCACTCTACTGTACAGCACTTTGGTATAAGTAATGTTAATTTTAAAATGTGCCAGACAAATCAAAATGCCTTGGCTTGATTTGACATTTTTGTATGTTGAACTTTGCTCTGTCATCCATTGAGAAGTATCTGTTGGGAAATCACATACATACTTTTAAGATAACAAAATGACCATCTTCTCTTTTTCAGTTGGCAAATGCTTCATCCTCTAACTTTACTGATTTACTTGATCTATACTAATAACAGGCAAAGCCCTCACTGACTGACTGACTCACTCACTCACTTACTGACTGACTCCTCACTAATTCTCCAACTTCCCATTTAGGCAGAAGGCTGAAATTTGGCAGGCTTATTCCTTACAGCTTACTTACAATAGTTAAGCAGGTTTCATTTCGAACTTCTACACGTAACGGTCATAACAGTCGACAACGTCCGCCATGTTGAACTTTCTTATTTATGGCCCCATCTTCACGAAATTTGGTAGGCAGCTTCCCTACGCTAACCGAAGCTGATGTACGTACTTACAGTATTTTGGTGGTATGAACTTTCCAACATCACTAATTCTCCAACTTCCCGTTTAGGTAGAAGGCTGACCCCATCTTCACGAAATTTGGTAGGCGGCTTCCCTGCGCTAACCGAAACCAATGTACATACTTATTTCGGTGGTATGACGCCACTGTCGGCTGCCATATTGAACTTTCCAGCGTCACTAATTCTCCAACTTCCCGTGTAGGTAGAAGGCTGAAATTTGGCAGGCTCATTCCTTACAGCTTACTTACAAAATTTAAGCAGGTTTCATTTCGAAATTCTACGCGTAACGGTCATAACGGTCGACAACGTCCGCCATGTTGAACTTTCTTATTTATGGCCCCATCTTCATGAAATTTGGTAGGCAGCTTCCCTGCGCTAAACGAAACCAATGTACATACTTATTTCAGTGGTATGACACCACTGTTGGCCGCCATATTGAACTTTCCAATGTCACTAATTCTCTAACTTCCCGTGTAGGTAGAGGGCTGAAATTTGGCAGGCTCATTCCTTACAGCTTACTTATAAAAGTTAAGCAAGTTTCATTTCGAATTTCGTATGACGCCACTGTAGGCCACCATTGAACTTTCCAACGGTCTTTGTTACTTATGGGCCCATCTTCAAGAAATTTGTTATGCGGGTTCCCAATGCTAACTGAATCCTACTTAAGTACATATATACATCCATTGGCTGCAGCTCGGTCACCGTGTGAGGCGGCGTTGGGTCCCCCATCCCAACGCCTCCCACGTTGTTGGCTGCCTGCCTATATATACCGTCCGTCGCTCCAGTCTCTACATTCCCTTCCTTGCTTCGCCATGGGATTCACGTCTCCCTTAACTACAGCCTTTTTATTTTATCTACGGCTTCTCCACTGTTTTATTGTTCATTTATTACGATTATAGTTATTGTGTAGGTATTTTAGACTTCCTTTACATTGTTCAGGTACCCATTTCCTTTATTGTTCCAACCATACCCCTATTAACATGTCTATCGAGGTGATCACCATCGATCAAAGAACTGTCACTTGCCGAGTGGTTTCCATGCCCAGAGATGGTACCTGCCTTTTCCATTCTCTTTGTTACATATCGCACAGCCATATCAGGCTCACTCTTGATATCCGGAGGAACATTGTGTCTTATGTATTGAATGACTGGGACAGGTTCAAGGTGTGGACTGATGACGGTACACTGTAGGTTTGTACTTAAGTTGAGTTTGTATGTAAGTCGGAACAGTTATATTATTTTAATAAATGCTGTTGTTGACCGACTGTAACCAAGTGCTCTACCAATGAATGATGGAGTTTCACCTCTCTCTGACCTTTTTATTATTTCTACTTTATTTTCCAAGGTGATGGTTTTTCTCTTCTTTACTGTATCACCAGCACTTGCATCAGATTTGTGTTTCAGAGACATTCTCTCAAAAGGTAACATGAGCTCTTCTGCACAGCACTGTACACGCTATCATAGCAGGAAGGCATCCGTCGTCAGCACGTCTGATGTACTGACAAGAGACAACTTCCTGCTATGTGCAAATGAATGGGGGCGGCGGAGGGCAGTTGACCATCCGCCCACCACACAGTCACCTCCACTACGGTATGCTGCCTGCAGTGAAACACCCCCCTCTGCTCCATCCAGTCTGCATCCAGTCAGGAGCAGTAGCTACGGCAGCATGGTGGGCAGGCAGCGAACCGCCCTATCAAACCTCCGTCCTGTACACAAGGGATAGCTGTGGTCCCGGTGACTATGGACCACAGGTCACCGCTTGCTGCCAGGAGCCGCCTGAGGGACACTACACTGCGTGAGCAGCGAAATCACCCACCTCCAGCCTCTGTCCAGCCATCGCTTGCAGCGTCCCCAGGCCGAAGATGATGGAGTGGCAGTTACTGAGGTGCAGATGTCCGTAACTTGGGGACTACCTGTAATAATAAATGTTGTTGTTGTTGTGTCTCTGATTACTAACGATGCATGATGTTTAGTTTTACATCACTTCTTTGTATTGACAAAGTTAACATATTTTCATACCTTGTTGTTTCTGAACTTGGCAGTTTGGTAAATCAGATCAAATCAAAGACTCGGTCGCATCTAAATTCATCTTTCCATTCCAGCAATACCCAAGTCTTGTTGATGATATTTAGTGAGGATTATGGGCAGAAAACTACATTCTCACTTGAGGTACAGATTTCTTACTGCTTGTCTTTATATAATCGATCAGATCACTGAATGGAACAAAATCAATGTTGTAATCTTTGTTTTACAATGAGCAACACCTCAGAATGATTTATAGGGAAAAGAAATGAACATCAGAAAGCTATACAAGGTAATAATATAGATTATAAGATTTATCAAGAAATTACTGTGTGATAAATTATCACCTTAGGAGGGTACATTTTTATGTCATGCTCTTTAAACTCAGCCTCCCTGCAACCAGGAATAATAATAAGCAGGCATAGAAAAGCCAAAAAGAAATTGATTTACATCAGACGCATCACTGCAGAGTATCTGCAATGACTTATGCTGTTGTAATTTCATTCATCAGACACATCTACAGTAGGCTTATGTTCTTTATAAAGTACCATAACATGAACCTTCAGTTAAAAATCTAGTATGTAGATTACACTTTGAATTTCTTTGTCAAGAGCCTTACATCTAATCTGGAGTCTTCAGATACATGTCATCAGTGGCGTGCATATGACATTATTGATCCTGATTTTCAGAATGGTTTTGATAACTTACCTCATAAAAGGTTAGACTGCAAAACTGTAAAACTTGGGAATTCAAGTGTGTAGTAGAATTGGCTGAAAGGATTACGGTGTGAGGAACCTTATCAGAATTAGGTGATGTTAAAAGTTCTGCCAGATTTTATTAACTGGTGTGAAGCCCAGAGGTGTGTTCAGCCGCCCTAAACCCGACACAAACAGGCAGGACACAGGTTCAGCACGCAACACACACTTTTATTTTCAGCCTGCGAGCACTTTTCTCTGCTCCCCACAGCACAACACAGTCCCTTTGCCACCCCTTCGGTCCTCCTCATGGGCTTTGTCCTCTTCCTTCTGACTCTGGCCATTGGATACTGGCAACTGACCACTTTTTATAGGGCACCCAGAAGGACACCAAGTGTCCAATGGGCTTCTTCCAGCAGCACTTCTGGGTGTGACAGAAGTGCTGCCAAATAGGGCCCTGCAAATCTCCATGCGCCCCCTGGTGGTGGCCATTGGTTCCAACAGGGTAGAGCTTCAAAGTTTATGACCCGTGGCGCCCTGGAAACCAAGGGGGCTGCCCTCTGTCAGTTCAGGGGAGAAACTGTCATGGAAGTACTCTCTCCCCCGTCCTTCCATAATCAGGGCATCCCAGCCAGGTAAGGGCTCCGACCGTCTGCCACACTGGTTAAGTTTGCAGATAATGCCAAAGTAGACAGAATGGCAGATAGTCTAAAATCAGCCAAATCGTTAAAGAGAGATGTGGATGGAATACAAATTGGGCAGATTTATGGTAGATGTATATGTAAGTTGTGACATAGTTAGTTAGTCATGCTTCCATTGTTTGGTGCCTCGTCCCCACCTGTTATAAAGCTTCCTCCACTTCTCTCTGTCTTGTGCCAGTCCCTCCAGGTTTCTTCCTCTTGCTCCACTGTCTCTTGCTTCCTCTACCATCATATATTTCCACCTCTTTCTTGGTCTTTCTGCTCTTCTCCTTCTTACCAGAATCCATCTTTTCGCTCTTCTTGCTATATTTGAGTCATCCATGTGCCATACATATTCTGCCCATCTTATCACTCTCCAAACACCTATTTCACTCAGCTCCATCTGACCAATCTTTTCTCTCAAATTCGTGTTACTAGTCATTCTTGGCCATCATATTCCCATAATCCATCTCAAGCATCTTCAGTCAAACATGTCTACTCTTTTCATAATTGCTTGGCTAAATATCTTAGATATTAGTGGTGCATTGAAGGCTCGTTTGTCCACAGTTTAATGTCTCAGTGCCTCCAAAGTCATTTTTATAACTTGACAAATACTGCTCCTGCCAAATCTATGCTCTTCGTCACAGCCATCAAACAGCCACCTTTCACCTCCATCTTGCTTCCCAAATATGTGAATCTCTACTCTTTCCAGCTCTTGACCTTTATCATTACATTTAGGAAGTAAAAATGTTATATTTGAAAACACCATGGGAGATTTAAATTGTAGTAATTAGAAAAACATCACAGATAAAGGGTTTGGGGCACCAGTTGGTGATCCCCATATAATGTTGGAAACAAAACCAAACAAAAAAAAACAGTTGTAGCAAAAAAATTGTTTTTGGCAGAGGTCTTTCCAGATGTAAGTCCATCAGTTAGACTGTGCAACTGACATCTGTCATATGGTCTCAAAAGTGGAAGAAGTGTGACTAGGAGGCAAAGCGGAAGTGATGCCAAGGATTGTTGACTTGCAGAGCTTCTGGTCTGTAAACAAAAAGAGGAGAAGATGTTAACAACAGTGTGTTATCTCAACTAGGGGTGGAATTGCTATCAATACACCAGCCCTGAGAATTCTCCCTGCTTACACATCTGTGACAGAATACACAAACGTGAACGTTCACTGTATGAGAAGAACTTAACAGTCAAAGCGAACTCTTCACTATCTATATCCAGGTAGTGCACAGAAGCCATTAAGAAAGCTAAGAGGTTGTATATCACAATGTGTGGACAATAAGTCAAAGGAGATTATAGCTAAACTATATAACACACTAGTGAGGCCTCACCTGGACTACAGTGTGAATTTTTCATCTCCAGGCTACAAAGCAGACATAGTGCTTAACAAAATCCAGAGAATAGTGACTAAGATGATTGCAGTACTGCAAGGCATGAGTTATGTGGAAAGATTTAAATCGCTGAACCTTTCCAATTTAAGAAAATGGAGAATAAAATGGGATGTTTGACAAGATAAGAATTAGGAAAGTCGGTCATGGAAATAATTTTAAAATGAGTTCAACTAAAACATAGAGGCACAGATGAAAACTTTTTAAGGGTACATTTTGCATTAATGTTAAAAAAATTCATCTTCACACTTAGATGTATAAACACAGGGAATAAGTGGCCAAGTACTGTGGTAGACATTAGGAGATTACGAACCTTCAAAACTCAATATGATGTTATTTTAGAGAAATCAGGTGGATAAATTGGTGAGCATTGTTTAGCTAAATGGCCTGTGCTTGTTAAAACTGTTCAAATGTTCTAAAAAGAACAAAGTTAATGTCATAAAAATACTTTCTATACACTAACAAGTGCACAAGTTCCTAGTGGACATTCAGATTTGAGAGTCAACAAACAAAGCGAAAGCCGCTAGGCTTTAAACTCGATCTAGTCGGACGGTGCATATTACTCCAATCTTTTATGAATTGCACTGGTCTCCAGTTTATTACAGAATTTGCTTTAAACTTTTGATGCTTACCTATAGAGCTCTCTGTGGGCAAGCCCCCGATTATATCAGTGGCCTCCTGATATGCTGCACAGCCTGTCGGACACTTAGGTCTGGGCAACAGGGCCTCTTAGTCATCCCTCGTACCCGGCTGAAGCTATGTGGGTATTGTGCGTTTCAGTCTGTTGCGCCAAAGCTCTTCTGCTATCATTGCACATGGCTGAGTCAGCTGAATCAGTGGCCTCCTGCATTAACACATTTTCATAACTTGTGTTTCTGAACATGTCTACGTATACTCGGCAGATTGATATATCAGACCAATCCACAGACTCTTTTGCATCTGAATTCATCTTTCAGCTCCATTCCACCAATACCCAAGACTTGTTGATGGTATTTAATGAGGATTCTGGGCAGAAAACTACATTTGCACTTGAGTTACAGAATTTTTACTGCTTGTCTTTATATAATGGATCAGATCTCTGAATGGAACAAAATCGATGTTGTAATCTTTGTTTTACAATGAGCAACACCAGAGAATGATTTATAGAGAAAACAAATGAACATCAGAAACCAATATAAAGGTAATAATATAGATTATAAGATTCATCAAGAAATTACTGTGTGATGATATCACCTTAGGACAAAGCGTAAGCCTGTCTATTCTGGGGTCCTGAAGGTGTGACAGGGAATCATTTAACAAGAGGCCCATCATTGCTGCTAATGAAACACATACTGTAAGTAGAACGCATTATTCTGCTCTGATCTACAATGTCAAAAATTTCTCCCGGCATGTTTTATTTATTCTGTTATTGTGTTGTCAGATCACCCATGACATGCACCTAACATAAAAGGTACCAATTAACCCCTTAGGTTCTTTTCATAATAGAGGATAGGAAGAAATGTCAACAACAACTATGTAACTGTTACCGGTATCCTCTTACAAAACATCTTACACAAATAATTTATTTATTTTTCACAAATCACTTTAATTTGAAGCATTTGAACATTGTGTGTGGTGTAAATGGAAAATCTTTCTCAGTGATAAACATAAAATGACACACCAAACAAGAAAATAATAAAACCATTAAATATGTTCCAAGCTTTTCATTTTCTACAACTACTATTAAAAAAAAACAAAACAGAAGTTGAAGACACCACAAAGTTGGTCAACTCAGGCCTTAAGAACTCAAGGACTGACTCCATCTGGTCCTGTTGTTTTTCCTGTGTGTAGCTTACATAGTTGTCAACTTACTTGAGCTTTAGTAATGGAGATCCCGTGCTCATGGACTCATCACTGACCTTTCTAGTTGAAGTAGTAGGAGTGGCTGATGTAGTAGGGATGGTGTGGGGAAGACTGGTCACTGGAAGAAGGTGGCAGTGGGAGAAAAAAATCTATTCAAAAATTGATTCATAGCTTTGTCCACATCCCCATCTACCACCTAAGCCTCTGTGAACCGATTTTGGTCACAATGAGTAGCATTCTAGCATTTCATAACTATATTAAAAGACAGTTTTGACAAATTTGATCCCAATAAATTAAAAGTTTACAGATTGCATACAATATATCCAACAAACACCACACTGAAAATGATCAAATCATATTCAAAGATGCCTAAAATATTTTAGCCATTGTCACAAAACGAGACAAAGACAGATAAAGGTTTGGGGCAGCCACCCATATAATTTGGTATCCTGGCTGCAAAAGTCGTTTTCATACAACTGGCACTGAAGTGCATACAACAGAGTCCAAAACCAGACTGTGGGAGAAGGGAAAAGGGTAGGCTTTTAAAGGGGAAGACAGGAGGTGAGGTCATAAGGATCGGGCACGTGTTCATTATTCATTGGATCAAGCCCGGATGTGACATCAGGGGGGCCGGAGCTGGTAAGGTCTGTTTCCATTGGTTCGGTCCCAGAAGTGATGTCAAGAGAGCCAGGTGGAGCCTCCCGGGTTTGGTCTACAGGGAAGTGAGAAAAAGAGTTAGTGCACTCTGCAACATCCCGGCATGCCTCAGAACTGCCTTCACTCGAGCCCTTTAGCTGCCTCCCATGCGCGCGTGCGTGACACCGTTAATAGACTGCCCTAGAGAGGGGTGAAGCTGTGCCTGGACAAGGAGTGCTGTATTTCATAAACTTCAGCCCGGGGCTGAGTGGTGGCTCTGAGGCTAGGGATTTGCACTGCTGAACTGCCTGTTCGAATCCCGTAAATGCCAAAAGTGACTCTACTTCATTGGGCCCTTGAGCAAGGCCCTTAACCTGCAATTGCTCCGTCCTAGCTATGACATCAATCTGCATGTAGGCCATCCAACCTGCAGGGAAAAACCTGGTGGTTGGTGTCAGAATTGGCACTCCAGCCACCATAAAAAAAAAAAAACCTCCCACTGTTCCATTCCACCTGAACTAGTGTGGTGATGAGGTGTCACCCGTTGCATGGCTGCACTCGGGTCCTAATCTGAGATCCTGAGTTGATTTGTCATGTGGTGGGTGTGGCAATGCGCTGTATCAGTCCGTGCTCCTAACCTCTCCATCTCTACAAGCCCTACAAGGTTCATGAATGCAGGTGGAGTCTCTTGGTGCAGACAATTAGCAGAAGGTAAGAGGTCTGGAGTGGATTGCAGAATGAAAGACATACTGTAGCACATGATAGTGGAAGACAGCCAGGAACACTTGACAAGTTAACGTGACAAAGGAACAGCACAAGAATAGCCGCGGCTCATTTCCAGTGAGAGTTTGTGATTTTTCTGATGTGTTTCCCATGGCCATAACAGTGAGAAGGTGTAACTTCTCAAAATAAAGGGTGTGATCTTCCATTATTAAATAAACCTCTTAGTGACACTTAAAGTAAGTAAGTAAAAGTTATTTATAAAGTGCCTTTCACAGACATGATATCACAAAGCACTGTACAACAATAAAACACATAAAAGTGCCATCCAAAACATTACAAAAATAAAAAAGAAGAAATAAAATAACAAGAACAAAACTAAAAGCCCAAGCAGAGACTACTCAGCTGTGTTTAAAAGCCTGCTTAAACAAAAATGTCTTAAGTTGCTTACTAAAAGATAAATTTAACTCAGCCGTGTGCAATGCTAGCGGAAGACCAGAGCCTTGGCGCACCAGACTGAAACACACAATACCCACATAGCTTCAGCCGGGTACGAGGGATGACTAAGAGGCCCTGTTACCCAGACCTAAGTGCCCAACAGGCTGTGCAGCATATCAGGAGGCCACTAATATAATCAGGGGCTTGTCCACAGAGAGCTCTATAGGTAAGCAGCAAAATTTTAAAGCAAATTATATAATAAACTGGAAGCCAGTGAAATTCATACAAGGTGAGAGAAACATGTGCCCTCCGACTAGATCGAGTTTAAAGTCTAGCAGCTGTATTTTGGACTAACTGTAGCTGAGAAAGAGATGATTTATTTAAATCAGTATAGAGGTCATTACAGTAGTCAAGACGTGAGAAGATAAAAGCATGTACAAGAGTCTCCAGTTCTGGTCTTGAGACTGCTGGCTTCAAATTAGAAAGAAATGAAAGAAACAAGAGGGGCTCACAGACTTTAGTTTAGGTATTGCAGAAATGCATCTATATCTCACTTACTAGTATGCAACAAGATATTAACAACACACCTCTTTGGGTCTTAATAACACAAAGCATCAATTATTTATCTTTATTTGTCAGTTCAATTTATCAATTATCAATCAATTTATGTTTATTCACCAATTATTTGCTTATTCATTTCTGCTATATGGGCTACTAAAATAATTTCACTTTGCAGTGGTCTGAGGTGGCTTAGCTGAGACCTGCCTTCTCTTGCATATTATATTGCATTTTTAAGTATAAGACCTGTGAATTCTTCATATTGACAATTAATTTTATCAGCAGATCAGTATGCCACACTGCACATAGAGGAATAACTACTTTACTTATGCCTCTTAGCAAAAGAAGGTCTTGTTACCTAACAATAAATAAGCAATAGATACATTTTTGCGTTGTGTTACCAACGCTTCCATTGTTCGGGTTTAACTGTTATTTGGTGTTCATTGAGATATATTTTGAAAAATTGACATCTCAATTTTGACCTTATTAAAATATTTTCTCCTATTCTGTGGATTAACTAAAAAGAGTATACTTAAGAACCCAGTGTCCTACAAATACACAAAGCTTAAATAAAATAAGAATATCTGAAGAAAGAACCTAATAAAAAATGTACAAACAAGAAACATCCTTCTCAAATTCACTAAGAAATAAAACTAATACACCAGGAGGCGAGAAGTAAAGTTAACAACATAGAATGAGCTCAATAAACAAACTGATTTGAAAGAGAATCTGAATTCACTGTAGCATTCCAAGATTGCTTGTTTCTGGTCTAACAAGATAATTTTTTAAAAATTTCAAAATTAGTATGTCCAGTAACAAGGTTGAAGTCAACAATGACACATCTCCATGTGCATTTTCTTCTACTTTAAGACCCTTTACAAATTGTTTTTCAGTAGACAGTTGTGCCGCAGCTGAACCAATAGATGATCGAAGTTGTGGCCAAACGTTTTGAGAATGACACAAGTATTGGTTTTCACAAAATGTGCTGCATCAGTGTTTTTAGACCTTTTTGTTAGATGTTTCTATGGTATACTGAAGTAGAATTACAAGCATTTCATAAATTTCAAAGGCTTTTATTGACAATTGCATTAAATTTATGCAAAGAGTCAATATTTGCAGTGTTAGTCCTTCTTTTTCAAAACCTATTCAATTTGCCCTGGCATGCTGTCAATCAACTTCTGGGCCAAATCCTGACTAACGTTTGCCCATTCTTGCATAATCAATGCTTGGAGTTTGTCAGAATTTGTGGTTTTTTGGTTGTCCACCTGCCTCTTGAGAATTGACCACAAGTTCTCAATGGGATTAAGGTCTGGGGAGTTTCCTGGCCATGAACCCACATTTTCAATGTTTTGTTCCCCTGAGCCACTTAGTTCTCACTTTTGCCTTATGGCCCGGTGCTCCATCATACTGGTAAAGGCATTGTTGGTCGCCCAGCTGTTCTTGGATGGTTGGGAGAAGTTGCTCTCAGAGGATGTTTTGGTCCCATTCTTTATTCATGGCTGTGTTCTTTCTTGGCTGACAAGCAACCCCACATGTGAATGATCTCAGGATGCATTACTGTTGGCGTTACACAGGACTTATGATAGTGCTTACCTTTTCTTCTCCAGACAATTTTGCTTCCAGATGCCCCAAACAATCGGAAAGGGGATTTATCAGAGAAAATGACTTTACCCCAGCAGTCCTCAGCAGTGCAATTCCTGTAGCTTCTGCAGAATATCTGTCTGTTCCTGATGTTTTTCTTGGCTTCTTTGTGGCCCTTCTTGACACCAGGCCATCCTCCAAAAGTCTTCGCCTCCCTTGCCTGCCATTCCTAAGCAAGCTCTGCACTGGTGGTGCCCCAATCCCAAAGCTGAATCAACTTTAGGAGACGGTACTGGCACTTGCTGGACTTTGTTGGGCACTGTAACATATGTTTAATATGTCACTGTCCTCTGTACAAAAATATTTTATAAATCTACTTTTCTTTCTACTCACATGCACAGTGGACATGAATTTAGCACAGGGGCTCATCATTTGGAACGTCTAGGCAAGCATTGGAAGACAAGACAGGGACAACTGGGAAATGGGCATTGTATACTATTTTTGTGTGTCAAAGTCAGCATGAAATTGTATCCTCTTTGCCTTGTTTGGAATGACATGATTCACTGAAGTGGGGGCCTACACATAAAGAAAGAGTATAAAGCCTTGGAACATTGCCCGGCACACCTTTGAAGCTGAAGGACGGATGGGAGATACTATCATCCGAGCCGGAAAATCCTTCCAATGCAGCAACGAAAATGGCAGACTCTATAAATCGGGCCCCCATTCCTGAAGGTCTTGTCATGGCTTTCTTCGTCTGTTATGCTACATAAACCGTCGTTAAAGAAAGCTAAGTTATTTCTCCTATGTGATTTCTTACTGCCGTATCACTAAGGGAGGGTTATCACCTTTTTATATTATATCTTTATAGTTTCGGGTTATGTAACACGCCGCTATTACAAAAGAACTCATTCCAAGGGAGGCAGCACCCCCTGCTGAATGCAGGCACCCTGAAGTCTTCTTCACAACAGCACTGGAAATGATTTTTTTGGGATGTAGTTCATTTTCATGGCAAAGAGGGACTTTGAATCAATTGCAATTCATCTGATCACTCTTCATAACATTTTGGAATCTATGCCAAAAAACTGAGGTGGCAAACTTTGTAAAAATTAATTCTTGTGTCATTCTCAAAACTTTTGGCCGCGACTGTATGTGGAAGTGCAGCTCATTCCATTTTCTTTCCTGATGGCCTTCATCTTGTAATCATTGTAATGTGTTAGTGAGACTTGCTTAATCTTTGGAAGCATAAAACCCACCATAGGACATCATAACTGTAAATTATGCTTAGTTTTATACATTTTTGTTTGTTTCAGAGAAAAATTGCCATATGTAAAAGGGCTCCTGATTTACTGTACAGTGTGAGCTCTGCTAAAATATTTTAAAGTTAGGAATGCCAACGGCTTTCTTCCAGGATAAAGGTGGTTTAATCTGGCAGAGTACAGAAGCACAATGGAATGAAATAGAATATCAATGAGGACCCTGTGGGAATGCTTATGTGATGGATTAATGATCAGCACCCTGTCACTTTTCAACTAATTGACTAAAACACATTCAGGCCTTTATGCAAGCTCACATGCTTTTACTTGATAATTATTCCTAGCGTTACACAGGATGACTTTTAGACAAAATATAATTGACTTACCCTGCCATTCAAACATTTTGTAAAAACTCCACAGGATTTATTAAATATTTGGCCCCAGGACTAAGCTCACCTTCTGCCATGTTTTATTTTTTTTTTATATATTTCCTCCAATAAAAGTGCAAAGCAGATTGTCCTCTTTCTTGTGGTGGTGTCTGCAAATGGCAACACTTTAGTTTAGGTACTGTAAAAATACATCAATTGCTGATTTACTCTTACTTAACAAGACTTTAACAAAGGCTTTTTTTGGTCTTCATAACACTTATAACACATCAGTGTGCTGGTAATTCATCTCTGTGCGGTGTGGCACATTGACATGTTGGTAAAATGACTTGTTAATATGAAGGGTTCACAGGTCTTATACTAAATATGCAACATCAAGAGAAATGTTTCCCAGTTAAGCCACCTCAGACCACTCCAAAGTGACAGATAAAGAAACATTTTTGAAACGAGTCTTTGGTTTTCTTTTGGTTTGAAAAAATTTCTTGAATTTCTTATTTTCTATTTGTTTTTTTTACCCTTAACAAATTTTAACCATTAAATAATTAAAAGTGCTGCTTCTCTTGAGGGTTTTACTTGATGGTTTCCCTGCCCTCTGGCATTCATGTGGCAAAATAGGAACACTTTAAACGGCTGATCAGGCCATCGAATGACACACTCATTCACCCCGACTCCATCGCACCACAATTAGAGTTGCCAATTAAACCAAAATGTAATCCGAACCCCACAATGTGCAGACTCCACAAAGACAACATGGGACTCAAATCTAGTAGAATATGCCGTGTTCGCCAGGAACCTTTTCTGGAAATTTGCTATGATGCCTGGTTAGATTAATTTTTTTTCCAGTGCCCCATGATGCTTTGTGAGGCCAGAGTCACATCACTGAGCTGTAGCAGCCAATGTTGTGTAACGGTCCCCTGAATATATAACACTGATTCTAGTAGTGAGGTAGAAATTATAAAAAACTTGTGAATAGATTTAAATGCAAAATGTGCATGAAGATGGAAATTGGAAATGTGTCGGTGTAGTCATATCTAAAAAGTAATGTCTTTTTGTATGGACTTGTCTGTGGCCTGTGTGTAACACTTGAGCCTGCCCCTTCAATAACATTATCCAGACTGCTGTGTGTTGATGCAAATAGGAAGGAGTGAAGAATCCATGTGCTTTACTTTGGAAACTATTTGGTAGCAGTAAGTGAGCTAAAGCATCAGGGAAAAAAAACAAACAAACTGTACTTATCAATTTGAGAGAGGTGACTACTTACTATTGAGTCCATGTCCCAGGCACTGTCTACAAGAAATTTTAACTCTATTTATTTTATCTCAGGGACACAGTGGTTAGCACTGCTGCCTTACAGTTCAGGCCTTATTTTCAGCCACAATGATCAGACCTGCATAGCTGGGAGATGTTTCCCTAACCCTAAGGGACACATTAAAAAACCACTGCACCATTATAATCCACTTAAAACTAGTTCTGTCTCTCCTTCTCCATTGATTTCAATGTAATTTACCAGGTTCGGTGATGTTCCTGACCATTTCTGTAATTTGGCTGAATTCTAGGCAAAGCAAATACAGAGGAGATCACTTGTCACTACCCAGTCCCAAAATGGCAGTTGTGGCCTGCAAAGGGCGATCCTGCAGTCCAAACTTGACACAGACAGACACAGTTACAAGTTAAGCACACGCACTTTTTATTTTTTCTTTTTCACAGCACAGTTCACAAAAAAGCACTTCTTCTTTCTTTTCTGTTTCTCTTTCCTCGACTGCTCCCGGCAAGCTCTGTCTACCTCCTCCTGACTCTGGCTCTCGGAGTAGTGGCTGCTGGCTCCTTTTATAAGGCACCTGGAAGTGCTCCATATGTTTGTTAACCTACTTTCAGGTGTGGAGGAGTAGTTGCCCATAAGGTCTCAGCAGCAGCTGCAGCACCTCCTGGCAGTGCCCACGGAACCCAACAGGGCTGTATTACACTTCAGTTCCCATGGAGCGCTGTGGGAATCCGAGGCACTGCTGCAACCCATGGTGCTGCCACCTAGTGCCTTTGGGGAGATAATTCTCTGGATATGCTCCCTCCACTGGTCCATCCAGCGTGGAGGTGCCACACAGTATACCAAATAAAAATGAATATGTCATTTTCTCAAAGTACCCCTTCTCTATTTTGTGTTGCTTTCTAATATACAGCTTTCAGTTTTATGGTCAACATATAAATTTCAGCTTACTTTAAACTCTGGAAATGAATGCTCACTAGAAATTCAGAAAACCTTAAGCAGTACCTGACCACAAATGGCACTTCTACAACAGTCAAGTCACATCAACATAATGACAGTGTGTGTTTACCTCATATTATTTTGTATTTGCAAAGTACTGATGACATACGAGAAGAAAACATTTTGTTTTCCTT
This sequence comes from Polypterus bichir lapradei, assembly GCA_026402145.1. Classification (NCBI taxonomy): domain Eukaryota; kingdom Metazoa; phylum Chordata; class Cladistia; order Polypteriformes; family Polypteridae; genus Polypterus; species Polypterus bichir. The sequence continues at coordinate 84,266,941 of JANRMT010062837.1, read as the reverse complement.
GAGAACAATGTTTAGCACTCCATTGACAAAAACAGTGGGGTAGAATTATTTCCCCAGCTGGCTTTACCTTTATAAAATGCTTTGATCTCGTAAACTGTAATTTCATATGGTTTAATTATCCCTAATTTCCAATAATGTTTGCTTTAACACATCCATTTGTATTCTGAATTTGATTTGCAGTTGCCAGTTGGGCAAGGAGCAGCAAGCCATCCCAGCAGCAAAAAATAAAAGATGGTTTTCAATCTTCAATTGTTTCAAAACATTATAGAAACTACAACTGTAAACATTGATTGTTAAGAGAGCTCTTAAGATGATGTGCACCACGTAGCCTCGAGCAACACTATGGCTGATCACCAGGCATACAGTAATGTGAAAATGTAACTACGCCTGTTCAATGCTATTGTTTTAAACGCCAGGACCAAAATAATGTTCATGTAATCCTCACCAAATCCTAAAACTGGATAAATCATTTCTTAGGTGACCCCTCTAGTTTCATTGGTTTTGAAACAACAGTGACAAAACAATTGGCTGTTGTACGTAAATAAACCGTAACATTGTGACTCTTCTTCCTTCTTCTAGGTGTAAGAGGGTCCACTAGCATGACAGTAATTCCATGCATTAGAACACTCGTTAGCTCATTTCAATAAGCGTCAACTAGTGTTCTGGTATCACAGCCACAAGCCAGAAGTCTGTCGCCACCACCTTGATAATAGCTATATGTACAATTTTAGATTCAGGCCAATAATTTCATTGGGTAACAAAATTTTACTTTTTTGTCACATGAATTAATATAGGTGAATCATTCAGTATTTTTAGTACTGAATTCAAATATCTGCCCAGATTTTCTGTAAGGATTTTTAAGTGACACATCATTAGAATTTACAATAAAGGTATCAATATACTCATACTTACCGGGAGCATCTCACCTAAAAGGTATAAGTGTACAATTTTCTCGTCTACTTGACCTCAGGAATATCCTCCTTAAGTTTGATATTTTTCATGTCAAAGCAGTTTCTTCACTATCATGAAATATAGAAATTTACCATGTTTTGTTTTAAAGTTAGGCATTTTCTAAACATTTTTACAAATACAGAGCCTCTCTGCATATTTTATAATGGAAGCCATGGGGCACAGTGCCTGATTGGAAATCAAAAGCCTAAAAATCTACAGAACACGTCCATTTTGCAAGCCAAGAAAGTTATTGAGCATTGACCTGTGTCTTGAGATTACACAGACATTGTAAAATAGCTTATAAATGTCATTTTCAAATAAAAAAATGCAATATTAGAAGATTCAGCCATTTCAAAAGAAGATTAGCCGTGTGAGCTACCTAAGTGGTCGACTTCTTCTGCAACAACCGTTCACCCTCAGGCACATGGTTTCCTCTCAAAGTTGCTTAGATCTGTTTGTTTGCTTATTTTTTCTGTTTCCAATACATCGCCTTTAAGCACTAACTGTTCACTTGCCACCTGGTATATCCCACCCCTTGAAAGATGCCTTTGAAATATGATAGTCAATGTTATTCACTTCACCTGTCACTTATTTTAATGTTGTGGAGCATTGTTTTATGCTTTGTTTGTGAAGAGATAACTTTAATTTGAAAACTACCATACTTATCGTTTAAGGGTCCAGCTTTAGTCAACAGTCATACTGGGGCTCCACTTGCCTTGGTATTGCATGTTCCATTGCAGAAATGTCTTGTTGAAGTCGTTTGAAATGCTAGTCTGATGACCACTCCGAGATTTCCTGGGAAAAAGTATGGAAAGTTATAAAATGTTCATTAACAGCGATGTTAGATTAGATTATTTTACCATTATTAACCCCATGTGGAAATTCAGATGAAAATAGCAGTAGAAACATAAAAACAAGGATGAAGACTCACAGGACAAATAATAGGGCCAATCAATCAATCAATAAATGAATAAATATTGCATAGATATTTCAAAATGAACTTAAAAAGTACATCGGGAGGAAATATTGAATTGCCTGATAGTAGTGGTCAAAAAAGACCCCTAGATGTGCTTCCCAACAAACCGTGGAGGAATGAGCCTGTGGCTAAAAGTCCTCCAAGACAGCGCCTCATGGAGAGGATTTTTCATAATGGTACCCAACTTTGCCACCATCCTCTTTTCCACAACAGCTTCCAGTGTGTTCAGAATTTGCACAGTGATGGAGCAACCTTTCTTGATATGTTTATTCATGCTTTGTTGTTTCCCCAAGAGACTGTAGCATAAAACACCACACTGGCTACTATGAACTGGTAGAAGATTTCCAGCCACTTGCTGCAGACATCAGAAGACTTGAGGCACCTTACTTTGTCCAGTCTGCTCTGGCCCTTCTTGTACAGCAACAGTGTGTTGAAAGACCAGTCCAGATCCCTGGGTACTTGTAGCTCTTCACCACTTCTGCATCTTCCTTCTGAATGATGACTTGTCTTGGATGCTCCTTGGCATGCTGGAAGTCCACCACCATCTTTTGCTGATATTGAGTTGCAGGTGACTATCCCTACATCACAAGACAAAGTCCTCCAGAACCTTCCTGTACTCTGACTTGTCTCCATTATTAACAAAGCCTATGATGAAAGAGTCATCTGAAAATTTCTGTAGGTAACACAACTGATGCAGGTGGCTGCTCATGGCTGTGGTGGAAGTACAAACAAACATTTCAATCCTGAATCTAGCTTAATAAAACATATACAGGCAGTCCCCAGGTTACGGACATCTGACCTATGACTTACGAGCGGGGCCGCAACTGCGACACATACGCCTCAGTAACTGCCGCTCTGTCATCTTTGGCCTGGGGATGCTGCAAGCGGTGGCTGGACGGAGGCTGGAGGTGGGTGATTTCACTGCTCATGCAGTGTAGTGCCCCTCGGGTGGCTCCTGGCAGCAAGCGGTGACCCATGGTCCATAGTCATCGGAGCCACAGCTGTCGCTCATGTGCAGGATGGAGGCTTGATAGGGCAGTTCACTGCCCACCCACTACGCCACCACAGCTACTGCTCCAGACTGGACGCAGGCTGGATGGAGCAGATGGGGGTGTTTCACTGCCCACCCACCACCCACCACACACCACACACCGTTCGTTCTCGGTGGGCGGCTGGTAATGCTGCAAGCGGTGACCCAGATGTTGGCTGAACTGAGGCCATTGAGGGTGAACAGGGCGGCGGGGGGTAGCATTGTAGGGTGGCTGCCTGTTGAATGGGGGTGGTGGTGGGTGATTCACTACCTGCTTTTGGCCGCATCGTGTTCGTTGTTGGTGGGCGGGCGCTGCAGAAAGCATACTGTAGTGGAGGTGACTGCCTGCTTGCTTGTACTGTTACACACATAGCAGGAAGATCTCTCTTGTCAGTACATTGTTGACGACGGGTGCCTTCCTGCTGTGATAGCGTGTACAGTGCTGTGCAGAAGAGCTCATCTTAACCTTTTGTCTTCACCCTTCAAGAATGTCTCTGAAACACAAATCTGATGCAAGTGCTGGTGATACAGTAAAGAAGAGAAAAACCATCACCATTGAAAATAAAGTAGAAATAATAAAAAGGCCAGAGAGAGATGAAACTCCATCATTCATTGTCAGAGCACTTGGTTACAGTCAGTCAACAATAGCATGTATTAAAATAATGTACCTGTTCCGACTTACATACAAATTCAACTTAAGTACAAACCTACAGTCCCTATCTCGTATGTAACCTGGGGACTGCCTGTACCTTAAAAAGAGTTGATATACTGATATTCAGCATAAAAACAGACATAACTCAAAAAGTAGGGGAGAAATCAACACAAAAACATATTTTTAAAACACCCTTAATTTATTCTGTGATAAAATCTCTATTGTCTTCATAAGGAGTATAGTTGAACTGTACACCGCATTGAGAAGAATGTTAACAGCAAATCTGATTTTTGGCTGTTTTATTCTGAAGAGGGCCTCCTGAAAAAAGAATGTTTTTCTTATAAGCCTTTGACTAAAAAACACACTTTTTTAATATGAAAAAATACCACTTATAGTGATGAGCAAAACGATTGGCCTGAAATTGATTTCTGAGCAAAGCAATTCATATAAAATTTATTTCTGAATGAAAATTTAATATGTAGAGAATCACTTCCCAAAAAAAATTCTTGAAATAATCTCTTCCTTGAAAAGTTGTGCCTTTCAAGCCCATCTATTGAGTTCCTGTCTGGAAGCGTTTTCATGCATTAATTCCACAAGTGTCTGCCTGTCATTTGGTATTTTAACCTCCTTAGCATTACATTTTTTCTCAAACAAAAACAAAAAAAAAATTGTTGCATTTTTTGGCTTGAAAAATAACATTTTTCTACTGCAGTACTTGTAGAACACTAAAAGTACAAAGTCAGAAGTGTAAAGAATATAATAATGATAAAAAATAATGATACTATTGGAGACGAATAACAAAAATAATAATAAAATGAAATGAATAATAATAATGCTGATGCTAATACCGTATATACTGTCAAAATATGTCTTTTGTGTGGTATATCTTTGAACTGTAAAACTGTTTAGGTGTACGGTCATTTGCACGACACTGTTCAGCATAGCGGTTCATCTCAACAACAATTCTTTCCATCACGTCATCATCAAGAAATAACTTCATGTAAATATGTGGACCTTGGCTGTTAATGTTCACTTTCATTCCTGGTTGCCCCACAAAATCAAAACGTGGTAGTGCTGGCTTATTTGAAGCAAAGTCAACAGAAACACAAATGCGAGTGTCACTTTTGGATTCATCAGAGTCAATTTCGGTTTCACTGCCTGAAGACAGATTCACTTCGTCATTACTGCTCGTATCACTGTCAAAAGCGTACAAAACCTGGGCTGCTGAAAAACGTTTCGTACGAGACACCATTATGAGGCTAGGAGAAGGTGTGCCTGATGCTTATGTAAGACACGCCTATACTGTTGCACAAGCAGCACTCAGGACTAAAGCTGTTAGCACTTCTACAGCCAGAGTCATTCTCGGGTCTAACGCTTACACGAGATGCGTCTATACAGTTGCCTGAGTGACACTTGAGACCAACACTTTTAATACTGTATTCACAGCCCGAGTGAGGCTCAGGTTTAACGCTAAAGAGGGTAAATAAAGATCTCTAGCAAGGAAAAAAAAGTAACTAGAATAAGGTTGTTTCAAGATATGACAGTAGAGGTTGGTGGGTTTTCAAGTACTGAGTTTTCCTGCGGAGAGAACACAGTAATGTGTACAACGGTGAATTTCAGTATATCTTTCGGAAAATATGCAACATGTCACATTTTTAAAAAATGCACCACACTTCTCAAAAGAGATATAAACAAGAGGCAAGAGATTTTACAGATGTGGTGCAAATTACATACTTTATGAATCTACAGAAAAGAACTCAGACAAACACAGAAACGTGAAGGAGACATTAGGGAGTAGAATTTCTTATTTTCCACACATTAAAAAACCTTTTAAACCACAAAAAAACCTTTTTAGGTTTTCACAATTGTGAAATACGCTAGTGAAATTATTTTAATGTTAGTTTAGTAAAACTGCATCAGAATGGAAACCTGCCTGTTTTGCTCATCACTTCTCACTTACCATCCTCAAGTCATTTTAAGAAAGCGGTAATCATAAAATAAAATGTATGATGCCATTTCACATCGTTACCGGTGAGCAAGTGATGCAGAAATACAACCGTGCATCAGCTACAGTACTATACATTATTACCTGGTGCGTGGGTCAGTTTTGAATAGAGAATGTACTAAAAAGCAAAACGTCACTACAAGAGCTAGTGAAAAACTTTTTTTTTTCATGTTGGGTTAGATTTACTGCTTTAATACAGACCACCAACACAAAGGCATAACAGTTGTCGTATAGATTATGTGCGGTCTACAGCATTGAGAAGCTTCACCAAATAAAAAGAGTTTAAAAACATTTCATGCACAAAACGCAATGCATTGGGGTAGAAAATAACAATGAAGCTCATGTCTAACTTAAAATGACTCCAGATGTGCCACTCTTCTGCTCGGTTTACATAGCAGGTCTTTTCCCATCATTGGCCTCTGCAAAGTGCAAGAAAGGAAACGCCACTGGAAAGAATCAAATGAAGTGGAGTTATGGCTGAGCCCAGTATGGCTGGCTGCAGTACTGATGTCACATCCTGTCCTGTGACTTTATCTCACTATAAGAGAAAGGCCAGCCCAGGCTTTTTCAGGCTACCAAAAGAGAAACCCCAGCATGTAAAAGAACGGTGCCCCACAGTAGAGGACCCATATCTTGACTGCTATGGTAAGAAGCCTTAGCTACTCCTGCCCTTTTGGGGCTACAGTAAATCTTGATAATATGGGATTAATAAAGTATCTATCTATCTATCTATCTATCTATCTATCTATCTATCTATCTATCTATCTATCTATCTATCT
>JANRMT010062837.1:84201756-84260538 GCA_026402145.1 Polypterus bichir lapradei | reverse complement strand
TCTATCTATCTATCTATCTATCTATCTATCTATCTATCTATCTATCTGTCTATCTAATAGAGACCAAAACTGGGAACTGTACTGACTTATTCTTAAAAGGCTGTTGTATTGCATAATTTATTTTGTATTAAAGCATTCTGGCAGAGATGGAAACTGTCATTAAGAAGCCCCTGGGTGTCTGCATGTCTCCACTGATCACAGAGTTGCTCAATGGAGTTGGTCAATGCTGGCTGAAAGCACAAATAAGAAGCAAATGCCTCTAAACCTCATAACTGTACATTCTTAAAATTCAGATTTTTTTAAAAATGTAAAAATATCTGCTTTTTTTATTATAATCTCATTTCTGTTTTAACTCAGTTTGGTGATTTTGTTCATTTTGACTTGCTATTCCATTTTTCTTTGTGCAAGATTTGAAAAGAGAAAAGTGAAAAGATGACACGGATCGAAAGTTAAAGTAAATGAAGGATTCTTTCCCTCAGGTACATTCTGTTTTGTACAAATAATAACGTTCGAATGTTGCTGTGTTAAAACAAAATAAATTATTGCTTTGTACAACATGGTGACAAGTAAACATGCCGGAATGTCCTGCTGGATGATTAATAGCACATTTGCATGTGGCCAGTGTTGTTTTTTGTTTCTAAAATTAGATTCTCTTTCATTCAGTATGTACAAGAGAAGAAGAAAACATTTGCAACTGGTAAAATTCACTTTGATGGACTGGTATCGGTTGCTACCTTGTGCCAGATTCGGTCAGATTTGGCTCCAACACCCCATAACCCTGAACTGAATTACGTTGGATTCAGAATGTATTCTGTTATGCTGCAGCCTGGTGCTGTTCTCATTGAAAGTCTTTTTTTACTACTCAATACTCCAGAATAATGGCGCAAAAATTGAATTTTTAAAAATTTTTGTACATTTATTAAAATAAAAGTATCCAAGTATTCAGATCCTTTGGTATGACACTCAGGTGCTTCTCATTCTGTTGATCATCACTGAGATGTTTCTACACCTTGTTTGGAGTCCACCTGAGGTCAAGTCAATTGATTGCACATGATTAAGAAAGACACATACCTGTCTATAAAGGCCCCACAGATGTCAATGTGCATCAGAGCAAAATCTAAACCTTTAGGTCGAAGGAATGGCCTGCAGAACGTTGAAATTTTTGCAGCATTGAACTTTCCAAGTGACATTTATAATTCTTGAATGAAAGAAGTTTGGAATAGCCCTAGTTTTTGCTAGAGCTGGCCACTCATCTTAACTGAACAATTAGGACAGTAGGGCCTTAGTAAAAGAAGTGTCCAAGAACCCGACAATCACTCTTGCTCAACTCGGAGAAGGGAAAGATGGGAGGAACTTATACAAGGAATACCTTCACTGAAACACACCACTAATGTGGGCTTTATTCTAAAGTGGCCAGACAGAAGCCAAGACAAAATGGAACCCCCACTAAAATTTGTGAAAAGGCACCTAAATGACTCTCTGACTGTAAGAAACAAGATTTTCGGATCGGATGGAACCAAGATTAGCATCAACTCTGGAGGAAACCAGGCACCGCTCATCATCTGTGCAATATTTCTGCGGTAAGGCCTAGTATTGGCAGCATCATGGGGATTGTTCCTCAGTGGCAGAGACTGGGGGACTAATCAGGGTTTAGGGAAAACTGAAAGGAGCAAAGTGCAGAAATATCCTAAATGACAACCTTCTGCATAGTACGCTGGACCCTAGACTAGGCTGAAGGTTCATCTGCCAATAGGACAATAACGCTAAGCACAAAGCAAAGACAACACAGGGGTGGCTTAGGGACAACTCTTGGAGTGTCCTTAAGTTGCCCAGCCAGAGCTTGCACTTGAACACAACCAAACATCTCCAAGCAAATCTAAAAATCACTTTCCACTGATGTTCAACATCTAAACTGAAAGATCTTTAATGGATTGGCAGAGAAGGGCAGAAAATCCCCAAATCCAGGTGAACAAAGTTTGTCACATCAGACCCAAGAAGACACCATGTGGGAACCACTGCCAAAAAATGTGTCTGAATATTTGCTTCAATGGGATACTGTATTTCAGTTTTTTTATTTTTAATAACTGCACTGTTTTCATCTTTTATTTTTTCTCTACTAAAATTCATGCTGCCATGGACTTCGTAACTGTGTGTGCCTCCAGTGCATCGTGATGCAGAAGTATAAACTGCTTTCAACGGTGTAGGTGTACAGTGTTAACTCAATGTATAAGTATAAATCAACTTTTAATCCACAATCCAAGAATTCAAATCCAAAATTCAGAAGAGAAAAATCCAAGAAGCCATAAAATCAATACTCAGAAATATGTAAGCTGAGGCCGTTCCTTCTGTGGTGACATAACCTCTTGAACTTCCGCCTGCAAAACACAAGGAACATAAGAGACCAACACAAAATATGCATAAACTAAACAATAAATAAACAGAACATTAACAAAATTTTATAAAATTTGTACACCCAAGCTGAAACATAATGTTTGTGATTCCTCATACACTAATGTCATCATTAACATTAGCGGTTTAAGTGCGTTTATCTTCTTCAATGCCCACCAGACCACCTCTTATGTCACACTATCAGACCTACAAGTGCATAATGCATATGCAAATGCCGAGCTGAATTAGAAAGTATCAAGTCAAGTCAAGTTGCTGTACCCACTACACAATGAAACAGCTCGAGATCCCAGTTGGCAATCCCCCAGACAGACATGTGGTACAGTCCCATCCTCCGAAAATGACCCTCTACCTGCCGCAGCCAGGTATTACATGGCCGACCCCTTGGACTGGGTCCCCAACAATGAGCATCTTACGAACCGGATCACCCACATGGAAACACGCCACATGGCCATAGTGCCGTAACTGACGCTCCGTCACAATGCAGGTAATGTGCCTCATTCGGGACTCCATGAGCAACCGCTTATTCAGCACAAAGTCAAACCAACGGTACCCAAGGATTTTCCGGAGAGACACAGTACCAAAGGAGTCCAGTCTTTGTCTCAGGTCACTGGATAGCATCCATGTCTCACAACCATATAGCAAGTCAGGAAGCAACCAGGACTCTAAAGACTTGGACCTTCGTCCTTTTGCGTAGATATCGGGAGCGCAACACACCCTTTTCCAGCGACCTCATGACCCCCCATGCCGTCCCAATCCGTCTACTGACTTCATAGGAAGAGTCACCAGAGACATGAATGTCACTGCCAAGGTAGGTAAACCTCTCAACGAGGTCAACACTCTCTTCGTAAACAGACACACTGCTGATAGCCGTGCCCAAGAGGTCATTAAAGGCCTTGATCTTGGTTTTTATCCAGGACACTCGCATGCCCAGACACTCAGACTCGCTTGGTCTCTCGAAAGTATGAACAATAAAAAAATTGTAATACAATCTCAATCAAAATTTCTCCCTTGTAGTATTATTATAATCGTTTACCCGGCTGACCTATACATGCAGAGCAACTTACGAGATCAAGATACGGCAGTTTTTTATATATATTTTATAATTGGAGAGCAGGATATTTAAGGGACTTGTTTATTGAAATACGGTGGACTGAACCAGAAGCATTATGGGTTAACGTTCAGGGATTTAGCAATTACACAACACTGCTTTTACATAAGAATTATATTAAGAAACAGAAATTCAGAAGCATTACACTCATATAAGAGCATGATTGCCTACATTTGTTTTTAAAGCTTTAAAAAGGACAAGATGATTAAATAATATATACTAAAACATACATTGGAAGAACAAATGCAAAACTCGATACATTAATTATGAAGGCTAATACTCTATAAACATATTTCACCAGAAAAGTTTATGAGGCACTGCTTTTTAGAAAATTAAATTACATCATTCAAGCAAACTTTATCTTGTTCATACAATACTGACAAACTTATTTTTTTCATGACTGCATATGAGCACAAGGTGTTGGCTCCCTAAAGCAGTTACAGCTAAAGAAAAATTAGTTTACAGGATTTGGTGGCAATTTCAACAATATTCAGCCTGCAAATCACTTTAATGTGCACCATAATGTACATCACGTCTGGCTCTCAGTGAGGCGAATCTATTTGAAAAATCTTTTAATTTACATTTAGTTAAAGTTTAAAAATCTCTGCAGGAAAAGTTGGTAGTAGTCAAAAATGTATGATTTTTCGTGTGCTGCAGGGTGACTTGTCCAAGGGGAATGAATGAAACCTCGAGTGCAGCTTTTTAGTCATAAGAGTGAAGACAAAACAAATCTGAAATAAAACCTGAAAAAGCAGATCCCTGCCACAACAGTGCAGTCCAAGTGTGTAGGTATGGATTGGGAAGTCTGGTCTCTGATATTTGAGCTGAGACTTTTAAACATACAGTAACCATCAACTGAAGAAATCCTGGGGAATATTCTGATTGGTTTGTCTCCATATTACGAAGAAGACATGTCTTATGACAAGACACTGAACTTTAAGCAAACAAACACTGAGAAAGGACCTAACTGAAGCATTTAAAGTTAAGAAGGTAATTTAGTACAGTGGATACCAGCTACTAATTTAAAATAAATATTGTAACAAGGATATAAGAACATAGCTGGAAATTTGTTAAGGGCAGGTTTCACAGAGATGTTAGAAAGCATTTTTTTAACGCAAAGAACCATAGACACGTTGAATAAATTACCAAGTAGTGTGGTGAATTACAGGACTTTAGGGGCCTTCTAATCTCAACTTGATGTTATTTTGGACAATCTAGATCAGAGGTTCTCAAACTGTGGGGCGTGCCCCACTGGTGGGGCACTGAAGATGTACAAGGGAAGTGTCGAATAAATGAACAAGACATCAAATACATTTTTTACATTTTTATTTCAAATTTCAATTTGCAAACACATATTCACAACAAATGCATTATAACTAAAATTAAAATAAAACATTTCTAAGGCATAGATCTAATGACTAATATGTGCCTGCCTTAAAGTAAACAGCCTGTCCAGGTTTGTTTTGATATTCGAGATAGACACTCTGAGCTCCTTTTCTATTTGAAGTTTGTTTCTACGACGAGCGGCACCACTGCTGCTGCTTTTATAGTCGCGTATTTTCAATCCAGAAAGTTTCAGACATATCCGTATCTGTCGTGAACATTCGGGTAACAGTAGATCAGGTGATAATGCGGTGCGACTGCACAACATTGGCAGCGTAGCCAATATTGCCAAATTGAGTTAAATAATTTACTGCGTATTAGGTTATTTTCATGATACAGCTAACAGCAGTATAATATTTGTCTGACGAAAATACATCGGTGTCCTCGTTTACGGGATTTTTAAAAATTAAAACATATTTAATTATTTCTTTACATAAAAAAATAATTAAATAAGAATAAATAATTTATTCTTTGTTTTTGTGATTAGAATTACTACCAAAAACCACACAAGACATTTTAACAGTTATTAAAGCACTTTAAAAAAAATAAATTGCAAATATTTCATCGAAGTTAGCCAAACAGATGCATATCTTATGGAAGTAAAAATGATAGGATACCACGACACCGCATGAGTATCATACCTTTGTTAGTTGTATCATGGGTTATTCTCATCTATCTTATATTATGCAGTGTGCGCAGAATTATTCCAGGTAGAAAAAGGGGGGCAGGGGGGGATGAGCACGAAATACAAAAGTTTAAGAACTGCTGATCTAGATAAATAGGATGGATAAGCTCTTTGGGCTGAATGGCCTGTTCTTGTCACAACTTTTCTAGTGTTCTTTTTAATGATTGTGGTACATTTATCCAACATTCTTTCTTATATTGCATATAATCTGAAGGGGGTTAAAAATGATATCATGCCTCGTAGCAGGAAATCATTTTTAGGTGTGGTTTTCAGATTTTATGACATACCACACATATGGTTTAGGCATGATTAATTACGTACAGTATGTCTCTTGGTTTGCTCAGGGAACTACAGAAGCACTGCTCAAAATGTTTGAATGGATGGCACAGTTACACATTACTGTTTCTGTCACAAAGTTGTGTCTGTCTGTACTTATTATAACAGATCACTGCATTATAGTGTGTTTCATTTCTTCTCCAAATTGAATAAATTGAGGTATTTTCATCATTTTCAGTTCTTCCAGTTCCTCAGAGCAACATAAGATGGGACAAAGATATGCAAAAAATCTTACTTAGTTCAAGTCATTTTTTCTGGTATAATGCTATTCACTGCTTAGAAGCTCTGGGCACATACTTTTGTAAAAAGGTAGTACAAAGAAGGCAAAACAGTGTGAACAGGCATCAAAATGATACAAAAACCTAACCCGGACTTCATTACGTTGCTTCAGAAATGAGCCTCATCTCAGGAAGTCTGGCCCCAAACATAAAAAGTAAAATGCGACTCAGCCTTTTAAAAGTTAAAAACTCTTACAATACTCAAAACACACAAAAATGCCATTCAAGGGAGAGGGAAACCATAAACCTCTAGCTTAAAAGGATAAAGGCAAAGCAATGTTCTCTAAATTCAAAGGATGAAAGGTGTCATGATCAGGGCTGAATTTTAGGGTTCTACTGCTTTTTCCTTGTTAGTAATCACTTTGCATAACTGTTATTAGAGTTGAATTCTATGCTTTAGGAGTGTGGTCTCCAGGGCCCTAACCTCGACTTATTTGGCATGACGGGATAAAAGGTCAGCGATTGCAGTTTATCCGATCCGCAGCTAAATCCTTAAATCATAAAATATTCTCTCAGTTTGTTAATTGATTGCCTAATTTGTGCCTTTGATTCTTGTCTCTCATTGGGGTTTTGGTCATTTCATTTATAACTTATGTTCAATTTTGCCTTTTGCATGTATCTATTTACTACTGAGGCCGGACAAAAGGAAAACAAGAAAAAAGAGGCAAAGTAAGACAAAATGGGTTTTCCTAAATCGGCAAACAATCCCAAATCACAATCCAAAAAATAGAGAGCAAAGCAAACAACCACAATGCACTGAAAGTAAGAAGAAGTGTGCAGGACTGGGAAATGGATGCAAAATTAGAGACAAGGTTAAAAGACAGAAAAACCAGGAGACCAAATAGAAATCAGATTCTAATGCAAAGAATAGTAAGGAAATATTGCTTCAAGTTTATTTTCAAGAGTTCGGTAGCCCATGGCAATTCATGTGCTAATTCTACTTCCAAAAACTGGAAATAATCATGCAGATATGTGAAAACACCTAATTGGAATTAGAAGGTTGATGAAATGGATGTATGGATGTTATATACCTCATCTCCCAAATTCAAGGCTGGATTAAGATTTGGTGGTTGGGGAGATCTCTGCATTAACTTGGATTCACTGTCATCTTCTGAGTTGTGCGCTTTTCATCTGCTCTGTCTGTGTTTTGTTAATTTGACACTTTAGATTAGCCTGGCATGTGTGTGCCCTGCAAAGAACTTTTTAAATATCTACATGTTTTAATGGAAGGAGAATAGAAAAGAGAGAATTCTATTTACCTTTCTTTTTAAGCAGAAGAGAAGGCAAAATGACACTTTTGATAGAGTTACTGTGTTGCTTCAGAGGTTCAAGTCACTGGCAGTCCTGGGTGCATGGTCCTGCTGAGGCCTACGAAGCTTCGTGCACAGCTTGAGTCCTTGACAGTGGCTCATCACTACCTGCCCTTAAAGTAAAAGAAACGAGGTGCAAAGTGTTTACTCTGAACAGTAAAAGCCCACGAGGCTCCTGGTATTTTAATAGTCACACAGAGCTTGATGATTGGTTGGCAAAACAGCTCCGAGTATAATACACTTCTTGCTTGCAGGGGCCGTCTTTTGGACTGAGTTGTGGTGGTGAGTGATTGTTTGGTGTAGCTCTATTTAAAAAGTCAAGATTAATTAAGGCCTGTACCCTATTTTTGTAAATATTTTCTATTTGTGTATAAAGATATACTATATATATACAGTATCTCTTAGTAGCAGTTTAATTTTGGTGGAGGTTTTTATGTGAATTGGGGTTGTGGTCCACTTTTTTGTCTTTTTGTATATTTTCTCTTTATAAATGTGGATCATATTATTGGAGGGACGATGTTTTTTTGTGTAGCATCTTCCTGACTGCATTTTAATTTAGGAACACTGCTAAATTTTGAGGTCTGTCTATTAAATAATGACACCATGTTTCTGTCTCTTAAACAAAGCAATGAGAACTGATCATGAGTACTTATCATGTGGGTTTAAACCTATCCAAACCTGCATGACAAACGACAATACTCTCTGCTGTTTAGTTGATTGTCAGTCACCGTTTAATGTGGTTGTGTTTCCAATGGTGTGCCTGAATCCTGCTAAGTTTAAAAGTTGAGCAACGTGTCAATTTGAAATTTTTCGTAAAACTGAACAAAGCACCAATGGAATCTTTTCAAAGGCTTACTGAGGCTTATGGGGAAGACAGCATGTCTCGTGCGTGTGTGTTTTTCCAAAATTGAAATCGGTGATTAAAGGAACACGTTTTGAGTCAATGGATGCAGTAAAGAAGTAAAGAAGAAAACGTCAGATGTCTTGAAACAACTGACAGAAACTGATCTGCTCCATGCCTTCGAGCAGTGGAAACCAAGTGTGTAATTGCAAATGCGGAGGATATTGAAGGATATTGAGGATAATCTCAAGTGAGTTATTGTGTCAGTCTCATTTTTTTTTTTGCTTTTTTGCGTTCTTTTTCATTTGGGGACTTGCAACACTCCCAGTAAATATGGTAATGTTTTACAGTTTTTTGGGACATTGCTTCTATGTGTATGGCTGCCATACAACCTTTTATGGCGATAGCGACCTGCCTCCTGGAAAGTTCAACGAACTGCACCATAGAAAACGCGGCTCAAACATATCGAAGAAGACCTAACATACCTAAAGAACAGGTGACTGACTGTTGACGCAGCCCAAAACATCATTACTTATCGCCAAAGATGGAAGTGTATCATGAGTGAAGCGCGGAATCCAGCGGCACCTACAGCAGCGTATTGGTTGAGAGCACATCCCACTTCCCCAGGCACCAGCTAAAGGACCCTAAGACCTAAGCTTCTATGTGTTTTGTGTGTCTGACACTATTATAAGCGTACCTGTAAATAAAAAAAACATATTTGATTGACAATACAACCTTTTTGTGTCTGCACCTCACTGTCTAACATTTCTCATTTCTAACCCCGCTCACTCCCAAACTACAAGCCGCCCACTGTGTGTAGTCTGGTGCCATCTTTTCCACTATATGGGGTATCAAACTCCCTTCAGTTGCATCAAATGGATTGAGTAAATAGTTGGATGGATATTTGACAAACCACCTCATCTCACTGGTGAAGAATGCTGTGTTTAAGCATTTACTTTACCAGAACCAAAATTTTATGTTGTTGCTTTTGTTTCTGAACTTTAAATGGCATCCTTTCCCACTCCCAAAGCCTTCTATTTTAATATTCTGGGTTCTTCTGACAGTTTCACTCTGGATCAAGGTGATCTCTGCCAGGCACCTCATCACGTAAGACACATTAGTAATAAAGACCAAGAAAATATATTTAAGACTATATTAAAGATGCATCAGCAAATAAATGTAGAGTATGAATATTGAATTAGCAATTAAGGCCCTTTATAATAAATGTGAAATGGAACAAATAGGCTATGGTGTAATGTAATTACAATGAAACCTGAGGACTGTGCTTTTAAAATGCTATATTGTGTCTAGCGATCTGTGTTCCTGGAAGTTGTCTGCAGCTACTATGATTTACTTTGGTGATAAGCTTTAAGCCTGCCTTCTGAAAGCTTAATGTAAGCTTTATTTGAAAATGGGAACATTAAATCATTCTTTTATTGCTAAATGATTCTATACCTTTTATTTTCTAATTGTCAAGAGTATGGTATTGGAATACCCTGAAATGTATTCTTCATAATAGAAAGAAATGATATTATTACAATAAAAAAGGAAGATTTTATCAATTAATCTTGATTTTTTTTATTTTATTATAACTTAAATATGTGAGTGATTGCAGGAACTTTCTCTCTCTCTCTATCAATCTCTTAGGATTTGGCTCTATAAATGCAATATATGGCTTAGTGCAGCTCTGTCATTAATATATCGTCCCCGGCTTTAACTCGACAGTAGGATGCAGAGAATAGGAAGAAGCAGTCTGTTTTATGGTTATGAAGATACTATTCTGGAAAGCATAACCTTTAATGCCACTACTGTCCAAGCCAACTCTCTGAAGAGGAGAGTTCCACTTTTACTCCACTTTTCAAAGAAATGTTAAGGAGGAGCACCACAGGAATTCTGGATCTGAAGGTATCCAGCCTTCCTTCTTTTTTACTGGTCATTTCAGCCCTCACTTCCTTCTCCCTGGACTTTTATAAAATGGTAACTGACCTTTAGCACTATCTCCAAACATCTATTCCTGGTGCACTGCATCCTCTCTTGACTGTGAAGCCCTAGCACTTCATACCGATTAGGTCTACAGCTGTGAGAGCAAAATAAAATCCTTCAGAATTCAGAATTTTTATGACTTCTTTAAACTCTTTTTAAAGGATTCATCAGTGAATCTCATTTCATATCAAATCCATCTGTCCATTTATTTTCTATCTCACTTACTTCAATTCAACATATCCTGGTACATTTCACCAGAACTCAGAGCCAGGATTGGATCCAAATACGGCCTTTACTCTTACAACATAAATGAACCCAGCAAGATTTCTTCTGTAGGAAACTGAAAAAATAAAACTAGTAAACACTTCTTACTAAAAGGTCTTTGATAATACATTATAAAGAAGTAATAGCTGAACCACAGTATCTCCACCATGAATTTACACCAGTGGAGTAAAGTGCTAGAGAGACAAGATCATCATACCAGAGAGATAAGACGTCAGTAGATGGATTGGGAGAGCATGGCCGTTGGAAAGGAGTGTGTGGCACTCCTGATATCTATGCAAAAGGATGAAGGTCCAAGTCTCTAGAGTCCCGGTGCTTCCTGTCTTGCTATATGGTTGTGAGACATAGACACTATCCAGTGACCTGAGATGAAGACTGGACTCCTTTGATACTTGGTCTCTTCGGAAAATCTTTGAGCACTGCTGGTTTGACTTTGTGTCGAATGAGTGGCTGCTCATGGAGTCCTGAATGAGGCACATTACCTGCATTGTCAGGGAGCGTCAGTTATGGCACTACAGCCATGTGGTGCGATTCCCCGAGTATGATCAAGCGGCTGGTCCAGTGGATACCCATGTAACACCTAGCTGCAACAGATAGATGGTCAATTCTAGACCGTGAGACTGGACCGCATATCTGCCTGGGGGTTTGCCAACCAGGATCCTGAGCTGTTTCGTCATGTGGTGGGTGCGGCAACGCGCTGTATCAGTATATGCTCCCCAACCTGACTTGACCTGGAGTAAAGTGTACTGCATCTTAGAATATATTTATCTCACCCTGTATGTAAAAAACTCATATTTGTGTATCTCTTGATATCCTTCTGCCGTGAAACATTCTGACCTGTCATTGTTTACACATGTCTTAAACAACTATTATCATACACTGATAATTTCTGTATTATCTATATCTATTATTTATTTATTATATTACATATTTATTGACTATATTTATGTATCTAGATTGCATAATACCATACATTGCATCAATGTTCATATTGCTAACTACATGTCAATATTGCTGCTACTTCTTTGTCTTGTCTTTGCACAATGTCTTGTCTTGTTTGTGTTATAATTTTAATTTTAAATCTTAATTTTAATTTTAAATTTTAATTTTTCATTTGCACTTCATGTTGTTACACTGTTTGCCCGGAGCCTCACAATTTCGACTATCTGTAAACTTGAGATGACAATAAAGTTCGCTTTGACATTGACTTTTACCACCACTACAACATTCCACAAATCTAGGCTTTATGGCAAAGTGGACAGACAACACATGAAAGCCCACTGGAGTTTGTAAAAAGGCACATAGGGAGCTCAGAAAATGAGAAAACAAAATTCTCTAGTCTGATGAAACCACGATTGAACTGTTTGGCCTGAATTCTATGTCTATATCATGTTTGGAGGAAACTGGCACTGCTCATTACCTACACAATACCCTTCTAATGGTGAACAATGGTAGTGACAGCATCATACTGTGGGGTTCTTTTTCAGTGGCAGGGACTGTTAGACGAGACAGAGTGGAGGAAAAGTTGAACGGAGCAAATTACAGAGATATCCTTAAGTAAAACCTTCTCCGGTATGCTCTGGACCTCAGACTGGGATGAAAGTTCACTTCCCAACAAGACATTGACCCAAAGCACAAAGCTAAGAAAGCACAGGAGTGGCTTAGGGACAACTCTGTGAAGTGCCCTAAAGTTCCCCATCCAAAGCCCAGACTTCAATCCAAATCAAATATTTCTTGTGTGAGAGAATAAATTCGACTCCAACTCTTAAGAAAGGTTTGGGGAATCGCCCCGTATAATATCCAAAGGACAGGTCAAAAATAAATGCTGAAACAAAAAAGGTTCAACCAACATTCGACAATCAAATAATAAATAGGGGCGGTATATATACAAAAAAAAACCAAAGATGGTTGCAGGAAGTGGCGTCATGTTCGCAGGCTCGGAGGTGACATCATCATGTAAAGGACGGAAGCTGCGCGTCGGCCATTTTGGCTCATGGACTGCGGTGCGTGGGTTTTATTTCTCGTCTTTGCTTCTGAGAAAAAAGAGAGGGAGAGATGTTAGTACCCTTCCGTAACCCTTCATAACGCGATCTTTTACTCAACAACAACAACATTTATTTATATAGCACATTTTATACATATAATGTAGCTCAAAGTGCTTTACATGATGAAGAAAAGAGAAATAAAAGACAAAGTGAGAATTAGAATAAGACAACACTAATTAACATAGAATAAGAGTAAGGTCCGATGGCCAGGGAGGACAGGAAAAGCAAAAAGAACTCCAGACGGCTGGAGAGAAAAAATAAAATCTGCAGGGGTTCCAGGCCATGAGACCACCCAGCCCCCTCAGCCTCACTGTAGGGTTTGTTGACAGCCTCCAAAGTGCGCGTGCGCAATACTTGATAGACATGAAAATAGCTGTCCACTGACACTCTCCATCCAACCTGACAGAGCTTGAGAGGAGCATTAGAGAAGAAGGGCAGAAAATCCCCAAATCCAGGAGTGTGAAACTTGTCACATCAGACCAAAGGAGACTGCAGGCTGTAATCCCTTTCAGAGGTGCTTTAATGAAATACTGAGTAAAGAGTCTGAAAGTTTGTGTCTGTGTGATATTTCAGGGGTTTTTCAAAATTTACCAAAAATTCTAAAATCCAGTTTTTCCTCAATGAGGGACAAAATGAATTAAATTGATTTTAGCAAAAGGCTGCAACATAGCTAAATGTGTAAAAAATGAACGGGCCAAAATTCTTTGACAAGGCACTGTAGATTCGGGGCAAATGTGTAAACTCAACGCACACATTTTCGGGGCCGGTATTGTATCCAGTCCCTTGTAAATGAGATGGAGCTGCACTAACCACTGCATCCCCATGTCACTCTTTTTTATTCATTTTTTTTCTTTTCTCATCTTTGTTAGTAGCAATCTCAGGTTCAGGTATAAAATGTAGAAAATATAGTTTAAGATTATAATTTTACAGATCACACTTTGAGATCTTCAAAGTTTTCAACAGAGATCTAAGGCATGACAGACATCAGGGTAGCATGTCTGCTCATTTTGGCATCCTTTATATACACAGAGGGAGCACAGATGGTGTCTTATTTGAACTTTTATTTCTGAATTATAATTATGAAACCTGCCATTCTAATGATGAGAGGGGAAATTTTAAAACATTAATACATAATTATTACCTTATTGTGCCCATAATTAGACCATTTGACATTTGCTATGTATAACGGTGATTATTATTAGTAGGAGAATTCACTGATGTCTCTTACATTATTTACTGCATATTCCTCCATTCTACTGAATATAAACAAAGAAGAGTCAAAAGTGATTGCAGATTTGGGTTTTACACAACATGCCTTCTGCGGTGGGCTGGCGCCCTGCCCGGGGTTTGTTTCCTGCCTTGTGCCACGTGTTGGCTGGGATTGGCTCCAGTGGACCCCTGTGGGCCTGTGTTAGGAAATAGCGGTTTGGACAATGACTGACTGACTGACAACATCCATTTTATGACTGGATGTGGTATGGTGGCATAATGGATAACGCTACTGTCTTACTATTCCAGTGGTTCAAGCCTCAGTCTGGCCACTGTTTTGTGTGGATTTTGCATGTTCTCTTTGTGTCTGTTTGGGGTTTTTGTAGGTTTTCTCGTTTTCTTTCTACCTCCCAAACTTGTGAAGGTTGATAGAAAATCTAGATTCCCTTAATGTGAGAAAGAGCATGTTTGGCCTACAAGAGACTGGTGCCTTGTCCTGACCTAAGCCCGACTGTCTCAGGAGAGGTAACCCCAAATTTGGACTGAGATGGTTGAGATATGAATGGATGGATACATGGATAACCATGGTGTGAAATCTGTATTTTCTTGGGAATAAAGAACACAATAGTTTTATCAGTAAACGTATCATGTGATTCCACACAGCAAAGACAAATACACAAAAAATGTGCACATGAATAACATAACTTTAAAATTTTAAAGAAAAATTAAAAACCATAACAAATGTATCAAGGCATTTGAGGATTTAGAAGCCTTGGATTATTTCCCCATTCATCTGATTTAAATACTGTAATGCTCAATGAGGGGAGAAGCATTGTTTCAAGAAAACTAGTGAGTGGAAGAAGTAGTTGATGTGACTGAAAAACGTTAAATGTAAAGAATTTTGTGTGAACACAGGAACATATGTTGAATTCAGTTATGAAGCACCAAGTACCGGGTGATCAACATTGACATTTATCTGCTTAGCATAAGAACTGCTGCATAGCTGGTATCAAATTTAATAGAAAAAAACAATGGTTTTATTGTTTGGTGGTTAACATGGACAGATATAATGAGCCTAGAGAGCTCTTGTACATTCAGTGGGTGAGAAGGATGCGCTGAGTAGTTGCCAACACATATTTAAGGACAGTTAAGACAGATTAGCATGTAGGCAGCAACATCTGTTACTGCACGTTATGAAATTACTGTCTGTGGCTGCTTGATTACACTGCCCTATTAGAAGCATGTAGCAGTCATATCTGATCTCAGAATAAAATGAGGAAAAGGCCAGTCTCTGATAAGACAGTAAAAACAAGACAAAGGATCACCCATTAATAAAAGTATAAGAAAATTAATATCTTTAGTGTGTGTAGTAGTCCATTGAAAACTGACATGCGTACAGTATTTATGAAAAGGGCATTACATTTTTAATTTTCCAAGGCACATCACAATTAATTACATACTTGCAGATAAAGAAAGAGAATGTTTCAGCTCTGGTGGCTGATGCGTTTTGCAGGGTGGCCTTTACAATTCTGATTTAAACGTCTTCTCTTAAAAGTTCATTACAATGCTCTCATTCCGGCACTGTAGTGGTTGTTGGGGATTTCAGCAATGTTTGCTTTTGTGTTACCCTTCACGGCTGTCATCATTTCATTTTCACTTATTGAAAACCATGTGGTTTCAATTAATGTTTGGAATTAGAATGCGTTCTGATTTGTTTTATTCGTTGTCAAGAATTATTACTGTTGTTGTTTTTGCTGCCATGCTCAGTATCTCATGTTCATATTTATTTTCTGAAGTTTCTGGAGTTATAGGTTATGTCTGTGGTTTATTTCATTGTTAAATTTTACTGTTATTTTTTGAGAATGCCACCATGAGAGCAGACAGTGATGTGAAGCGTGACATTAGCACATTGCTGCTATAAAAGTGGGGGGCCGCACATGCTGGTCTCCAAACTTCCAAAACATAATAAATACAAGCCACAAAACAACACAAAAAATATAAAGTAAAAAGTTATTTTAGTAGTGATTGTGAATGGATTCATAATTTTTAACTAACGATTTAATAGTGACAAAAAGATCCCACCTGCATCAGACCTCTTTCTGCTTAAAAGCTATTCTTTTCAAAAATCTCTTAAAAACACTGACTCTTTCTGTCTGCCACTATAACAACCATAAGATCTGTTAAAATAAAATGTCCAGTCAGAGTATATATATATGTGTGTGTGTGTGTTGTCACATATGCGAGTCTGAGAGACACCTCAAGGACTCATCCCAGATATGTAATACCCCGCCAGGGTGAGAGGGGGCGCTGCCACTGACAGGCTTGCCTCTTTTCTTTTCCTCAGCCCAGAGAAGATGCCTGCCCAGGGTTAATGATGGCTATAAAAGGGAGATGTCCCTCCGAATATCGACTTCTCATTTGTACCCAAACCTTAGACAAGGGTGGAGCTCCCTAAGTTTTTCACAATGAAGGAAACTTCTGTTGACCTAGCCATAGAGGTGATTTCTGTTTATTTTAGCACCTTGGAGCACCTGTTTACTTTCTTCACCCAGAGAATAAATAGAGCAACCCAGCTGGCACCACAACACTTTGCGAAACCACCAAGTTTTCCTTCCACCCATTCACAGTGTGTATGTATGTATTATCCCACGTGCGTTCATGGGGTGGATCTCTCTCTCCCAAAATAAGCTTGCCTCTCCAAGTGCCGGAGGGTTCATGGTCACTAATGTTTGCTTCTTTTTATTTCTATTACCACGCTTATTTTAACTTCACCTGTTCATTGTCTGGTACAAATCTTGTAATTGAGAGTTAACCCACTTCCTATTGTCCAAATGACTTGAAATGTTGCACACTTACTCACTTCCGATGACAATGCATGAATCAATAATCAGCTTCACTAATTGAGTAAGTAAGAAATGAAATTTTCATATGAAGAATATTTAAAGATTTCACCAATAGATGGCACTAGTAATGGATAGAAATATTAAAGGAAATGTTAAAATATCCATCCATCCCTCCATTATCCAACTCGCTACATCCTAACTACAGGGTCACGGGGGTCTGCTGGAGCCAATCCCAGCCAACACAGGGCGCCAGCCCACCGTATGTTAAAATATTGATTACAAAATTATACTAAAACAAACTCAAGACTAAAAAGTTTAAAATTATATAACCCAGCCCGGACACAGACAGGCGGACATGTTGTTAATCACCACCACACGTTTATTATATACAATATTTACAAATAATCAAGTGCACACAAAACCCCCAAATGTCCCCAAAGTCCTGGCCAACACACAATGCCTTCTCCTTCGGGCCGCCTCCACACTCTCTTCTGCCTCGTCCTGCTTCCACCCGACTCTAGCCCTGAATGAAGGGAGACGGCCCCTTTTATGTCATCCCGGACGAGCTCCAGGTGTGTCCCGGCATTCCTCGCTGGACACGCCCCAGTGTGGCGGAAATGCCGGCTGTTCTCCCGGAAGCTCTCCGAGTGTCCCCCTTCTTCTTCCCCCCCAGCACTTCCTGCTGTGGCGGAAGTGCTGAGGTCCAGGGTCCCCAAGGCATTGGGGCGCCCCCTGGCGGTGACCACGGGTCCCTACAGGGTTGGGCTTCCCTCTACCCGTGGCCCCCAAAGCAACCAGGATGGAGGCCCCCACGTGATCCCAGTTGGGCACACGCCCACTTCCGGTCCTTGAAGGCGTCCCGGCCGGGTCATCGCCCCTGGCATCCTTGACAATACATATATATATATATATATATATATACATTTTAAAAACCACGCTTATATTAAGTTAAAAAGTGTACTTAAAAGTAAAAAATAAGTCTCTCATACATCACTCATAAAATAAAAGCGTGGGCACTTTTCATCAATCAACATTCAAAAAACACTTCTTAAAATCTTAGCAAAAGGGCCCGTCTTTTATTTTACGAGTGATGTATGAGAGACTTATTTTTTACTTTTAAGTACACTTTTTAACTTAATATAAGCGTGGTTTTAAGTAGTATTTATATATATATATATATATATATATACTGTATTATTCATCCACAGACCAGAGGACGAGTCAAGAAACAAACGGTAACATCACTTCTGAGAGCTATTTAAATAACATCAGGACCAGAAGTTGGTGTTGAATTGGCATCCCCCAAATCCGATGAGCATGGAAATAAGCCAATCGACCGGACAGCAAGTCATTAACAGCCAACAGGGATAGTCTACAAAGAATGTGAGATGTCTGCTTTTTTCTTGAACTTAATTTTGTTGGTTTTAAATAGGGCAACTGGTTGATTCCCCATCCTTCCATGATCTCTTCCAATTTTTGTCATTACAGTATATAACAAAGGGGCCAAAAAATGCATACTGTACGTTGTTATCTCTGGACTTTTACGAAGCTGAATCAAATGTATGACATTATCTTAGAAGAGGTCCCTACTTACATGAATGAAGCCAGCTACACTGGCCACGCTTCGTGAGGAAATTGAAACGGCAAGCGCATCAGTCTCACTGGACACTTTGGCCAACATTGTTCAAGCAGTAGTTCGCCGTAATCAGAAATGTCTGGACACTCATGGTAAACATTTTGAGTACCTGTTGTAAATGCAGAAGTCAAAAGTGACTTAAATTCATCCTGTGATATCTGTATGAATTTAGTATCACAACTTTAATACAGGTTTTTCTTTTGTTGAAGTGTGTATACATTTGTTGGTCCTCTTTGTATAGAGATACTGTAGATATGCAAACATACTGTAGCTATATAGACAGATACACTGAAATACTGTTTGATTTTTAACCATAACTGCATGTTGATATTACAAAGTATGCTGTAGAATATTGGGGAAGTGGAGTTAAACCATTTACAACTTTATATGTGAGAGGAATGATTTTATAATCAGCTCTACCTTAAGTCAAAACCAGTGAAGTGGTAAACGA
This sequence comes from Polypterus bichir lapradei, assembly GCA_026402145.1. NCBI lineage: Eukaryota > Metazoa > Chordata > Cladistia > Polypteriformes > Polypteridae > Polypterus > Polypterus bichir. The sequence goes on along the minus strand of JANRMT010062837.1, from coordinate 84,241,739 downwards.
TCATACTGGTTATGATCCTTACTGCTGTGCCTTGTGCAGTAGTGAGTGAACCACTTAAACAGTTTGACCACATGGCATTGGCATAATCAGTTCTTCTTTAGTTCTTTCAGGTACAGTAAGGCAGACTGAAGTTTCAGGGTAAGGTAGTTAAACTCACTAATCACGGCACCTGAAACTGGCGACATGTTGCATACGATACAATTCAATTTATTTTTGTATAGCCCAAAATCACACAAGGAGTACCGCAATGGGCTTTAACAGGCCCTGCCTCTTGACAGCCCCCCCAGCCTTGACTCTCTAAGGAGACAAGGAAAAACTCCCAAAAAAATACCCTAGTAGGGGAAAAAAATGGAAGAAACCTCAGAAAACCTTGTTGTATGTTGATTAGCTCATGCAAGTAAGACCTTCATGTACACATGACAGTAATGACCCTACAAATCTATCACACAACTCTTTTACTTTGCCATCCTGGTCATTGTACATTACTAATTATACAAGGGGTCTCTTTCTTTTTAAAAATATTATACCCTTTACATTTTACATTAGCGGGTTTCATTGCTCTGGTCTTGACTGATTCTTTAAGTTGTTTAAAGACTACCAACCTCAAACACAGGGACTACCGAACAAACGTAAAACCAAAGGAACTCAATTACAGCTCCTTTATTTGAGCACAGGAAACAGGAAGCTATCAATTGTCCCAATACAAGAGGGGTCAGAATGCAAACAGGAGTTTTAAAATCTTAAAATGAATAAAATAACCAGAAAAACAGTAAATGTGTTCATATGGGGATGGACATTTGTTAAGATGGGCAAAATGCTTAAGTTTTATCATTTCAATTTTTGTAAACTATTGTTATTTTCATAGCGCTGCTGCCTTGCAGTTAGAAGACCCGGGTTCGCTTGCCGGGTCCTCCCTGTGTGGAGTTTGCATGTTCTCCTCGTGTCTGTGTGGGTTTCCTCCGGGCACTCCGATTTCCTCCCACAGTCCAAAGCCATGCAGGTTAGGTGCATTGGCAATTCTAAATTGCCCCTAGTGTGTGCTTGGTGTGTGGAAGTGTGTGTGTGCCCTGCGGAGGGCTGGCGACCTGTCCAGGGATTTGTTCCTGCCCTGTGCCCTGTGCTGGCTGGGATTGGTTCCAGCAGACCCCCGTGACCCGGTAGTTAGGATATAATGGGTTGGATAATGGATGGATATTGTTATTTTCAGATATGCTTACTTTTGTGATATTTTTCCTTCCTGAGCTGCCATCCCAATGTAAGTAATGTATCTGCCACAAATACATGCAGCGAAGTTCATCCCACCTGTTTAAGCCTATGGTAGCATAGCCGGTAAGTGTTGTAACGGATGGCTGGGGGCCATGCCCGGCCGGGACGCCCCTTCTGTGTATGTGCCAGGGGAGCAAGCATGGGCTGCACAGTACCTCCCCCGGACCACTTGGTGGCAGTCTCCTTGGGTGACTGTGGTGCCTCAGATATCCGCAGGGCACCATGGGAGATGGAGTTCTCCACAGCCCTGTTAGGATTTGGGGTGGCCACCAGGAGGAACTGCAGGGGTTCCTGGGCCCATCTGGGCCGTAGTTCAGCCACACACGGAGGTGCAATAGAAGGCAGGTGGTCAAGCACCTGAAGCACGTCCGGGTGAACTATAAAAAGGGCCAGCAGCCATCACTCCAGGAGCCTGAGTCGGGAGGAGGAGGACAACGCTTGCTCGGAGGAGTGCTTGTGCAAAGAAGAAGAGTGTGGTGTTTTGGTGCTTTTGGGACTGTGTTGTGTCTGTGGGACATGGGGAAGATGTGCCCCACAGGTGAAGAAAAATAAAAGTTCACTTGCTTTTATACGTGCCTCCAGTGTCAGTTTCTGTCAGGTCGGTGCCTATATAGCGCCTTTGTTACAGTGTATATATGTAAAATTTTACCTTTCTGTACTGCTACTCATAGCTTTAAAGCTGTTACCAAACCATTTTGTTATTTGTGTGCTGAATATTATGTTCCTTTACTTGTAGTTTCACACCTGCTCTTTGTTAGTAAACCGGAGATTTGTATACCTCGTTTCAAGCCAGTCTCCAAGTCGTTATATTGATAAAGGGAGGAATTTAGCTGCCTGAATATCTGTTACATTGTAATAGTGAGATCAGAACAATGGAATATAAATAAATTTGTACTTTGTGTTTCCTATGTTATATGCATGTATTGATTAGGCACATAATATAACAATGATAAAAGCACATTGTAAAAAACATTGCATAATTTAGAGTTAATTGTACTTTATCCAGCAATTACTCTATTATAAGATTTGCTGAGCTGCTTGGCTTGCAGCATGACTAGCTAGATCTGGTAAAGAGGGTGTTTCAAGTCAGCGTGTGCCGAAAGTGTTAAACTACAAGTTACGTCTTGTGAGACTGTTGTCAAGGGTAAAGCATTGACTAATGGAAGATTTGAGAAGAATGGTAGGACCTGAATAGGACTGTTCAAGAAGCCAGAAGTTACTAAAAGAAAAGTGTCATCCCTCACTCTTCAACTCCCCATTGATTCAGAGAAGTGTGGAAAACACATACCACTCGCGGACAAGTTCTCCCGCAGATAAGTTGGGTTTTGATTTTACCGTATAATTTCCGGTATTTTATAATGTTGGTCGTATAAGTCGAATGTGGAAAACTCACGCTATTGGTCCAAGAGATGATGATATGCTAATACCCCCCTGAGAGAGTAACTACGGAGCACACTTTTTTTTCTATGTGGGTGTGGCAATGCGCTGTATCAGCGTGCGCTCCTAACTTCTCTCTCTGTCTCTATATTATTCCTACATGACCACACGGTAATAACCAAACTAGTCCGAAGCGACGTTTGCACTGATTTGTGTTTTTGTATCTCACACCCTCATACACCTTTATCGTAAGAGCATCCCTTATCTACGATGGAGCTTTCGATCAGAAGAAAATATGAAGCTGGTTTTAAATTAAACGTCATTGAAGTAGCGAAAGAAATTGGTAACTGCGCTGCTGCTACAAAATTCGATGCATCTGAGAAACTGATGCGAGATTGGAGGAGGCAAGAACATATAAAAAAAAATAATTAAGTGTTTCATTTTTGAACGGGTGTATAATTCGGGGTCTGATTTTATTATCAATTTTTTCGGGTTTCCAGACCCAACTTATATGCAAGTATATCCTCTTTAATAAAAGCCCTGTGTGCGTCCAGGTGTCCGTGTGTGTGTCTTCTGCTGAAGTGCGCATGCGCGGGGCCGCGACGCACATCGCACCGTGCGCCGCCCATTCGCACAGCACCTTGGTCGCACACACACTCGAAGCTGGGCACACAGTGAATGACCTATCCGCGGCAGCGCATAATAAGCAAATAAAGCACACACACTGGAAGCTGGGCACACAGTGAATGGCCTTGCCGTGGCAGCGCATGATAAGCAAATAAAAGACATCATTGCTGGGGAGATTGCTGATTAGGTAGTCGCGGCCGCGCACATAAAATCCATTGCTGTGAGAGACGCCACACGTACGATAATCAGCTAGACGCCTGCACAGATTAAAATACTTGCTGGGGAGACGACACAGTCACGATTATCAACTGCACGCCACACATTACATCGGTTGCTGGGGACACTCTGCTGATTGACCACTGTTGTGACAGAAAATTAAAGTCATATTACGGACATCAAAGCCAGTATTACTGTCAGAGAAAATTACAGGCATTTTACGGAAATACAAACCAGTATTACTGCTAGAGAAATTTAAAGGCACACAATACACTAGCGCAGGGGTTCTTAAACTCGGCCCTGGGGGACCACTGTGGCTGCAGGTTTTTGTTCCAACCAGCCTCTGTTTTTAATTGGACTCCTGTGCTAATTAAGTGAACTGTTGTTTCCCAGATTCCCTGTTTTGGGGAAAAATATACAAATTAGAAAACTAAGTTTGGTAAAAAAAAAAAAAAAAGTAGTAAAATGTACTAAGCAGTTATATGTATTTATTTCTTTTTAACAGTTTTTTCATCTTGATTGTCATTCTAGGTGTTCTTATTGTTTAATTAATCCGTTATTTACTACTTTGTGGTGCTGACGCAAAATTAGTTGCAGCCTTTCACGATCGAGTGTTGTTTGCTTGGGTTTCTGCTCTGCTTGTTTTTAATTGTCATTATTAAGATTCAATGAAGGGAGCAAACTGCACAGAGAAAGGGTGAGATATAATAAAAAGAGAGTTAAGTATTTAAATTCATAGCAAAAACAGAAATATTTATAAGAAATGTTTCTTATAAATGTAAAAATCATGCTGCTGTGCTTTTCTGAATGTAGAATAAAATATAAATAAAACCAGCTAATTAAAAGAGATCAGTGCTATCAGGTGTTGTCACTGATTAGGAATCTGGTTGGAACAAAAACCTGCAGCCACAGTGGTCCCCCAGGACCGAGTTTAAGAACCCCTGCACTAGCGCATATTACAGCCACATACAAGCCAGTATTACTGTAAGAGAAAATATTACGGACGTATCTACTAACAACATGCCACCCAAAAAAAAAAGGACACGTCAAGTAGGACAAAAGACACAGACATTCAAATCCTATATAAGCTACATCTCCTGGAAGAACGGTCAGCTCAGCAAGTAAACATCAACAAAAGAGGCTGAAAGACAAAAAAAAAAATACGAACAAATAGATCGATTGAAGAAAAAGAAAATGAGTGTCAGAAAAATGCTAAAAGCGAAAGACTAAGAAGAGCAAACCTTAGAAAAAGTTGGCATTTACTTGCCAGAACCAGTATTCCCCCACGGTCAGTTATATGTTACATTATCAAGAGTTAGAAGTTTTCCAGATGTTGTTGTCAAGGTTGTAGATGGTCCTGAACAAGGCAAACTCTTGCCAAACTCAGACAGAATATTTACAAGAAATGTTGTCTATAATGAAATTTTATAGAAAAATTTCATGAGGTAAAAAAATAGAAAATTTTTCCTAAATATCTTCTTCAGATTTTGTGTATTACAGATTGTTACAAAGGTTTACACTAAGGCAATATTACTGTATTGTCATATAAGTTTCTATTTTATTTTTATTATTATTTTACTTTAGGCTTCTTGCAAAAATATTTTTGACAAAAAAAAAAAAAAATTAAGACAAGAAACAGAATGAGGTCAGGGTCCCTTGCCATTTAATACAGACTGTTCCTACTAATGTTTATGCACTACTGTTCTAGCGCCCGTTATTGTAACGGGCTTAATGTCTAGTATGGTATACTGTATTTGAAACTACTGTATAGCTCAATGAAAAATTGTTCAGTAGGCTTCATATGAGTCAACTAACTTCAGTTGAAACATGGAAGGAGTGGCGAAATGCCAGGCTGGTTGCCATAAGGAGTGAATGTCAATGTCCTGCGCTTGTGTTCCCACACTTGTTTATATTCCCTGTAGAGGTTTCCAGGTTTTCTCCCACACCACCAAAGACACGATTCTGAAATGGTTGTATGTAGTTGGGTACAACAGACTGATGGCCAGTCCAGGGTTTATTCTTACCATTCACCAGATGCTGCCAGGGGTGGCTGTGGCTCTTCAAAAACTTGATTTGGTTTAAGTAAGGTTGTAAACATAGATAGAAAATCCATCCATCCGTTCATCCTTTTTCCAGATATGCTATATCCTGAGCAGGGTTGTGGGAAGCTGGAGCCTATCCAACAAGCATAAGATTCAAGGCAGAAACAAACCCTACAGAGGGTGACAAGTCCATCACAGGGTGAACACACAAACACAAACACATTAGGGCTAATTTAGCAACTTACAAGTTCACCTCACCTGCATGTCTTTGGATTGTGTGGCTACCCAGAGGAAACCCATAAAGACACAGGAAGAACATCCAAATGACATGCAAGGATGGCTCGGGATGTAAACCTTGGCCTCCTTACGTCAAGGCAGCAATGCTGCTAATGTAGCAACTGTGATGCCTAGTTAAACTGAACAAGAAAAAAAATAAGTAGTAAAACACAATTATCAAATCAATTAGTATGCCCAAATATGATTTCATTATTGAGATCAGCAGTTTTTTTAGTTTTAAATCCACCCTAATAAAAGGATGTGTCTGTGTGTCTGTCTGAGTGTCCATCCATTTGCTATATCTCTGTCATCCAATAGATTGTGCATCATTAACATTAAGATCACTGTTAGGAATAGCATACCAATTGGCATATTAGAAGATACACTTCTAATTCCAACATATGGCACATCACAAACATTAACCCTGCTTTTACAAATCCCATACCAAACAGCATATAACAGAGGCATATGCATTGTATTTGTCATTCCAAAGATGGCACATCAGAAACATTAACACTGCTTTTAAGAATCCCATACCAAATGACACATAACAGAGACATATGTATTGTATATTAACACTGAGGTGTACTTTGATTGCAAATCCCATACCAAATAGCATATAATAAAGGCATATGCATTGCATTTTTCATTCCAACAGATGGCACATCACAAACATTAATACTACTTTTATCAATTTCATACCAAATGGCATGTAATGGAGACATCTGAATTGCATTGTCATTCCAACCGATGGCACATCACAAACATTAACACTGCTGTTAAGAATCCTATACCAAATAGTATATAAGAGGCATATGCATTTTATTTGTCATTCAAAAGATGGCATATCAGAAACATTAACACTGCTTTTTAGAATCTCATACTAAATGGCATATAACAGAGACATATGTATTGCATGGTGCATTGTAAATGTTAACGCTGAGGTGTACTTTGATTACTCAGATGTCAACCTGTCTTAGATGAGTAGCTAGTTAGTAAAAATAACAAACACACACACAAAAAAAAAACTACAATTATTAACTTCCCCTCCCACCCATTTCTCTCATTTAAATAGAAAGACAATCCTATGAATAATTAAACAGTAAGCCCAAACTCTGACCATGCAAGGGTCTGAGGTGTTATAAATACTGAACTGCTAAAAGTTTTTCCAGATGTCACCAGATGCTGTAGATTACAAGCGATTCCATCTCTACATCCGTCTCTAAATTGTATGAGGAAAGTGGAATATTCTAATTTATAAAGATGATAATAATTTATGTTTTTTTTTATCACCACTTAGATAAAATGAGTTAACATTTGATATTTTATGGGGAAAATGTTCTTATGTAAAATAAATAGGAAAATATGAATCAGACATTTGGGTGGTGTACTCTGTAGCACTCATCAATAAAATGCCAATATGATATTTTTCCCCCCAGATGATTTCTTTTAGCCACATCTGAGAAGTCTCCTAGAGATGATGTCTCACAGCATCCTGTCGGTATAAATAAACATCTCACATTAAAGACAGCTTTAATGGCTAACAGCATGAGAAGTTTTCATTGGCCTAGAGGCTGTAGTTAGCTGCTGCTGACTTGACAAGCACGGTCTTGCCTTTCTGCAGCTCCTGTATGAGCCGCAGATCCTGAGAGAGATGAAAATAAAAGAGGAGAATAGGAGGGGACTGCATAAAGAACTAATGAGAATAGACGAACAGCATGGGAAAGCAGTTTCCACCCAGCAAAACTGAAAATGCCCAAATAAAAGAGAATCTCAGAAGAACCTGCTGACTGGAAAATCCCAAAAATCACAGCTTGTAAGCAATATCCTGAAAAGAAGCAAGACTGATACAGTAACAGGTGTGTGACACCGTGCATGAATCTCTCTCGTGGTTTGTTTCTTTTTTTTTACTTTGGTATGGCTTCTTGGTACAGTCGATTTCTTCTTAAGTGAAAGCTGCTCATGTCAAACATGTGCTATAAAGTTTATGTCAGTTTTACAAAAGGCACATTTAAATGTCACTGCAGATTCTGTTCAGCAGTTTGCTAAATATTTCCAACTTGTTCACTGAATAATTCAGTCAAAATCCACTGCATTTTACGAACTGTGATCTGCAAGGTGATATATGCATAATTACTATAACTGAATTATTTTTTGGGTTATATTTTTTTGCTTTATAAAAACTGCAAATGGGTATGCATATATTGGAAACAGGATACTGTAAATATGATTTACATTAAATCCAGTGGCCTGATAGAATGTCATTTTAGTAGTATTGCCAAAGGCTGCTTATTTCTTTTAATAAAATGATGAATATTTCAGTGACACCTGGTATTTGTTTAAAATATTTCTGATCATAGTGAATAGCTAAACCAAATGTATATTGAATTATGGCAATGATTTCCCTGAGCTCATCCAAGAGTGTCACAAGCGTACACCAGAGAGTCACATGATCAGCAGCCCCAGTGGTGCTCACCCCTGTCAAAACTTGTTGGTAGTCTCAGATAAGAACCATGGGGAGTTCAGCATATCTCACAGTGCAATTGGAAGCAGGCAGAGGGGATCAGGGATTGTGCTGTATTACGGCAATACTCCCAACAAAAATGATATTTCTTTTATACGTTACTTACTCCATGTAGTTTGTAGTGATGGCTGAGAAAAATCTTTACTCTCGTGTATTTTGTGGCGAATGGAGATAATGGGAGCTAATGCTAACTAATGATGGACAACAGCAAACACTATCAAAAAGCCCACACTGCAAAAAATGAAATCTAAGAAAGTGAAAAGTATTCATATCATGATGGTAAATCTTGTTTTCCTCAGTGTAAGGATATTTGACTTATCAAACAACTTGTATTGATACTTAACTAGCTGTGCCCCGTGGCTCCACCCGTGTAGTAGTGAAACAGGACAGTGAGGATGGCCGCTTCTCCCTCCCCTCAGCCCGCAGCCCATGTCTCGGGTTTGAACGAATATATCGCTGCCACAAGTGAACTATGATTCTTAGCGTAATGAGAGAAGTCGCAAAATCAACCGGAATGGTCAAACAAATTATAAAAAAAAAAACTGAATATGTTAAGTAGTTCTCGCGTTTGCTAGCTAAGTGGATGTATGGATTGCCCTGAGGCTGGCGCGTGAGTGGAGAAGGTCCCACCCTCCCTCCTCTTGGCCTGCAAATAACTCAGTACTGCAAGCAAACTATGATAATAAGTGCAATTAGAGAGATCGCAAAATCAACCAGAATGTTTAGGCAAATTATTGAAAAAGCCCAATTTAATTCTGTGAAGTAGTTCTCTCGTGAAAGCGGACAAATATGCAGACAGATAGATATATGTTGGTTTTTATATATATATATATTGTGATGGATGACTGGGTCCCATGCCCGGCCGAGACGCCCCTACTGCATATGTTCCGGGGGAGCAAACATGGACAGCTCAATACCTCCCCCAGGACGCTTGGTGGCAGCCTCCCGGACCGACGGTGATTTCCCAGCCTCCCGCCTGGCTCCATGGGAGATGGAGTCTTCCACAGCCTGATTGGGAGCTAGGATGGTCGCTAGGGGGAGATACATGGAGTCAACAGCCCGGCTGGATGAGTCTTCTGCCCCACTCCCTGGGGAGTTACCAACCAGGATCCCGAGCTATTTTGTCGCGTGGTGGGTACAGCAACGCACTGTACCAGTGCCTGCTCTCCAACTTGAATTGACTTGACTTAGTCCTGATCAGGGTCACAGGGGTGTGCAGGCACATATCCCAGCTAACATAGGGCGCAAAGCAGGCACAAACCCTAAACAGGGCACTGTTCCATCACAGGGCAAAAACACACTTAACCCTGTCCACACATTAGGGCCACTTTAGCGCCACCAAGCCACCTAACCTGCATGCCTTTGGTTTGTGGTAGGAAACCCATGTAGACACAAGGAGAGCATGCAAACGTCACCCAGGGAGGACCCAGGACACCTCAGTCTCCTTACTGTGAGGCAGTAGCACTATCACTGCAGCAGTGTGCCGCTCCAAAAATGAAAACAGGAAATATATATTTACACTAAATAATAAATTATGACAGTTACTTATGAATTAAATGTTCACTAACCTTACCAACTTTTTGCTGTTCATGTTTGTAGAATTTTTTTTAAATTAAGTTTAATTAATTTAAGTCAAATTAAACTGACCTCAAGTCAAATGAAATAATTTAGTTGATTCATGATGATCTCTGATATTCACCATTTTGTAAAATGTATTTTACATGCATAAAAGTTTTAGGGAGCAGTCATTACAGACTACAGTGGTAATGGTCGAAAGTAACAGACGATGCATGCTTCGGCTTTTCTAATGCCTGTTCACTTGTATAGTGTTTGCTTTTACCTAACAATGAAAAAAGAAATTAAACAGAATATGGAAATTTAAACCAAGAAAACAGTTCCTGGACAAACAGTTGATGGACTGCATTGTTCGCTTATAGAACATGAAGAAAGTGCTGTTGTCTTTTTACAAATCTTGTATGTTTAATGTCCTTTCTGGCTATAGCATAGAAGGACACTGTTACACCAGTTATGTAGAATTTTTCTTTTTTAATGTTCTTAATTAATGTACTATTGATGGAAAGAAACAGTGAGACTTGGCATCTTGTTGCCACAATTCAAGAGAGCATAACAAATTGTCTCAAGACGTCAAGGTGTCTGTTGGAGCAACTGGGTGCTTGTCAGTGACTAATATCTGATTTACACTTGCAATAATCCAGATGTAAAAGTAGGGCATCTCAACAGTAGTATCTCATATAGGTGAGAAATGTGACAAAGAAATACAGAAAAATCTAATTTAAGGTATTAATATGAATAAATGTGTTAGTTCACATTTTTTCCGACTCAAATGATTACCTTATAAATACTGCACGTCAGTAGTGCAACAACAACAACATTTATTTCTATAGCACATTTTCATACAAGTGATGTAGCACAAAGTGCTTTACATGATGAAGAAAGAGAAAAAGGACAAAATAAATAAGTAAAATTAGGGAACACTAATTAACATAGAATAAAAGTAAAGTCCGAAAAACAAAAACAAAACTCCAGACGGCTGGAGAAAAAAATAAAATCTGCAGGGGTTCTGAGGCCACGAGACCACCCAGCCCCCTCTAGGCATTCTACCTAACATAACATACTTATGTTACATAGCATAACTAACTAACTAACGAACGTAACATAACATGGTGCAGTGATATAGACTACTTTAAAATTACTTTTTCTTACTGTAGAGTTCAGTTCTTTGCTAGAACTCGACTTTCCCACTAGCTAGAAGGCTGAAAATTGACACTGCAGTAAAAAAAATCCATCCAAATCTCAATCACTTGGAATCTTAGCACATCTTTTCTTATTATTGTTTTTAAAATTGCTTTTGAATTTAATGAAAATCATCAGGAGTGTTGTGCTAGCATGAAATCCATTTCCTCTAAAAACCACAAGAAAGTAAATGAAAGCATAATATCACAATCATTAATAGAAATGTGAAAATGTTTTCGATTGCCACTAGGTATTGTAGAAAGTTAAGAAATAAGATGTGCTTTAATGAAAATATGATATCCATTCATCCATTACGCAACAGCTTAACAGTTTGAACGTGAGGTATGAGTTAAGTCGTGTATCATTGAGCCTGTCAAGGTGGGATGTGCACTATAACTCATATGTCTGTAAACTGCCACTGTAAACGCAGCCAGTTTCGATACCACACCTCAGTTATCTATTATAGTGCTGCCACCTAGTGGATAGCCATACATTTTTTTTTAGACTCAGCAACTTGCACAAAATAGTGTTATAATTAGACAGCCCATATTGTCATGAAAAGTGTATAAAGCTATCGATGTTTTGAAACAACTAAATATTTTGCAAGGTATAAGGAAGGAACGTTTTGATGATAATGACAGTGATCGAGATAGTGACAATCAACTGGATGATGTGGAACCTGTAAACACTGATGCCTCGAAGGTGTTTCTTCATCACAAGGCGTCTGGCTTGTTATGATAGTCAGGACAGCATTAGATGGACATTTTGCCACCCACTGAGCACAAACGTTTGTCATCTACCATATGTGTTGTATGCAACAACCAAGGTCAGCTCAAAAAAATCCCTTATATCTGAGGCACATGTGCTTCTAAGCCGCTAATTTACGAGGTGTAATGCTACTAGGATACAATCAAATGGAGGCCTTTAGTCGTGTTGCAATTTTGTTACATTTTGACAGAGTTACTATTGATAATAAAATCATTGCTTTACATTTTTTACAATTTTGATAGAGTTTGCGATCTATCATATATGCATAGCTCTACATTATACTGCAGTGTCCTGGTAATATATGGCGCAATACTGTGCAATAAACTAACAATGGCTGTTCTCAAGAACTATATGCTGTATATGTTAGGTGATTATGTTTAGGGACATTTCCAAAATTTTTTTGAGGAACAGATTTTTTTCTTGCACAGAAAGAAAAAAATAATCAAAACAGATTGTAGTTTTGTTTTGGCAGGTAGGTGGCAAAACCACAATTAGAGACTTAGATATTAATTCTATACTAAACCAGCTGAATGGCGATGTTGATTCGTAGCTCCAAAAAACTCAATTCAGTTCCCCCAAATGCCCACAGTATGGTGTATTGCCCATTCGCAAAAGTCTGTTATGGGGTTTGTCCAAAGGATATTTAGGTTTTCTTCAGTATCTCAGAGACATGTAGGATCAGGTTACTGAAGACTCTAAGTTGGCCCAGCATGAATGAGTGTAAGCAAATAAATGAGCTAATATTCCCCCTGGTGGTCTGGCACCTCATCCAAAGGTAGTTCCTTACACCCAATGTTGCCAGATTAGGTTTTGCTTCCCACTGACCATAAAATTAAATTAAGCAAGTTCAGAAAATGGATGGATTGGGGGACATATTAAAGCTGACAGGTTGCTTAAGAACCAATTCCATTTACACTGTCAATTTCTGATGCAATTTGAGCCCAGGCATCTTAAGGGATTTGCTCTTTCAGTGAGTCAGTGAGAAGAACCTAACCTGCAAAATGATGGTTTCAACACTGGCTCCTGATGCCCCTCGGCCACAATTCTACACTGCACAGATTATCAGTTTCCTTAGAGCTGTGCAGAGACAATAAGCAGAAGATTATCAAAATTACAGTATAAGGCAGCTTCTGCATTACTTGTTTTATAATAAAAGTGATTTAATTAAAGTGATGTATACTTTAATTTACTCTCTTAAGGGTGATTTAAGTGTAAGGAAAAAGAAATGCATATACTTTGTTTGCCATAGGCCATGTTGAAAGAAGAGCATAAGAACTGTTTGATTTAAATATCTGTGATCAACATGTAATGTTTTAATTTTTCTTTGTAATTAGATTCGCACTGACTGAACTATTTGTTACAATATGATTAACCCATCCACCTTCTAGCAGACATATCTAATTTGGGGATTTGGGGGGCAGTAGTTTATCACAGCAGCAGGAAGTATGAGAAAGAAACTGGTCTTTATACCTGGAAGGAACATGCATTTAGTATCTGGATTATATCTACTGTAGATATGACAAAGCTGGTATTACTCCGGGTATTAAAATGAATTTCCAGTGTCTGCATCATGTCCAAATGTTGATTTAATGTTCTTCTGAATCTGCACTTGCATCACTTTGCCGCTTAGTTCAAATTCCTCTGCTTATCTGTGGCCGGGCCACTTTCCCAACCGGCCGCCTCCATTCCTCATCAGTTGTGGCTCTGCCATGATTCTGACACTCCTACCCTTTCATTACTTTTATTTTTACCTATGATCTTTGCCTGTCAGTTTCATCATCTTTGTCATGTCTGTCTCTACTCTTTTCTTGTTTTTTTCTGCTTCCCGCTCAGGCTCCTTTTTTATGTTTCGTCCATGTGCAAGTGTTGTGATCATGGACCGTAGAGCGCTAATGAAAAAATTGATTGCTGTTCACATCTGCACGTAATGCCTGGAAAAGCCCAATAGGCAATGAGCGTTAGTGTACAGATCCAGAAAGACACAGTGAGACTTTTTAACGTAAAGGATCGAGCAATGAGACATAGTTAACAATTCAAGACGATGTAGTAACCAAAAGTCAAAATGATCTGTCATCAAGTTTGAAATTTCAAAATGTTAATCAAAAATCAACTACTGAATAACAAATGAAAAAGTTATTTTGTTGCAGGAGTCACACATAAACTCTGTTATTATTCAAACTTTGGACAACCCCAGAAATACACGCATCAACTTTTATGTCATCACTCCAGCAGTGTCACATGTTGCACATCCCTGGAGCATTCTGGAAAGATTTTGCCACAGTAACTGTTGACACTAAACCTTCAAAAATAACAAAAGAAAATGGTGCCATGACATTTAACTTTTTCAGGAACCCTTCTAGCAGGGCCACCACCCCCATTAAGGCGAATTAGGCATTCGCTTAAGGTGCAAATCAAAAGAGGAGGAAAAGGCCAGCTGCACAAGTTAGCTATTGCACCAATAAGCTTGGCCTAGGGTGCCAAATCACCCAAATAACCTAGCACCGGCACTGCCGCCTACATAAAAACAGTCCAGGATTGAATTCTTCAGGTAGTAAAACCAGAAAATACACATATACATTGTGCATAACACTTCAAGTAAATTTCATAAAAAAATGAATGAAAAAGCACCAATCATAACATTTAGGGGTTCGGCTAAGTATAATCCAATGTCATGTCCACTAGAGGGCAGTGCAGCCTACAGACCTTTGCTATAAAATATATTATGGAGCATGTAGTTCTGCAAATTTGGAAATGGTATCTTTCGTCCAATGCGCTGAAACTAGAAAATAATAAATAGGTATATGGTTTGCCTACTGATAAACGTAACACTGGAAAAAGATGTAGTCAGACAGGAAAGGGTTAAAACCAGAACAGCATGAAAAACGAGTGTCAAAGTTAAGGGGAGAAGTACGAGTATCTTAGTGAAGTCAAAATGAAAACTTGAAACAAGCCCACTATATTTTGGAAAGCTAGGCTAAATGAAGGAAGATTGCATGGACAAGGAAGGACAGAGGAATAACACAGTGCACGACTGCTGCCATATTTATGATGTCACCTTCGATGATGTAATCGTCATCAGAGGCAATGATTCTGGTCACATGACATAAACAAAAATTGTGTCCCGTAGGAAACATTTACAGCTGAAAGGTTGATCCTTGATGGTTCATCAGACTTAAAAATGTATGTTTCATTTAAGAATCAACTTTGTCAATGATGTTTCTCCTAAAATTAGACAGAAATAAGACATGAGCTACACTGAGGTGAAAGGAGTCAAAATTGAGAATTTGGTTTGATAAGTGTGTTAGGATTGGTGAGATCTCTTTCTAGTCTTGTTTATTATTGTTTATTATTATTGGGCTGATGTCTTTATCCCAGATGACTGAGAACATTTGAGATATGATTGGTTATATTTCTTTTGTTTTTCCTAATGGAGCACAGGCAGATGAAATGACTTTCTTGTGGTCAAACAGGTGTCAGTAGTGGGATTTGAACCTACCATCTCAGGGTTTGACGTCCAAAGTCTTAGACTTTACTTTCTGAATCAGTAATCTAATGTGAGCACAGCAATATAAATTTAAGCCACTGATACTATAAATCAGAAGCAATGGCTACTGTTTTGCAAACATCACAAAGTGTTTTATTACCAAACATAACTGTCCATAGATTTCATCAGATATTACTGAGCACATAATGCAAATACTTTCAAGTTGTAAAACAAAATGTCAAGAAACTACTTGGACAACCTAAGTTCATTATGTGACTTTGCTGAGATCCCTGCAGAACCTCAAAAGGAGACACTTGTGAGAATACTGGCGTATTTTGTCCCAGAAGAAAAAAGATTTTATTTCTTCCTGATCTTATTGTTGTCTGTAACAAACCAAAAAGATGTTAAGGAGATCTCATTTTTGATTATTCATTCCTATGGGGTTGCATAAATTAGTTTTGTTAAAATGACACCAAATCCACAAACTAAGGCTAAAAATGAATCCTCCTTAACAGAAATTCACTTATAGATGCACAATATCCATATAGAATAAAAAAATATGCTGGGAAAAAAAATAAAAGTAAAAAGAAACCAGAATCAGAACATATGCAAATTTAGAAATAATGCAGACTATTTCATTTTTTGTGCAGTTATTTTTAAAAGAAAACAATATATCTTGTCTAGCTGCTTATACTGCTATTTTCCAGTTTTTAAAGCAGTGACTACTTTCATGTTAGACATGATTAATTAATGCTTTAATGTTTTAATTTAATTGCTAGCTAATGTGTCATAACAAAATCCTTGAATAAACGTATAATTTAAAACACAGAGACCACAAGAGCACCACCATTAAATGAAACACACTCCTAATTTGCTATCAAAAGAGTTAGTTCCGTAGGGTTGATTTTAAGTGCTTTACTTCAGCACATCCCAGGCTGCTAATATTCACAAGTAAAACAAATGGTTTTGAGGCCCAAACATCCAATCCTAATTACTTTTTACTTTAACAATTCTAAAAATTAGCAAGTACTCACTTTGCTGAAGAGCTGCAGCATTTGTGTTTCCACAGTCAAGGAGATGAATGATCAGTGTACCTGTTTATTGTCTTTTACTGTAATGGTGGTGCTATAGTTCCAGCCATTAAAACCAACTAGGATGAACAAAGGAAATGCAAATGAGGACAGACAGTAAAGAGCAAAAACAGATCTTTTAGTTTAATAATCACACATTTACTAAAGTGGGTGTCCATAACAGTTTGTCTCATCTCATCTTATTTCATTTTCTGAAATTGCTTTTCCTGGTGAGGGTTGCAATGGCAGCAGGCCAAACACGTCAGCCCAGACTTCCCTGTCCTCAGCTACAGATTCGGATTTTGCCCTTTGGCTCCTGAATCACCAAACGTCTCAGCCTACCTCAGAGTGTCAGCCCAACTACTCTGTGAAGATACTTAATTTCTGACACTGGTGCTCAAGATCTCATTCTTTTGGTTACTACTCACAGCTCATGACCAGGGGTGAGGGTAGGGATGTAGATTGAGCTGTAAAAAGAGAAACCAATATGGATTCCATCCTGGTCATGAAACAGCAGGCAACAATTGCTGGAGGGTGTATGGGAGTATGATAACCCAGTCTATTAGAGTTTTGTATATTTAGAAAAGAAATATGATTGTGTCGCTTACCATGAGTTGTGGGAAGGTGCTGCAGGAATATGGTCTAACAGGACCACTCCTGCATGCTGTTCATTCTCTAAATGAATGGATAGATAGATAGATAGATAGATAGATAGATAGATAGATAGATAGATAGATAGATAGATAGATAGATAGATAGATAGATACTTTATTAATCCCAAGGGGAAATTCACATAATCCAGCAGCAGTATACTGATACAAAAAAAAAACAATATTAAATTAAAGAGTAATAAAAATGCATGTAAAAACAGACAATAACTTTGAATAATGTTAGCATTTACTTCCTCGGGTGGAATTGAAGAGTTGCATAGTGTAGGGGAGGAACGATCTCCTCAGTCTGTCAGTGGAGCAAGACAGTAACAAAAGTCTGTCACTGAAGCTGCTCCTCTGCCTGGAGATGACACTGCTCAGTGGATGCAGTGGATTCTTCATGATTGACAGGAGTTTGCTTAATGCCCGTCACTCTGCTACAGATGTTAAACTGTCCAGCTTTAATCCTACAATAGAGCCTGCCTTCTTAACAAGTTTGTCTAGGCGTGAGGTGTTCTTCTTCTTTATGCTGCCTCCCCAGCACACCACCGCGTAGAAGAGGGCACTTGCCACAACCGTCTGGTAGAACATCTGCAGCATCTTATTGCAGATGTTGAAGGGCGCCAACCTTCTAAGAAAGTATAGTCGGCTCTGACCTTTCTTACACAGTGAGAGCTTGCCATTAAGTCAAACTTATTCACTATGTATGTCGAACGCTGTCAAGGCTCTGTCTTCTCACCACTCCTGTTTGCGGTTTTCATGCAATGCATTTACATGCACCCACATAATCGGGTTAAGGTGAATAATCCAGTTAAGCCTGAAGGCTGATTCCTCAACTATACACTTTTGCATGCACAAGTAATCGTCTGGAGTTATCCTTTGGTACAATGCTCTGACATCATTAACCTGTGCAAAAATGAGTTAAATGTAATTTTCGACAACAGTGATTCTGAACATTAGCCTGACACCTGTGATAATTTTCATGTGTTTTGTAGTTATGTTTAGACAAATGTACTCTTTATTGATAGGTTTCTGTTATCGGATTGCATGCAGCACCCTCTATTCTGCTTTGCTGTGCGATTGATTCCTGTACGTGTTCTTCTCATCTTATTTTTAATTCTATTTTTTTATTACTTTTATTCTATTTTTATTCTATTTATTATATTTTTTTCTTATTTTTATTCTATGTTAATTAGTGTTCCCTAATTTTATTTCTTATTTATTTTGTCTTTTTTCTCTTTCTTCATCGTGTAAAGCACTTTGAGCTGCATTGTTTGTATGAAAATGTGCTATAGAAATAAATGTTGTTGTTGTTGTCTTACACCCAGTGCTGCTGGAGTAATAATAGCACAGATATGTTTACTTCAGTAAAATAAGTGTTGAGTTAGGTTACTCATTGCTTTTACTCTTTGAGGGTTGAATATTTTTTCCAAAAAACTTAGTTTTCTGAAAAGCACACAAAGCAATGTTTTCACACATAAATCAACATAAAATGTCTGTTGCTACTGTATGTGTGCTATTTGGCATCTGAGGCATCAGCGGCTGTGCAGGGGTGGCATGACTGCCTGGCTGTCTTTGCATGGTAGGTGGCTGGTGGTGGCAGTCGCAGCGAGATGCAATCTGGTTTGCACCTCTTATCATTGTAAATTGCGGTCCTCCCAGGTGAATGTTGTTGTAGGTACATCAGCTACATGAATGTGTTCCTCATCACGATCAACTGGGGACCGATCAGCTGATGCTGGTACCTCACTTTCATTTTCGTTATCCATCTCCAGATCACTTGCATCAAAATCAGAGTCTGATTCAGTGTTAACGTCGGCCAAGGAGTATTTTGCTTTGCACATTTGCTTTGGCCAGATGTCGATGCCATTTTAGAGGTTGAATGCTCTTTGCTACTCATCCCTGTGCAAGGAGTCAAGGTCAAATCAACAAAGATAACTTTCCTTCCTAGAAAAGGGAATCAAACTAAAATGTAATGGTGTGTTTTGTCCACGTTTACAGCTGATTATCATCCTCTACCCCTGAATTTTGGCCAAAGTTGACATCTGCCCTGAAAGAGTTAAAAAGTAATCAGACTACGTGACGCACGTTACTTTTAACATATTACCCCACTGCTCTCCAGATTGTGTTGCTGAGTTTAGCACTGTATGTTCAGCTCATCAGCATAAATTATTAATTTCTGAAATATTGAGATAGATTGTGCCAGTCAGGATTAGGAATACGAGGTGTGCCAGAAAAGTAATGAGACTGATTTTTTATTTACCAAAGTTTTTATTTTTTTCAAACATCAATGTTATCCCCTTCAAAGTAGTTCCCTTGGGCAGCTACACACCGATTGTTTGTGAACTTGCTGTATTTTTTTTTTTCATTACAATTTTCATTTATTAGGAGTCGGAGTCTTTACATTTTTTCCGACTCCGACCCCGACTCCAGGTACCCAAAATTATCTCCGACTCTGACTCCACAGCCCTGGCCTGAGTTGCCTTGAAAGCTTGCATATTGTAATCTTTCTAGTCAGCCAATAAAAGGTGTCACATTTGCCTTTGAAATCTTTCAATTTAGACCAATGTAAATATCTTTTTATTTAAAAATGAAAGTAAGACAATGTATGGCAAAGTGGTGTAGTGGTAATGGTGCTGACTCACAGCACTAGGGATACATATTCAATACACGGCCAGGGTCGACTTAGCATCTTCTCCCCACAGCGCTGTGAGTTCCAAGGCATCCTCTCCTGTGTCTGCCTAAGTCCTAAAAACAAACAAAAAGGCAACTTTAAAGTGAGTAAGCTTATCATGGTGTCCAATTATGGACCAGTCGCCATATGTGTGCTGTTGCCAGAAAAGGTTGTATCCCTCGATGACAACAGAAAATTAGACTTTGGAAATAAATTCTATATAAGTTGATGAGAAAAGTAACAAACTATATCAATTTTACCTGCTTTAAAATAATTCTACAGTATTAAGTAAGGGCAAGGGTAATATTTTAAAATAATTGAAAATCAGAGTGTGAAAATAAACTGATTGCACTTTACTCAATTTCTGTATAAGATGATGAAAAAAGTAACAAATAATTCTATGGTATTATGTAAGGTCAAGGGTAATATCTTCTTATATACTCAGCAAAAAAAGAAACGTCCCTTTTTCAGGACTGTGTATTTCAACAATAATGTTTTAAAAATCCAAATAACTTTACAGATCTTCATTGTAAATTGTTTAATAAATGTTTTCCTTGCATGTTCAATTAACCATAATCAATTAATTAACATGCACCTGTGGAATGGTCATTAAGACCTTAACAGCTTACAGAAAGTAAGGATTTCAGGTCACAGTTCTAAAAACGCAGGACACTAAAGAGACTTGTCTACCGACTGTGAAAAACACCCAAAGAAAGATGCCCAGGGTCCCTGCTCATCTGCGTGAACGTGCATTAGGCATGCTGCAGGGAGGCATGAGGACTGCTGATGTGGCTAGGGCAATAAATTGCCATGTCCACACTGTGAGACGCCTAAGACAGCGCTACAGGGAGACAGGAAGGACAGCTGATCATCCTCGCAGATCATCCTGGAAGACCACGTGTAACAACACCTGCACAGGATCGGAACATCTGAATATCACACCTGCGTGACAGGTACAGGATGGCCACAACAACTGCCCGAGTCACACCAGGAACACACAATCCCTCCATCAGTGCTCAGACTGTCCGCAATAGGCTGAGAGAGGCTGGACTGAGGGCTTGTAGGTCTGTTGTAAGGCAGGTCCTTACCAGACATCACCAGCAACAACGCCGCCTATGGGCACAAACCCACCTTCGCTGGACCAGACAGGAGTGGCAAAAAGTGCGTGAGTTTCTGCATGACAGCAATGTCAGTGTTCTGCCATGGCCAGCGAAGAGCCCAGATCTCAATCCCATTGAGCACGTCTGGGACCTGTTGGATCGCAGGTAGAGGGCTAGGGCCATTCCCCCCAGAAATGTCCAGGAACTTGCAGGTGCCTTGGTGGAAGAGTGGGGTAACATCTCACAGCAAGAACTGACAAATCTGGTCCAGTCCATGAGGAGGAGATGCACTGCAGTACTTCAAGCAGCTGGTGGCCACACCAGATACTGACTGGTACTTTTGATTTTGAGCCTCCCTTCATTCAGGGACACATTGTGAAACATTTTTAGTTTATGTCTTATGGTGTTGACTCTTTTAGTGTTCATACAAATATTTACACATTAAGTCTACTGAAAGTAAAAACAGTTGAAAGTCAGGGGACGTTTCTTTTTTTGCTGAGTATATAATATGCTACTATGGCTGTTAGTTTGTCTGTCCAGGATTTTAAATCACCTGTAGCTCGCAAACCGTTTGACTTGTTGACTTAAAATTTGGCACACATACTCGTAATGCGAACACTCTAACATTTGGAAGCTTTTCAGAGTACAGATTACAAAATCCTTAACAATAACCCTATTAAGAGTTAGATTAAGAATCGGATTATTCACAGAGAAATCTACCTCTGATAATCAGGATTCTCATAGGTCAATAACCCGATTCTCATCGGAATAAGGGTTTACATGGCATTTTAGTAATCAGATGTCTGTGAATAATTGGTTTATCGAAGTGCATGTAAATGTGCTAATGGACAGGAAATCAAGACGTGACCAAAGATATGAGGGTGTCTAGTTGGGGAGGCTAGGGAGAGAATCATTCCTTTTTGCAATTAATGTTGTCTTCTTTGCCTCATCCAGCTGTGACTTTCAGCATGCATTTGAATGATTCACTGCCGAGTGTAAAGCAGCAGGAATGAGGATCGGCACCTCCAAGTCTAAGGTCATAGTTCACTCTTTAAAAAGGGGGGATTGTTCTATATGGGTGAGTGATGAACAGCTGTCTTTAGTAAAGATGTTTAAGAATCTTGGTACCCTGCTCACAAGTTATGAAAAAAGTGAACATGAGATTGATAAGAGAATTAGAGTGGTGGCAGCTCTTCTACAGACACTGCACTGGTCCATAGTAATGAAGCAGGATCTGAGTCTAAAGACAAAACTCCAAAATAGCTTCTGATTTAGGGTACAAAATGGCAATATCTCCCTTAAATCTTGCTTTAACCAAATAATGGAGGGAGCAATTTTTGGAACTTGTATTGCTGGACAACAGGCCAGCACTGCATGGAAAAATGCAAAGGAAAACTATACTGTAGGATTAAAACTAAAAGTGAGTGAAAGAAGTTTAGAAAAAGGAAGACAGGAGATTGCTAAGAGGAACATTAGTAATGTCATACAGACTGAAGAGCGTGCTAATTGTTGAAAAGATCATCAGCAGTGCTTTGTTTTGTGGCAGAAAAACAAGCTTTTATCAGCTTTAAGACAGGATGTTGAATCCCTTCACATCACCATAAGGATTAGTGTTTTATCTAACAGTATTGTTCCATCGACAGTGCATTGCCGGTTTTCTCTATGGTGGAACAGACCTTATGGGATTGACAGCTATAAGCACAGACTGTCTGCATCATATGGCAAACTTCAAAATGTGAGATTAACAACCACTGAAGACGCACACAGCCTGTTTTGTACAGTTGCTAACACTGTCACCTTAGAGAGGTGAGAATCCTGCTCCCACACTTGTTGAGTGATTACATCTTTATTGCAGTAATTTCTTTAAAAGGAATGTAGCACCCCAAGCTTCTGGTTTAACAGGTTTGATTCTTCTGCTTAGACTCACAAATTAAAAAAATACATAAACTCCAAAAAGTTTCCAAAGCATTTACTGGATCTTTATGATCTATTGTTTCCTCCAAATGATCAGTCTTCAAGTAATTTCTAATGAAGAGTAACCCAGATTAGAGCTGTTACCTCAAAGATCCAGCATACTCAATCTGAATTCATCCCTAGTTGATGTTTGTTTGATTTGTGCATATATGCAGTTTCTGCAAGGATTTTGCTTTGAGCGCTCCCCCACCATAACCTATCGACTATGGGGGAGGAGCGAAAGCTTTAGATTCATCGAAAATTTTGATCTCCGGTTTTCAACGGATATCGACGTTTTAGGGTCCCCTGATGCCGAAAACATTGATATCTCGATGACGGGTGTGTGTCTCTGTGTGTGTGTCTGTGTGTCACAGTGTCTCAAGGATGCTCTGGAGCTAAAACGGCAGGACGGAAAAATACCAAACTCAAAGCTTACGACAAATCGTTGAGCCAAAATGAGCCAAATCATGCAAGAGAAAGAGGCACTGTAGAGGAACCCTCAAATGAATTTTTGATAATATCTTGAGAATTATGGCAAATACCATCATTCTGAAATTAATTATGAATTCTTCTCATCAATTTCTATCGTAATGACCTATTTTATGATCAGAACGATCAGCATCAGAGCGGTAAATAATTACTGAAATGTTATAGAATAGTTTGGGAAACTTGGTTCCTAGGGCGCAAAGCCTATTGATGCTCACGTCTGAATTTTTTATCCTGGTATTCTGGTACTCCTTCAATATTCCAAAGACATACAGTACATGTTAAGTTAGTTGGTGATTCTAAATCAGCTTGTGTGTGAGTGGGCCCATGTTTTACTCATACCTTTTACACATTGCTACTGCCATGGCCTTCACCCTTCTTTAGTCCTGAATTAAGCCAGAATGATATGTAATATTAGGAAACACATAGACCTCATAAAAACTTTTTCATTTTGGCATAATTTTTATTATGGAAAAAAAAACACAATGGTCACATTTGTGATATAACTTTTCAAAGTAGTGCTGGATTGTCTGCATGCATTTCCCTCTTATTCTCCATCTTGCATACTGTATTTTAAGTGCCTTTCATGATGGGCCTGATGCTCAGCAGATGTTGCTGCTCTTTTGTTTTCCTTCTTCCTTTTACAGAGTTTTTTGTCACAGTCGATGATTAACAATCACAACACTCACACTTGATTATGACTTTGGAAGACAAATGTAAGTATCCTGGGAAATTATCCAAGGATGTGCTTGTGAGGATCAGGCTTTTATTTCAATAAATTTTTCTGCCCAACAGTAAGGCACTCAGCAGATGGCACTGCTTTCTCAATCATTTTACTTTTCAAAGGTTGTTTTAACCTCAGAGTTTTTGACTTTGCAGAATGCAGCAGGTCATAGGGTTTTGATTAAGACCAGGATCAAAGTTCTAGCACCAGGAGTTTGTGAGTACCAGAAGGTCGCTGTGCAGTAAGTGCTTGACGCTAAATTGATAGTGCAGCTATCATCCTTCTTCTACCTGCCACGTAATTGGCTTCTGCAATATGCTTCACACTCAGCAGATATCATTCCTCTTCCTATTCTTTCTGCCATGTGACCTTCTTGATCAGTTTACCTCAATAAATACGTGAACCAAGCTGACTTTGCTAAGGTTGTCGCAATATCAAATTTATTGGTTCACCAGTCAGGTCATAAGCTTTCAATTAAGACCAAGATCAAGGTTCCAGCATCAGTAGTTTGTGAGTAGTCATGTAACAGACTTATAGATATATAAGATACTGACATAACATTGCAACCTCTAGACTGAAGTTGTCTGGTAATGACTCACGCACTAAAGGAGCAATCTTTTTCATCTAAGGCCAGGCATACACTGTGCAATTTTTAGAAATCATACTCTCCCGACCTACTCACACTGCACAATAGGGTCAGCAGTGATGTATGTCATTTAACTGTACAATCATGTTCGGTCTAATTGACATGCCACATTGTAAGTGCTCAAAGTATACGTGTACATGACCTCGATGGACAGTTTTATCCATTGACATTTTGCAGTAAAGCTTCACCTGTACACAAATACAATATGCTCACAGGCTTCTCAAAATGTCAACAAAGAAAAGAGCTGTACTGCTGATTCTTGCTGGACTGCGCTTTAAAAACTACAAAGAAAAGAATTAGGTGTAGCTGAACACGCGGATGGTTGTGAAGGTGCGAACAATATGGTCTGTTTTACAGAGAGAATTGCAAGTCCATAATCTACGTGATTTATCATGGTGTACGTTTATTTTGGGTTCTTCTAGTAAACGTTTCCTGAGATACTTTTTTCATCGGTTATGTACCACCAAACTTTCTCCCATTCCGGACAGTCATGTATAATGAAGAAGACATGAGTTTTGCTGCCAGGGCTCGGTTAACCTGGTCTTCATGCTCTCCGTCCACATGATGCATTCTCTCTGCGCCATGTCTACTTGTTATTATTGTTGCCACACACACACTCACTGCAGTCACTGCACAATGAATTTTGGGGAATTAATGGTGACATCAGAAAATCAGCTTGTGAGATTACTAAGCACTACAAAGGGAGTCGGAAATTTCTGACATGATAAAAAATTCTTTTGAACTTACAACAGCTCAGTGGTGAGATGCAATATCTGAAAATTGATTATTGATTGCAAATACAGCTTAATATTGTACAGCGTAAGTTGATTATAGTTTGCTGGTTTGAGTCCGAGAGGAGGATAACCTACATTAGGCACATCATACACTTGTTGCAGTTGTACTTGGAGGAGGAGGAAAAAATTCCCTTCACAATATTGATCTCACCGATCCAATTCATGGAATTTATAAAATGGGTTCCATGTTGCATGACCTGTTCCTCTGTGTTGAGCCTGTTTTAGAGGATTTAAAATGTTGGTTTTTTTTGTATCATGAAAAGCAAGATATTATCCAATTGACCCAAAGGAAAATTCTTTAAGACTAAATTGCTGTTTGAGGGTTTGACTCTGGGGGTTCACTTGTGACCATATTGTCTTGTAAAGCTGTTACAATGTGGGTACTGGGATAATACTGATTTCTCAAATAATTCAAGCGATCACATCCTCTCAAATTAAAGAGGTGAACAAAACACATCGCTCATTTTTCCACAACATGTGAAAGCCATGAAGCACAAGGTCAGAAATTCCATTACGAGAGGAGAACAGTTTGCGGCCTGCTCAGTACAAATTCATAACATCACTCATCTAATTCACTTTCTCTGTAAGTTTTGTTTTGTACATTCCTGATTTTGTTACTACTATAAAGGAAAACTCCATTTACAAATTATATTTTTATATATTACTTACCCAAAATATTGTGTAGTAATGGCAGAGAAAAAATTTTTAACTTCATATTTTCATGGAGAACATTTGTATCGGACGGGTACCAGCAAAAGTGAAAGAGAAGGTCTACAGGACTGTAGTGAGACCAGATATGTTATATGGGTTGGAGATGGTAGCACTGACCAGAAAGCAGGATACAGAGCTGGAGGTGGCAGAGTTAAAGATGCTAAGATTTGCATTGGGTGTGATGAGGATGGACAGGATTAGAAATGAGGACATTAGAGGGTCAGCTCAAGTTGGACCGTTTGGAGACAAAGTCAGAGAGGTGAGATTGCGTTGGTTTGGACATGTGCAGAAGAGAGATGCTGAGTATATTGGGAGATGGTTGTTAAGGATAGAGCTGCCAGGCACAAGGAAAAGAGGAAGATCTAAGAGAAGGTTTATGGATGTGGTTAGAGAAGACATGCAGGTGATGGGGGTGACAGAGTAAGATGTAGAGGACAGAAAGATATGGAAGAAAATGATCCGCTGTGGTGACCTCTAACAGGAGCAGCTGAAAGAAGTAGAAGGAAAACAGACATAACAATGTTTCAGAGAAAATGGGAGCCAATGATGACCAATGCTGAACAACAGCAACATCAAAACGTCCATGAAAAAATCTAATTTTACTTATATTGCATAATCCACATGTCAAGTCATCCAGTTGTATGCTCACAATGTGTAAAATGTATGAATTTTTCAGTAAAATATTGTTGAATAAACAACTTCAGAAAATGAAAGTAGTCCATAAACAGGAAGAAGTTTAATTCAAAAGCACAAAAAAACACATGGAAATGAAACATGGAACTGATTTTGTCAGGAGTACAGCTCCAGAAATAGAGTGTTCAGTCAAAAAGGTTTACATGGGGAAATGAGGCAGCACAAGATGGAAGCTACAGAATAAGCAGTCCTTACTGGGAAACAAGAAGTCCTTCAAAAGACATTGTGGAGAAACATTATGGAGTGCTAATTTAATAAAATAGAAGTTAAAGGTTCTCCAGATAGGCACATAAGTTTATGAGAGGTGTCACTGGTAGTGACAGGAAGCCATTATTATTTCACTAAGTTCCTATGTGTTAGAAGATAAACCTAATGAGGCACATACGGGTTCCTATTAAATATCGCAGCCAGTAATTTATTATAAGCACATCATTCTCTCCATGAATTAAAGAGCTCAGAGGTGCTATTGGGGATGTATGAACTAGTCATCTTGAAGTGACCCCAAAGTCTAGATGTAGCTTTGAAGATTACCCAGAAGTAAACCCCTGATCGAGGTTTTCTGTAAACAGGTACCCTGTCATGATTCTTCAGAGTGATGCCATACCTATGTTTAGTTCTCAAAAGAACCATCCACATTAAGGTTCAAGAAAGAACCTTTAATTTATTTAGAAATGTAACAGGTTCCACAAATAAATAGGAAAAGATGATAATACATTTGTAAAAAAAAAAAAACAATGGCTCCATTATTTTAAAGCGACTCTTGCTGCATAATACAATTAAAAAGGGTAAGTTTGGGTTTTCTTTTTCTCTTGCTATCCTACTAAGTAGCCGCCCTTTAAATGTAAATATTTCTGTTCTGTCCACATATCAGGAACCTTTTCAAAGCCCAAGGAGCCAGATTCATATCCAAAGTGCTTTTCTTAGAATGATGTTTATCAGTGGCTCCATGGGTAACCACCTAATTCAGTAAAGTGTGAACAAAGAAACTTTATTTTTAAGAGTGTAGGGCTTAGTGAGGCAGCGGCTCCTTGGTGGGTCTGTAAAGAAGTCAAGGATATGAATGACGGGAGGACAGTGTGGATATAAGGAGATGAGGTGAGCTGCTTCTACAGCCACAAAGGCATCTTGACAATGTTAAAATAGCCTGGGATGAATTGTTGGTTGGCTTTCATTATGGTGGATGAATTTGTTTGGTCTGAATGATTTCTGAAGGCACTGTAGAAAAGAAAGGTGCTGTATAATAGATAGATATGAAATACATATAAAACAGGTACTAGCAATTAATTTGCTAAGTATGCTTTGTCTACTTCTGGCGTACAGCGACCATGAGACAAACCTAACAGCAAAGAGGATCAGACCCTCACTGCAAAGCCCCCTCAAAAACCCACTGAGCCTCATTCATGCTGAGCCAAGTCGGAGTCACAATTTAGTTGAATAACATGTGCTGTGGTTGTGAAAGGAAACTGGAGTACCCAGAAAGCATAGCAACTGAGAAATGATGACAACTCAAAAAGTAACCGGACAGTACAGCTAAAGCAGCGTTCTAAAAAGTGGTCTCTCTCTCTTACCGGAAGATAGCAAAGTCAATTCTGTCTTTTAAATGTACTTATTTTTAACCACCTCCACATAATAGATGCAGCAGGGCTTGCTTGAAGCAAAAAACACTCTGTTCATGTAGAAAAGATTTTGCATTAAAGCAATTTGTAATTGTCTACTGTTAATATCTGACATTTATTCAGTGCACACATATGCAAAGCTGTAGTGTTTCTATGTTTTATAATCAGCACTGCATTCCTAATGAATTTGATGGTTCTATTAATTAGAAAGAATTATCAGTTCAGCAGGGAATGAAATACTTTATGCTTTCAAGAGCAACATAACAATACTTGAACAATACTTGCTGATAAAAGGGAAAATATTTGCTATATCTGGCTGAGAACAAAAGAATAATTAATTACAATTATAAAGATAATAAAATTAAATGAGCATTAGACATTCAGTTTTGTTTCAACACCTTGTATACATCTACACCACAAGTACACTCTTATAAATAAAGGTGCCGGAGAGGTTCTTCCAAGCGATGTCATAAGGGAACCAGTTTTGGTTCCCATAAGACCTGTCCACGTGAAGGTTCCAGATAGAACCTTTATTTATTTAGATACATAACAGGCCCCATACAGGAAATAAGCGTGTAGATGGTAACAGATTTGTGAAGGACCTGGATGTACATGGTTCAGCTATTGAATGTACTGTAAATTCCTATTGTGAATAAAAGAGAGGTACACAGAAAAAGGTTTGGGGTAGCCAAAAGAGCAAAAAAAAAAAAAAAATCATCAATAGGTCTTTACAGACTTGAGTCCAAAACAGAACTGATTTATTGCTAACAAGATGGCAATTTTAAAGTCGGGTGGAGGAAGTGACGTCATCGTGGCCGGTACTGGAAGTGACGTAATCAGGCCCAGGAATGGAAGTGATGTTATCAGGCCTGGAACCAGAAGTTATGTTGAAAGGCCCAGGCAGAATTTCCCTCAGGTGGTCTGCAGGAAAACAAAAAAGAGAAAGGGTTAGTGCACACTGCCACCCCCGGTGCAGTGTGGGATTACCATCTTTTGAGCAATTTAGCTGCCGCCTATACACACGTGTGAAACACTAGCCAGCACCCTAACATTGGCATTCTCAGAGGGGCTGGAGAATTGAATTCCACTTTAATGTAAACTTCTCTGGCCTCCCCTTTATATCATATTTTAATCATGCTGCAGATGCTGACCTCACCACCTGAGCATGTCAGATTACGCAACCGGAAATCACAGGGTATGTCTAATTAATGATGACTCGACGACTTTCCATTTTGAAAATATCAGGAATTTGCCCCGTTTTATGACAGTCAATAATGTGCTGCATGATGGACCCGATGCCCATGTGAAGGTTTAAAGCTGCACTTTTAAAAAGGAAGGTGTCAAATTAATTCTTCAGAGCGATGCCATTAAGGAACCATTATCGGTTCCCGAAAGACACATCCACATGAAGGTTCCAAAAAGAACTTTTGTTTCTTTAGATCTATAACAATCTACTCTCTACATATAAAATCCTAGGCGTAAAAGTGCAACAATTTTTTGCAACGATTTTATGTCACTTTTTTTGTCATGCTTTATCGGGCTTATTTTAAAACCTACATATATATGTTTGGTATCATTCTTTTCAGAATTTATCGAACTTTAATGTGATGTTGTTAGATTTTCAGATTCTTATTCTATTTTTAAATTATAAACTAAAATATCAAGAACTCACATCCTGCGAGATGAGACTTTGTGCCAATAGATGTAACCACGCCCGGGGCCGGAAATAAAAGACAAAGAGTAGATGACAAATACAGCTGCTGTACAGGCTTTTAAATGTTCGAAGCACTGCGCGAGATGCAGATCAGGCAGCATGGCAGCAGCAGCAAGCCAGCAGATGATCGAGCAAAGAGGAGGTAAAAAAAAAAACTGTATTTGTTTCCCATTGTATCACCATTTAAGAGAGGGTTTCGGAGGAGCGACCGTGTCTCCTTGGGGTGCGTTCAGCCCCCCTATTCACAACACGAGTGGCAGAGATGCGTAGCGCAAGCCACAGGGGTTGGTGAGCGAAGCGAGCAGGGAATAAGCTTTTAGTATGTCTATACTGTATATATAAAATCCAACGTCTGTCTGTCTGTAGGTCTGTCCGCTTTTCACGAGAGAACTACTTAATGGATTTAGATTAGGTTTTTTTTCTATAATTTGCTTGAACATTCTGGTTGATTTTGTGACTTCTCTCATCGCGACTTCTATCATAATTCGCATGCGGTACCGATTTATTTGCGCAAATCCAAGAGACGCAGCGGGGGCGTGGCTGGGGCCCTCCTCATTCACATGCTAGCCTCGGGGTGTATCTTACATTCACTTAGCTAGCAAACAAGAGAACTACTTAACGGATTTAGATCGTGTTTTTTTTCTATAATTTGCTTGAACATTGATATTGATATTGCGATGTCTCTCATCGCGTTAAGTATCATAGTTCACTTGCACTGGCAACATATTCATGCTAATCTGAGACAAAGGCTTCGGGCTGAGGGGAAGAGGAAGCGTGACGTCAGGAGTGGGGAGCCAGGCGGGGACCTTCTCACTGTCCTGTTTCACTACTACACGGGTGGAGCCGTGGGTGATGTAAATAAAAGTAAATAAAGTAAATAAAAATGGATAGACAGATAGTAACAGATCTGTGAAACACCAATGGCTCTTGATTTTAAAAGGACTCTCACTGCATACAATAACCAAGTCCAGCTTTTCTTAATCTGTTAGTGTTCTGCTAGGTGGCCTAAAAACATTTAAGACTTCAGCTTTTTTTCTAAATATTAGAAAGTTTATCAAAGCAGAAAGATCCAATTTCATAAGCAAAGAACCCTTTCTACAGTGAAATGATGCTTTTATTTTATTGCGACTCAAACCACTTACACCTTAACACCAGCAAGACCGAGGAGCTGGTGGTGGATTTTAGGAGGCCCAGGCCCCTCATGGACCCCGTGATCATCAGAGGAGACTGTGTGCAGAGGGTGCAGACCTATAAATATCTGGGAGTGCAGCTGGATGACAAATTGGACTGGACTGCCAATACTGATGTAAGAAAGGTCAGAGCCGACTATACTTTCTTAGAAGATTGGTGTCCTTCAACATCTGCAATAAGATGCTGCAGATGTTCTACCAGACGGTTGTGGCGAGTGCCCTCTTCTACGCGGTGGTTTGCTGGGAAGGCAGCATAAAGTAGAAGGACGCCTCACACCTGGACAAACTTGTTAAGAAGGCAGGCTCTATTGTAGAAATGAAGCTGGACAGTTTAACATCTGCGGCAGAGCGACGGGCATTAAGCAAACTCCTGTCAATCATGAAGAATCCACTGCATCCACTGAACAGTGTCATTTCCAGGCACAGGAGTAGCTTCAGTGACAGACTTTTGTCACTGTCCTGCTCCACTGACAGACTGAGGAGATCATTTCTCCCCCACACTATGCGTCTCTTCAATTCCACCCAGGGGAGTAAATGCTAACATTACTCAAAGTTATTGTCTGCTTTATTACTCAAAGTTACAAAGCTATTGTCTACTTTTACATGCATTTTGATTACTATTTAATTTATTTTATTTTATTTTTTTATCAGTATACTGCTGCTGGATTATGTGAATTTCCCCTTGGGATTAATAAAGTATCTATCTATCTATCTATCTATCTATCTATCTATCTATCTATCTATTAAGAGTGGGTGACCAACCATCGGCTCTCTATTGATGTGCCCCAAAAGAACCATAGGTGGTACGACATTTGTCCTTATTTATCACATAACACAATTATCCCACTAATAGAATCTTGAGAAGAAGAATGAAGGAATGGGTGGTAGGGGTGAGGTGGGTCCGGCTCCTTGACCTTGATGTTACTCCCCTTCTTCTACCACCACACACTCGGTTGGAGATACAGTAGGGTTCACTGTGAGTTAGCCAGTCAGCTTTAGTCGCATATGTCGAAACAGAGCAACGTACAGACATTTCTGAATATAGTGATCGTGTGTAATATTTCAGAAGTTATTAATTTGTTTTATCATTGTCGTAAAATTTACAAAGATACTATTTTGGTTTAATTAAATACTTGCTTGAGTTGAAAGAAACATGTCTCATAGCAACAAAGATAAAAAGAGAAAGGAAATTAAAAGAATGTGCATTTATAGAGAAGAATGGCTGCTAAAATATGATTGTATAAAGAAAGATGATTCCTTATGTTACAAAAGTTATTGCGATTTATAGCATGTACAAAAATCATTTCTTATCTTTCATGTTAGATTTAAAGCATTGTGCCAGATTAGATCAATCTGTGACTGATGAATAAATATTAGACTTGCCTACCTACATGTGTCTAATTCATTCATTCTACCTATTTCAAAATGAATATGTCAAAATATACCTAAATATGTAAAATAACCAAGAAGGGACGTGTACATATGGTGATATTACAAAGCATTTTGCAGAGGTGCCAATGAAAAAATGGCACTTTTTTTCTGGTAGTGTCCTAATTATTTAAGTTCAGTATCCTGAAATTGGCTGATCGAGAGCTGGTCACTCTAATCACAAGGACCCTCTTATACAGGGTAACATTGTTCGACATCAACGTCCTACAATCTGTTATTGCCTTTTTCCTGCAGGGCAAGTTCTTCTTACAATGAGGCAGCATAGCCGCCTAACAAATTTCAGCTTTGCTCATGGTTTGAAAGTGAAAGAAGTGATTCATATTGCAAAAATGTCCTAATAGGAATAAGAGCCGAGAAGTGAATAATTAAATACAGAATTGTTTGGAAACAATTCAATACCATTATGAAATTTGTGACGGGACAATCTGTGTACAACATTAGTGTGAAGAGCTAAAATTACAATACATAAAGCGACCTTTACAGTTTACAGATGTGTTGCTGTAACAATGTAAGGTGTGCATTTGTAAGATGACAAAAGCCAAATACCTGTGTCAGTCCAGGGCCATCTTAACACATGGGCACGCTGGGCAATTGCCTTAGGGTCCCACAAGCATAGGTGCCCCATGCTAATCTGTGTATGTTATGACTTGCTGAGTGGTTGTGCACTGCTTTGCCCGGGGGCCTATAATGCTGTTAAGATGACTCTGTGTCCATCAGTCATTTTCTAACCTGCTTACTCCTATCTCAGCTCGCATCAGGGGGCAAAACAAGAACAAACCCTGAACTGGGTGCCAGTCCATCGCAGGGTGAACACACACACTTACACACACCAACCATACTCTATGGCCAATTTAGTACTGCCAATGCACCTACCCTGCTTGTCTTTGGACTATGGGAGGAAACCCACACAGGGACAGGGAAAACATGCAAACTCCAAGCAGGGAGGACGCGGGACACAAACCCTGGTCTCCTTACTGTGAGGCAGCAGCACCACCACTGCACCACCATGCTGCCATACAGCATTAAAGCAATTATGAGCAGATCAGGCTATTCAATCCATTAAAGCTCATCAATTCTATTCGCCTAAGTTCTTCAAATTGACATTGGTCTGAGATTTGAAGGTCCCAGAAGTTCTGTCTGCCATACTACTTGTAAACTTGTCTATGGTGCTCTGTGCAAATAAAATCCTTGTAGCATCCATTCCAATACATTCTATTGTAAACTTGTCTATGGTGTTCTGTGCAGATATAATCCTTCTAACATATGTGCAGAATTTACCCCTAACAAATGTACAAAAAAAAAAACCAAGTAAACACAGGAAAAGGTTTGGGGCACGTCTGTGACCCCATATAATGGAAATAAATAAAAGCAAAACGATTGTTTTTTTCAAAGGTGAAAATGATGTCTTTTCAGATGGGAGTTCTATACAAAACTTATTTAAAATGGCCAAACGTACGGTCATATTGATTCCAGGCAGGAAAGGGCAGGTCCGGGAAGGCGGACAACAGAAGTGACATTAGCAGGAGAGGGAGGAAGAGAAAAGGCATCAGAACAGAGCGCCAGCCTCTGGTTTGGTGGGTAATTACCATCACCAGAGCCCTTAAGCTGCCTCCCAAGCCCACATGTGTGACACAAGTTTCCATTTACAACTGGCATTTGCCTGAATCAGGTCTATGACAATTACTGTCATTTTCCATTTATACATCGAATAGAAGGTGCAGCTGATCTGCTTTCAAATGCAGCCATGCCTTAATTTACTATGATGTAAATAATAGGGAAGACGAGTGTCCTTTTACTTGTTAGCAACTAATTTGCTGCTTAGTCATCAATCAAAGTGATGGGTCTTGCACCCAACAGAATATCTGATAACCTCACATTGCTGCCTTTCAAATGACGCATTGCTTGCCCATGGACGCCACTGTATATCCTAACATATGAGGTTAAAAATGGAATCAGGTTGCTGTCCTAGTGGCATCATTGTTTGGTCACCTTGGAAATAAGAGAATGCCTGATTTGAAATTACATATTTTTTGTCTTTTTCTTTTGATCTATATAAGGAAAAACCATACAATTCGATATAAAAGAAAGACCCCCAAATAGACAAGGTTTTGAATACCATTTTATATGACAGCAAGCTTGATTTTTGAACTCAGATACTTTAATTCAAAACAATATATCAACATTGAGCTCAGCATATCCATTGCTAACATTTGCAGGGCACCATCTATTGGAGTGTATTTTGTAATGCATGTAGTCATTAAATGCATTGCATTTTTCACCCCAACAGATGGCATATCACAACCATTTATAACAACAAAATGCATAGCATTTTTCATTCCAACAGACGGTGCATCACAAACTTACTTTTTAAAAATCACAAACCAATTGGTATTTAACAGACAAACAGCAACCAAACACACACACAGATACACAGCCACACACACACACACAGGCTCTTGTCCTTTTATTAAGGTGGGTAATGCTTTCATCATCTAAGCAACATGCACTGCACTGATACGGCATGTTGCCGCACATACCACATGACAAACCACCTCAGGATCTCAAATTAGGACCCAAGCGCAGCCGTGCAGAATCAAATAAAAGTCAAAAATGTTAGGTTATATCATATAAACATTTGAGTGTAAATTGGAGAACATTACGGTTATGCTATGTAATACACTAGTGAGAACGCATCTGGAGGACTGTGTGTAGTTTTGGTCCTCACACTACAAGAATGACATAGCAGCACTTGAAGCCATGCAGAAATTAACTTGGTGTATCTCAGGACTTAAGAGCACGATATACTCTGACAAACTTGGAGAATTAAACCTGTTTAGTCTCGAGCAGAGAAGACTGCGTGGGGACCTAATCCAGAGCTTCAATAGATAGATAGATAGATAGATAGATAGATAGATAGATAGATAGATAGATACTTTATTAATCCCAAGGGGAAATTCACATAATCCAGCAGCAGCATGCTGATACAAAAAAAAAAATTAAATTAAAGAGTAATAAAAATGCAGTTAAAAACAGACAATAACTTTGAATAATGTTAACGTTTAACGGGTGGAACTGAAGAGTCGCATAGTGTGGGGTCTCCTCAGCCTGTCAGTGGAGCAGGACGGTGACAGCAGTTTGTCACTGAAGCTGCTCCTCTGTCTGGAGATGATCCTGTTATGTGGATGCAGTGGATTCTTCATGATTGACAGGAGCCTGCTCAGCACCCGTCGCTCTGCTACGGATGTTAAACTGTCCAGCTCCATGCCTACAATAAAGCCTGCCTTCCTCACCAGTTTGTCCAGGCGTGAGGTGTCCTTCTTCATTATGCTGCCTCCCCAGCACACCACCGAGTGTCATTGATAAAGCTGATCAAGCAAAATTCTTTCAGTTTAATGTTGAATCACGTACTTCAGGACACCAGGGGAAATTAAGGGGATGTGCATTTAAGACTTAATATTTATTTGTGTGTTTGTGTGTGTGCATTTGTTGGTGGGTTTTATGGAAAAAACAACACTAGGATTTATGATATTTATCCTAAACTATACAGATTAGATTATTCATCCATTTTCCAATCCGCTGAATCCGAACACAGGGTCATGGGGGTCTGCTGGAGCCAATCCCAGCCAACACAGGGCAGGAACCAATCCCGGGCAGGGTGCCAACCCGGCCCAGGACACACACAAACACACCAAGCACACACTAGGGCCAGTTTAGAATCTCCAATCCACCTAACCTGCATGTCTTTGGACTGTGGGAGGAAACCGGAGTGCCCGGAGGAAACCCACACAGACACGGGAGAACATGCAAACTCCACACAGGGAGGACCTGGGAAACGAACCTGGGTCTCCTAACTGCAAGACAGCAGCGCTACCACTGCGCCACGGTGCCGCCATAGATTAGATTAGATAAACTTTATTAATCACATGGGGAAATTCAGATGCATACAGTAGCAGAAACATAAAAAAACAAGGACACAAACTCACAGGACCCATAAAATAGCAAATCAATCAATCAATCAATAAAAATAAACTTAACAAGTGCACTGAATTGCCTGACTGGAGTGGACAGAAAAGACCCAGAGAGGAGCTTCTTAGCACACAATGGCAGTATGAGCTTGTAGCTAAAAGTACTCAGAAGAGAGCGCCTCCTGGAGGGGATGGAAGGGATTTTTCATGATGGCTTTACTCCAGTGTCGGAAAGCTCTTATTTTATTCTTATTTTATTATTTTTATTGTAGGCTATTGGCAAAGTTACTTGGCTTTATGTACTATATCATACATTACAGTGTCTGTTTTATACAAAACATGTATTTCTGTTCTCATGGTCATTCTTTTACACGCCATAACTCACTGTACTTTCTGGCAAGTTCAGTGTCTTCCAGCATTGCAAATTTTTGTGTGACGCTGGCCTATTTAATATAATATTTTTTATTGTTAATTTCCTCATAGAAGTTGCAGTAACCGATTATGTTTTGAAAATGAATGTTCTGTTTTATTTAAGTTTGATAAGCCAACTGCAAACGTTGACCATTTGTGGTGCACTTCAGGAATAATATACTTTAATGATAGTTCTAAAGCAGAATATTAATTGTTCTGGTTTCAGACTTACAATTTACCCACCAGGTTTTTAGCCTGGCACACACACTTTGTAATTACTGGCCCCCAGATAAATGTGTTTGTTTCCAGCCATTCTGCTGGTTAAACAAAGCTGTTGACAAAATTTAGGTTAATAACATTCTAAGTACTGAAAACTTTATCTATTAATCACTCACACAATTGTGACGTACAATATAAAGGGCATTCAAGGCTAAGCCGCTGGTTAGAGCAAACAATAAGCAAAGACCAAATCAAAATTGAATAAACTGCTGATATTGCACATACGGTCTATTTACCCAAATGCCACCCCAAAACTTGCTGTATGGTGCAGTTTCTGAGTGGTTTTGTAATAAAAAAAAGGCTGCAAATGAAAAATAACAAATGGGAAGTGAAGAATGATGCATGATGAGTGACGTGCGATGAGTAAAATGTTAGTACCAAGAGCATGATACATGACACTGATTAGAATAGGAATAGAACATGATGATGTCCTAAAATGAGCACCATCCATGTGTGCACCTTTCTTAGATTTTGGGAACTGCCAGGCTCCAAAGAAGATTGCTTTAGGTTGCTTGAGGTTGATAGTAATTACAATGGAGGCCATAACTTCCTTCAGGTATAGAATGCTGCCACCTGACATGGTGCAATGTAACATCTAGCTATGAGCAGGATGCAGAACTTTGCCAGACAATTGTAACAAACACCACTGCCTTGGTGAAAAAAACATGTTCTCTGCTCCATCTCTTCTTCTTCTTCAAAAGCTCTTCCAACTTTTATGTGGGGGTCGCCATATTTGACCAGGCTCCCCCATTCTTATCTGTTGCACACTTTCTTGTCTGACACTCCTTTCTCCCTTAGGTCCCCCTTCACTGAGTCCATCCACTTTCTGTTTGGTCATTCTGTTCTCCTCCATCCTGACACCTCCAGATCCAATGATTCTTCCCCCACATTGTTTATCTTTCTTCTCCTGACAAGCCCGTCCTACTTTAATCTTTTATCCTGCATTTCCTTTGAGATTTCCCCAACTTTATCTGTACCTTTCATATTATCATTCCTGATCTTATCAAGCTTTGTTACTCCACACATCCATCTCAACATCCTCAATGAGCACTGGCTATTCTCCTTTGTGGTTCTGTACCGTAACTATGCTTCTGTAAGTCCCTATTTGCACAGTATGGGTTTTATGTAAACTAGTAACACTTAACGCAGGCCAGATCTTGACGATGAACCTTATTAGCTTGAGACCCCGAGAGATGAGTTGTATACCCTAAAGACGCTCCGGCTCCTATTTATCTACTGAGGATTTCTCTTTATTGGCTCATTCATCATACTTTTCCTTCTCCAGATTTGGAGACCTCAAGTAGGTCACCATGTATAAAATAGACTTTTATTTTGGATAAGAAAAGCATTTTTCTTGCTGAATAGTAACATCCAATTAGAAGATGTGCTTTCTATATACCACCTACACAGTTGGCATGAAGTTACAGATGTTTTCACAATTTAGCGGTGTTCCTCTTATATACGAATTTGTAAGTCCATTCACACCTTCATATCCTGATACAGAAACACATCCACAAGCTTTCAAGCTGCTACACATTTTAATGAAAAGTTTTCAAACAAACTCTGGAAAAAAAACAAAATTAACACAATTAAAAATGCATACTTAAGAAAAAATGCATTTGTGAACTAATTCTTGAGAAACCATCTTCACAGAAACTCTCTTCTTGTTGTAAATTGAGTTAGTGAAAACGTCCAGATACTTTAGTTTTTGCATCTGTTTCTGTTAGCGGCTCCAGCCTCTCATTAATGATCTAAGACTGTACAAACCTGTTCAGCTTGGGTGGCAAAATCACTCTGTTACAATTTTCAAAATTATCCCATTAAGACAAACTAGAAAGTCTCATTTGTTGCTCTATTATGTTTAAGGTAAAATTCATAATGAAATTACTGTATTCATAACAGTAACATTGTTTATGCCATATATAACTTGTCAGACAATTATTTAGCTCTTTAATTGAGGTACCAGATATACGTATATCCTGACTGCAGCATCAACAGTCTGACATGAAATCGGAGCTGGGGGTATTTATGGTGGCCTTCGTACTAAATTCAGCTGGTGTTACATTACTCAGCATTGAACGAGTAAAATGTTATAGTCAAATGTTATTTGTCTTTCATGTTATTTTATATTTAATTAATTCACTTTTTTAATAAAAATAGATATTATTCATAACGTGCCTTTCCGAGCCCAAGGATGCCATACAAAGCATAAACAATAGTTAAAAACACATAAAACAATGCCAGCCAAGGATAAAAAAAACAGAATTATGCAAAGGATTTTGTACACAGGTAAGCAGTAAGTCTATTTTTTAAAAACTGTTAGTGACTTGACTTCTATGAGCACTCCATAATGATGGAGCTGTATCCCAGAAGGCTCTGTCACCCATTGTATTCTTTCAAGGGCTGGGAATGCTAAGCAGATGACCAATTTGAGATGATCAGCATTAGAGGTGTAGGAGGTGAGAGGGATAAGATGGAGCTCGATCTTTTAAGGCTTTGTAAGATAACAGAAGTATTTTGTAAT
>JANRMT010062837.1:84155514-84169569 GCA_026402145.1 Polypterus bichir lapradei | reverse complement strand
ACAGTCCAAAGACATGCATTGGCGATCCTAAATTGTCCCTAGTGTGTGTGTCCTGCGGTGGGCTGGTCCCCATCCCGGGGTTTGCTCCTGCCTTGCGCCCTGTGTTGGCTGGGATTGGCTCCAGCAGACCCCCGTGACCCTGTGTTAGGATATAGCGGGTTGAATGATGACTGACAATTAAATAAGAGCTCTTGCTCTTATAAACCCCCAGGTACTTTCTTTTTTTTATTTTTATTTTTACTTATGCAGTGGGAATTTCCTCAAGTTTGTTCCTTTTGGTGAGCTCTGTTGCAGTTTCTTTCTTCTGTCCTCTCCTGCAATATCCCATTTAGTTTTCCTTCTCTTCGATCTTTCTGGTCTTTCTCTTTCTTCTTACCAGCTGAGATTGTTCTGTTTGGGGACAGCTTGGAGTCTGAAATCACTTAACTTTCTATCATTTTATTTCTGGAAATCCCCTTTCTATAACCTTATACTTCTTGAGGTGTCTACTGCTGGAATTAATGGGCCAACCAGCTCAGATATTTCTAAGTGGCAATCCTATATACTGCCTGTTTGGACTCATTTTTGAAGAAGGACTTATTCGTAATGTCCACATAGCTTTTTCCATGTGTAACTGTGCCTTCTCTCCTCCGTGATAAAGTTCTGCTGTTTGGGGGTCATGGGGTAGGTGTTTTTTTATATTACACTATCAAAAGTAGCCAGCACTTTTTCAAAACCGGGCAGGATCGGATAAATAACATTTTAGAATAAGCATTTTAATTGAGGAAGTGGATTCTCTCCCCTCTTTTTCTATTCTATTTTTATTTATTTATTTATTTACATATTTTTACTGTTATTAAAGTTCTACTCTGCTGACCTAGCTCTCTTTTTCATGGGTGGGGATCGATTTGTTTCAAAACAGTTTTGTTAAACTTGACTTGCATGAATGGAATGTTTTTTGATTTTAATAAAATAAAATATCTCTCTATTAGAATAAAAAAATCCTGGAACAAGTCGAGACTTTTTTATCCTGGGACGAGATGAGACTTTTTAGCCTGGGACGAGATGTGACTTTTTTAGAGAGATACTTTCACGTCCCGCATGTGCAGTGCCATCCATAATGTGCCCACCGTGGAGACAAAGACACCTGTTTTATTTATTTAGCCCTTTGCTCCACAGTTTAAAATTACAGATCAAACAATTTGGATATGAATAAAGTGCACATTGCAGACTTTCATTTAAGGTAATTTTCATACATTTCAGTCACACCATGTAGAAAAAGTGTTGTCATTTCTACATGGTGTGGCTGAAAGGTTATTTCAGGGGCACCGTAATGTTTGGAGCAATTAGCATCACAGTTCCTTGTAATTCCTCAGGTAGGTTTCATGGCTTCATTAGTGCAGGCATAAGATACCCCAGCTTGCTTCTACCTATTGGAGTCTGTAGTCGTCATTGTTCAACATGAGGACAAGAGCTATGCCAATGAAAGTCAAAAAAGCCATTAAAACCAATAGAGACATCATTAAAAATTTAGAATGACCTAAATCAACCATCTAGAATATCTTTTAAGGAGAAAGAACACACTGGTGAGCTCAGTAATCACCAAAATGACAGAAGACTCCTCACTGTGGTAAAGAAAATGCCCTAAACGCCAGTCAAGCAGATCAGAAACAGTCTTCAGGAGGCCGATGTGGATGTGTCAGAGACGACCATCAGCAGAAGATTTTATGAACAGAAATACAGAGGCCAAACAGCAAGATGCAAAC
This sequence comes from Polypterus bichir lapradei, assembly GCA_026402145.1. Lineage (NCBI taxonomy): Eukaryota > Metazoa > Chordata > Cladistia > Polypteriformes > Polypteridae > Polypterus > Polypterus bichir. Next base: position 84,167,824 of record JANRMT010062837.1, on the reverse strand, counting down.
CACTAGTGAGCCACAAAAACAGGATGGCCAGATTATAGTATGTGAAAAAGAATTTAAAAGAGCCTACAAAATTCTGAAAAGAGGTCTTGTGGACAGAAGAGACAAAGATGAACCTGCATCAGAGTGATGAAGTGTGGAGACGAATAGGAACTGCCCGAGATTCATCTGTTAAACATGGTGCTGGGGGTTTTATGGCTGCCACAGGTACTGGCACACTCATCTCCAGTGATGATATAACTGCTGATGGCAGTGGCACAATGAATTCTGAGATGCAGAGAAACATCTGATCTGCTCAGGTTCCAGTTACTCATTGGACAACACTTCATCCTACAAGATAATGATCTAAACATACTACTGAGGCAACACAGGAGTTTTTCAAAGATGAACAATGGAAAATTCTTGAATGGCCAAGCCAGTCACCCAATTTAAATTCATTTGAGCAGGACTTCCATATGCCGAAGAGAAAACTTAAGGGAACAAGCCCCACCGAAACAAGCAGGAGCTGAAGATGGCTGCATTAGAGGCTTGGCAGAGAAGTACCAGAGAAGACCCTCAGCACCTGGTGATGTCTGTGAATCGCAGACTTCAAGCAGTCATTGCATGCAAGGGATATGTGACAAAGTCCTAAATATCACGGCTTTAATAAACCTATCTTTGTTCTGTGCCATGAAATGGGAGGACCGTGAAGAAAAAGTGTTGTCATTTCTATATGATGTGTCTGAAATGTATGCAAATTCTCTTAAATTAAACACCCTTAACCTTATGAAGGACACTGGAAATGATATTCCTATAAATTGCCTGCCAAATATGTATAGTGATAGGAATGACCGATGCTTCCATTAATTATTAATTACTTTATATCTTCAGTGATCTTTGCTTAGTCCTTTTCCTCACATTCCTGTTTTTCAATTCTGAACACGTGGCATACACAAGTGCAGTAAACATCTGACATTGTTAGAATGTTGTCCACTGGGGTTTCTCACCTTGTGTGGCAGGTTTTGGATTTCATCGCTTGGAACAGAAAGACGGTGTAGTTGTTAAAGTAAGAAAAATGATGTCTGAAATATGTCACTAGGTAATGCTAGCATCCGGCAGCCTGCCATTTATTACAGGATAGGAAAGTCACATTGTTCAGAAACAGTGCAGGGCAACCAAGGGCTGACTTGATTGCCTAGAAAGTAATTTGTCAGATGGTTCACCTTTAGCCACAATGGGAGTTATGTTGCTTTTCGATACACTGTAAATGCTTGGCAAGGAGACTCCTTTATGTATATTGCAAATGAGATATTTTCTTTCTTTCTTTTTTTTTTTTTGAACTATGTAATTACATAAAAAGCAGGCTTTCAGTGTGTTATGTAAAATAGCTTAGAGACCTGCTGAAGAAGTTGTAATTTGAAAGAAATGAGGCTAATTAAATGGTGGTAAATTACCTTTAAATGCAATAAAATCAAGGGCCAAAAGCACAATAAATGCAAGAATAAGGAAACATATAGGGTTTTTTTTTTGTTCAAATAAAATAACAGAAAAAGGTTATCACAAACAAATAAGAATTGAAAGTCTGTTGTTAGAAATAAGGCAAACAAAAAATGTGTACACTTTTTCTGTTTAATCTCCTAAGTAATCAACACATTTTTGCCAAGGTGAGATTAGCTTTTTTATGCCTTTCTTTGCTGAAATGTATTAAAACATTAGCAATCTGTTAGTTTACTTTATCATCACTCAGGGACTGTTCTTTTCTCAATGCTTCTTTCAGCCCCAACAAATGGTTAAAGCACCGAACGCTCCAGGACCGGGATCAGGTCTCTAGAGTCGCAGACCCCATGAGCTGCCATCATTTCAGCATCAGGTACTGTGTGACAATTTGGTCTTAATACTGACTGACTTGGCTAATGGAATACTATAGTGGTGTGGCGTTGAAGGCTGATACTCTTATGAGTGACAGGCTGTTGTAAGGTAGAAAGATGTCATCACACCAGGAAAGATTGATACGTCGGTGATTTAAAACAGAGACAAAAGTGTAAAGCAAAAATCTTGAATGAAATTGCAAAAGTAAAGAAGGGAACTTGCAAATGAGTAAAAGACATTTAACAAAAGCTTGTTTAAGAAAACATTTTAATGTGAGCAGGCCATTAAAGATGAATATATATACATAAATATATACTGTAATGTATATTTTACCTACCCCGTGCAGTTTGTGGGGATGGCCGTAAAAATCTAATCTCATGTTTTCATGGAGAACAGGAATCACAGTGTTAGAGATAGAATGGGAGCCTATGGTGACAAACGCTGGACAGCAGCAAACAATACAAAACAGCCCATGAAGAAATCTCACGTTACTCGTGTTGCATAATCCACAAGTTAATTCATTCAGTTGTATGCTCACAATAGGCAAAATGCAGACATTATATAGTATATATAATATATACTATAAAATATATGCAAGGTGAGTCAAAATTATGTTAACACTAATGGTACTGCTATGTATATACTTGCATACTATTTTTGTGGACAGTTTATTGCCACATATGGTACATGTGTTGAACATGATGGTGAACAGGTTGAGACATTCCTGTAAATCATCTTGCACATATGAATTATGTTTTGTGAATAAATTGTTTCTGTCATTCAAATAACATGATTTTGACGCATCCTGTATAGTATATATGCTCAATAATTCACCATTTCCTGTGTTTTTGACACAAACATTCTCTACAAAACAATGTGCATTACAATCACTTAAATAAATTGTATGCGAATGGAAAATAGTTGGGATAAGTGAATTGTTCAGGGTCCTACTTTGAGCTGGAGACTGGCATTGCAATGGCTACCTTACCTATAGGAATAAAAAATCAAAAAAGGGATCTCCTTAATATATTTTTGGTTCCTGCTAGACAACAATGAGATCAGGAATAAAGAAATTGGAGACATGTTCTTTTTGTCTCATGCTTCTCAGATTTTTCTCCCGAGAGAAGATATCTCGCTGGTCTCACAAGTGTCTCCTCTTGTCTTTCAGCAGAGATCTCAGCAAAGTCACACAAGGGGTTCAGATTGTCCCAATTTTGTCTTGACATTTTGCTTTTTGCAATTTGAAAGTATCTGCATTGCATGCTCAGTGATATACTATATGATTAAATGTGTGGACAGTTGTTTGTGGTAATAAAACACTTTACTACAATTACAAAACTGTAGTTCTTGCTTCTGAATGATACTATTATCTGCTGTAAATTATATTGCTGTGCTCCAATTAGATCATATTCATTTTAGAAGAAAAGGTAAGCAATGTGACAATGTAGTAAAGAGTTTGAATCTTCAGACCCTGAGGATGTTTATTTAAATCCCACTACTGACACCACTATGTGACCCCAAGAAAGTCACTCCAGCTGCCTGTGCTCCAAATACATAAACAAAAGAAATCGCAAATTTTGTAAGTCACCTTGAATAAAGACATCAGTCCAATAATAAGTAAACAATATGAAGTCTTGAAGGAGATTAACACCAGACTACTATAGAAAGTAATCTCACAAAATATACCCTGCTTTTCAAACCAAATTCTGAATTTTGACTCCTTTAACCTCAGTTGTATCTCATGTCTCTTTTTTGTCTAAAGCTATTTCTCCTAAGAAATTTCAGGAGAAACATCTGTGATCGGTGAAGCGGTCACAAAACCGATCTGTAGTGGTGAAGAAGGAGCTAACCCAGAAGGCAGAGCTCTCAATTTACAAGACAATTTATGTCCCTACCTTAACACATGATCATGAACTTTGGGTAATAACCAAAAGAATGAGATTGCGAGTACAAGCAGCCAAAATGAACTTTCTCCACAAGGTGGCTGGGCTCTCCCTTAGAGGTAGGCAGAGAAACACAGACATTTGGGTGAGGCTTGTTATAGTACCGCCGGCCCTCCACATCGACAGGAGCCAACTGAGATGATTTGGGCATCTGATATCGATACCTTCCAGATGCCTTCTTGCAATGACCCAGGACTTTCTGGGAGGATGATATCATTCAGATGGCCTGGGAATGCCTCAGGCCTCAGGAATGAGTTGGGAAGTTTGACTTCGGAAAAGGAACAAGTAATTGAATGAATGAACATCTGTGACAAAGTTGATTCTTAAATTAAACATAAATGAGAATCTCTTTTAAGTCTCATGATTCATCAAAGATCAACCTTTGAGCAATACATTTTTCCTAAGGGTTTGTTAAATAGATCATCGAAATCACAGTGAACGCAGAAGAAATGCGCTGACACAGGATCAAGTCTTTGAATTGAAGGTCTACCTCTTCCCCTCATTTATTGGTCAAGAGTCCTGAGCACATAAAAAGTTTGTGTTGTTATTGTACATAGCCTTAAACACTGGAAATGGACTGTAATGCCGCAAACCAATTATTGAATTTTATACTGCATACAGTTTGGAGTTCCATAGAAAAAGGTTTGAAGACTTATATGAATGAGAGATTTCAGTTTTTAATTTTTAATAAATTTGAAAATCTTTCTGAAAGTATGCTTTCAGTTTGTCATTTTGGGTTCTTGAGTGTAGATTGATAGGCAAATACTGAAAATGTGTCTACTTAAAATCTACAACACAATAAAGTGTGCAGAAAGTGTAAGGGCATAAATACTTTTTGAATCTACCGTATGAGGGCTATGTGTCAGAATTGGTGGTGTGCACTTTTTGAGCACCCCAGGGAGCTGTCCTGTTTCCCTTCCTTTTTACCCTCTACACAGACATCCAGTACGATGCCAGTGCTGGCCATCTAAGAATTTTTCAGTTGAGTCCTCCATCATAGGCTGCATTAATAAAGGAGATGAGTCAGATTACAGGAAGGTTCTGGAGGACTTCGTCTTGTGGTGCAGGGACAACAACCTGCAACCCAACATCAGCAAGACAGAAGAGCTGATGGTGAAGTTCCGGCATGCCAAGAAGCCTCTCAGACCAGTCACCATTCAGGGGGAGGATGTGGAAATGGTGCTGAGCTATAAGTACCTGAGGGTTCACATAAACAACAAACTGGACTGGTCTGACCACGCTGCGGCGCTGGACAAGAAGTCCCAGAGCAGAGCGGACCTGCTAAGGAGACTCAGGTCTTTTAATGTGTGCAGCCAGAAATGTTCTACCAGTCCATAGCAGCCAGTGGTGTGGTGTTCTACGTGGCAGTATCCTGGGGGAGCAACCTGAGCTTAAAGGAAGCACAATGTCTGAACAAACTTATCAGGAAAGCCTGAAACATCACCAGGTGAACCCTGGACACACTAGAAGCTGGAATGAGGTGACTGGAAAAGAGGATGATGGCAAAATTGAATGCCATCATTAAAAGACCCCTCCAGGAGGCGCTTTCTTGGAGCTGTTTTAGCCATGGGCTCATTCCATCATGGTGTGCTAAGAAGCTCCTCTAGGGGTCTAATGCCCACTGCTATCAGGCAATTCAGTTCTTCCACCTGATACACTCGTTAAATTTATTTTTATTTATTTATTTACTTATCAATTGATTGATTGGCTGAATTCTCTGTCCTATGAGTTTGTGTCCTCATTTTTTATGTTTCTGCTGCTGTGCGCATCTAAAATTTCCCAAGGGGTTAAGTAGTACTAGGGTGTTGTACCGTGTTAGCCATTATGAATGTAGTGAAAAGTCAAGCAAAATGACACCTTATATTGGCTAACTAAAAAGATTACAATTTCTAAGCTTCTGATGCAACTCGGGCCCGTTCTTCAGGCAAGATATAAAGAAGGGGCCTGAGATGCCTTGAAAGTTTGCATGTGGTAATCTATTTAGTTAGCCAGTAAAAGGTGTCATTTTGCTGGACTTTTCACTACATCCAAGGGGTTAATAAAGTTTATTTAATCCAAACTAATAACGTGTGTGTGTGTGGGTGTGGGTGTGTGGTGTTTGTGTGTGTGTGTGTGTTTGTATGTGAGTTAACCCTTCAGTTGACAAGTGCCTGATATGCTATGTACTGTATGTCTGGGTAAACTCTGTGATCACTTGGCACCTCTTCTAGGTGCCCGTAGGTGCTGGAATAAACCCTGGCCCATATGACCTTGAGCTAGATGAATTGGGTACAGAAAAGTACAGACAGAGAAAGACTGGAGGGAGATCTTCTGGTCTGATGAATCCTAATTATTGCTGAAACATACTGAAAAATATCCTATAAATCAATGAATCCACCTTGTCTCTTTAGAAAAATACAGGCTAGTCATGGTGGTTTAATGTACTTTTCTAATATACATACAATCTCTAGATGGATAGTGCAACATTTTAATGCCACAGAATATTTGAATAATATTGACGAGGAGGGATTTTTAACCCAGATAATACTCCATGTCATTCTATGTTGACCTTGGAATGTTTCTATGAAGAATGACAGTGACTTCAGTTTAAGGTAATACCTGCTAAAATATTTCATTCCAGTCAGGTATATGTGATTTGAGATAAAGTGCAGTATTTGGAGCTGATAGTAAAACACGATAGTGCTAATATGAGTGAGCTTCCCTGTGCTTCGTGAATCAGTTCTCTGAGATGCTAGGACTGCTCTGAGGGCACATACAGTAAGTGGCCAACTAGGTGGTGTGCCTAAAGAACTGGCCATTTTTATGTTATTCCTTATTTCTCTTTTTTAAATTAACTACTCATTATATTTGGGTAAAATATTTGCTGTTTAGTGCCTAAAATTATAGTTTATTATTGGATTGCCACCTTATGCCTTCGAATACTTTGTTGAGTAATATGTGCTCGACAGATTCAGCAGGGAGTTATCCTTGAGCTGCAAGCCTGAGTGCCATTATCAGATTGAAGTAAATAAGCCAAAAAAACTACCAGCATGGGCTATTTTAATGACAGATAACTTGATAAACAGTGGCTGAATTAAAAAAATAAAGTGGCCATCACAACCCTCAATGCACCAGTTGTTTGCAGTGTGACTGATTTGGTATTATGTTAAATGAGAAGTGAAACACACTCGTAAAAGTGCACACTGTAGAGACATTTTGACCTGGCCCTAGCTGAGTTATATGGCTTCACAGGAATTCTACTCTCATATTATCTCTCCACATTCAAGCTCATTCCTAAAAGATATTAAACATGATGAGCTTTTTAAAGACACAAGGAAGAATTCATAATATCAAAGTTGCAAATGTAAGATTTAATAAAACGCTATGGTCTGAGGACATGTCCGGCTACTCTGATTGGTCAGTTTGGCTTTGGTGATGAAATTGAAAGGGGAAGTGTGAGTGTTGAAAGTAGAAATGCGAGTGTGAGACACATGAGGAGGTGTAAAGGCATCATTGCACGTTGAGAGTCACCGCTAAAGACGAGAAGTATAAAAGCAAACAGGAGGTGAGCAAGGCGACGTGAAATGATACAGTATGATAAGCACACTTTACGGGAATGTGCTTGACAGAGGGATCACTGGGTAATAGGGGCTCACACACTCGAGGACACCGAGGAGAGGTGCTGAAGGTACACCTTAAGCAAGAGATATCAAAAATATTAGAAAAAATATATTCTATTACCTGCTTGGCAGGTAATGTGGCTTGCAACAGATAAAGCCTTACATCCCATCTCCCCAGCTTCACAGGTATTTAAAGCCCTGTCAAGCATCTGGTGATGTTCTTCTAAAGAAAAGTGGAAAAGGTTTGAAATGAGGACCAGTAGATCAAATGTAAATCAGTAAACATGCCAAGAAAATCAGAAAATCGGACTGAAGTTTTTTCAAAGCCAGATCAATAGTTTAAATTGGTACTCAAGTAAACATAGAATAAGGTTCTGATACTGGGAAAACAATAAATAAAGCAAACACAAATTCTTATAGAGGTGATCCTTCAAACTTTATAATAAGGATATTATTAATACGCCAGTAACGGCACACTACATGATAACGTGCAGTGAATACACTTGACTTGAGCATTCCTAGTTTTCATCCTCTTTTTCTCTGTACGTTTAGCATTCATTTGCTCAGAGGTTGATGCGCCTGCTGCTTCCTGAGCAGCTCTTCTTTTTTCCACTCTAGCGGCCCGCTGCTTCTCTTCTTTCGTCGGCATCTTTTCACGTTAAAACTGATTAAGTCAGTGTTTGTGTTGCAATTACTTAGTATGTTTTCCTCAATTTTTCACTTAAGCTGACAGCTAAGTCTTCAACCTGCCTCAAGAATTTAAGATATGACAAGGTAGAGGAAGTGACGGGAAAGGTGGTAGGGATGAGAACGGTGCCCATATTCATGCACCAGACGGCCGCTCTGCTGGCTGCTGCCGAGAGTTGATTCTACAATAAAATAAAATAAAAAGAGGAATAACCTTGGAGGCCAATCATCAAATAGTAGATGTCATGTAGTATATACGTACTAAATTTCAGGTCAATCGGTCATACGGTTTGCAGGCTACAGGTGATTTAAAATCCTGGACAGGCAAACGGATAGCCACAGTAGCGTCTTATATACTGTATTAAGGTTAGATTTATATAACCCCTTTCCTATGCTTAAAGTTATTTTCAAGTATTCAAATGGTTACAAAAGGAATAATAGCACAGAAAAAGATCCAATTAGTAACACAGGATCCAAAAAACAGGTTAACAAAAGAAACTCAAAGTTCTGAATTAGAATAAGAAGCTACAAGCAGGAAAAAAACATAAAATGCTAAAAGAGACCCAAGAGCAAATAACATAATTGGTTTTAGGTTATATGTGGGAATATCAATGAATTGTTACATTTCCAACAAGTATGACGGTCTAGTAAACCGAGTTTGTAGTTCAGCCAAATCAAAGCACTTTACTGTATTGCGAAGAACCATCAATCAGATTTTGTTATTCATTTAGTGCTAAACCCTCAAAGAACAATGGACATTCACTGTCAATTCTTTTAATATTTAGATCAGATCTAACAATCGAAGCCAGACCACCGTCCTGACCTGATCATCAAGCTGCTACAAGTGAACAGGCCAGACGGAGTTACATTGATTAGGGTTCCAGTTTCAAATTAGTTCTGTTTCTAATTACATCATTCTCCCTGTTCTTTATCTATCTATCTATCTATCTATCTATCTATCTATCTATCTATCTATCTATCTATCTATCTATCTATCTATCTATCTATCTATCTATCTAATCAGTTAGTTGCTGAATGTTTTTTAGCTAAATGTAGTTCCTATTATTTAAACTATTTATTTATAGCTATGTTGAAGTCTCAGGATAAATTTTTGATTGCATCATACCATGATGGATAGCAGGTCATTGTGGGAATCATTTATGGACTCCAAGAAATATTGAATCTGCATATATACAGTAAATATAATACTGGTCAACAAAGATTTTGTCAGAGAACAACTTAAGGGTGTTCTAAAAGTACTTTATTTATGCTAATTACGCTCAGAATGTTTCTATTACCAATAGTTTTTGAGTTATATGTTTTTTGGGCTTTATATTTAGTACATAAAACTTTAGAAAGGTATGCAGATTTTTTAAAAATTAAATTCAGGCTTAAATTGTTTTTATTGCTCTTTGTGAACATTTTATAACTTCCCACATTAAGCCCAGACTTATGAAAAACTTTAAGACAGTGGATCAAAATGGACTCCAATTCCCACATGTAAGTAAGAAAGTTCCTATTTCCTAATTTCCTCCTAGAGTCAAAGAAGGAATTTTTTTAGGACTTCAAATTAAGGAATTGGTTCAAGATGAGAAGTTCAATGGACAGTTGATCCAAGCTGAAAAAGCTCCATGGTAGTCCTTTAGGAGTATTTGCAGGAATGTCTTGGGGAATCATGAGGCAGATAACCACCATGGACCAGTGGATGATCTTTCGAAGTTGTACAAAGCCATGGGATGTAGCACGTCTTTAAAAATGAATTTCTTGGATTCTCACCTGGATGTTTTCCCTGGAAATCTCAGTGTGGCCAGCAATGAGGATGGTGAATGGTTTCATCAGCACATTTCTGATATGGAAAAGCAAGTGGAGTAAGTAAGTGGAGTCCCAGTATGCTTGTTGAGTACTGCAAGAACCTTAAGGTTGATATTCCTGAGTCCAAGTACAGCAGACAATTGCACACTTCTACCATTTAGGTGAGATCCTCCCAACACAGTATACATAGTGTAAATATACATTTATTATACATTTTAATTGCTTGTCACATAAAATCCTTGCGTCACAGAGAAATTCAGAAAAGATTCAGCATGAAAAATACTGTATGATTCACCTATATTGATTCATGTGATAAAAAATAAGTGTGATGCCCAGTGTAATCTGCAGATAGTGTAGTCATTAACTTTCTAAACAAATTTCCTTGAACAATAAATGTGTGAAATGTCAATAACATTGGTTGACTGAAGGCCAAACTGTCATCTGCAGGCAGACAGACAGAACTGTAACAGTAGGTGCTTTTTGCAGTTTATGTGAACAAACCATGAAAAAAAATAAATTTTCTACCTGAAATGATTTTACTAAAAAATGCCTTTCAGAAGCTTGGCATGTTGCTGTGAGGCATCTTTTTATCTTCACTCACTGCCAAAAGAAAGGCTGATGTCTCCAGCTGAAGGTGCTAAACTTAAAAAAGCCATCAAAGCAGCGATGTGTGGGTTCCTTTCACATTGTGCAAAAACAGCCAACCAAAGCCAAGCTAAGCCCAAAATCAAGAAGCATTTTAGCTTTGAGGATATTTTGAGAACTTGATAGATAAGCCAAGTGGGTGAGTGGCTCCCCAATGCAGAAAAAAGGTTTAAGATTCATTTTAGGTGCAGCTATTAATTCCATTTTACCTTTTTTACTTTGTTTATTCCTATAATCATATTTCTTTTTTTTTTCTTTTGACAGTAAAGCCAGAATATGTTTTGCTTCCATATCAGTTCTGTACAGCTCACATGTTATTCTCGGTCACTCTACCATATCAATTCTATGGAGCATCCTGCTCAACTGCTAACCTCCCTAATGCACTGTGGCGTTAGAGACGACAGAAGTGCAAGCCAGAGAAGCAGGCGGTTAGCTCAGTTTCATATGATAAGGCCTAAAATATTATTATTTAATAGTCTTAAATGCCAAAGTGAAAGAAAATCAAGATGAGGTAATCCACACCATACAACCTGGTATTGTTATATGTTAAGTGCCAGCTTAACCTCTTCCAACACTGCAAGTGCACCTCAGTCATGGTGGTGGTGGAAGACCCTGATCAGCTCCGTTACTGACCTTAATTATTAAGGCATATATCTGTGCCCAAAACTGATTTTGCCTTATGTTCAGGATTCATAAATCTTAGCTCTGCCTCTTCCCAAAAGCTGTTTTTTTAAATTTCCTTCTAGCTGTCTCCCGTGGCTCCACCCACGTAGTAGCAAAACGGACAAATTTTAAATATCAGTTAAAAAAAAAAAAAAAGAAATGTAATTCTGGCCAAGCAGAAGGTGGGTACGCTCCAACATCAAATGTTGCCACTGTATCTGATCATATTCAGCTCTGACGGGAAAGCGTCCCCCGCATGGGTAGAAAAGCACATGGCCGTGATATCTCTGGCAATTAGCAGTCTACCCTCTAAACACATGTAGCTCTGATCTCTCTCTCAAAAACGTCAGACGTTATACAATCTCTACATGATAATGTCTGCTCAACAAACAGGTATCACTAGCTAAGCTTAGGCAAGGTACACTCCAACATGTGGCAAAATGTAGAATAACTTCAACGGAGGCTGTCACGTGAATGAGGAGGACCCCACCCCCTCCCCTCGGTCTGCAGCCTCTCTCTTAGATTCATGCAAATAAATCGCTGCCGCAAGTGAACTATAATACTTAGTGCGATGAGAGAAGTCACAAAATCAACCAGAATGTTCGAGCAAACTGTAGAAGAAAACCCGATCTAAATTTGTTTAGTAGTTCTCTTGTGAAAAGCAGACATACTGTACATACAGACAGACAGAATTTTTTATATATATCTATACATATAAAAAGCAAAACCCTCACTGACTCATAAAGATGGGAAGCTGAAATTTTGTGTGTTCATTCCTTGCAGTTCACTGTACTTACAAAAGTTAGGTATGTTTCATGTCCTACTGTAGCACCCAAGGGGGGGGAAATGCGGTGTACCCCCTGAACTGTGTATATGGATAAGGGAAACCCCTCCTCACTATTTCTGAGACTTCCAATATACGTAGAAAGCCCACATTTCCCATGCTCCTCCTTTACACTGTACTTACAAACGTTAAGTATGTTTCATTTCGTGCTGTGCCCCATAACAAACTTTCGAAAATAAAGTCTTCTTTTTGGCGGTTCTCACCATTATGCTGTAAGGAACTTTTGGAACTGACCTCTCCTTTTGGCGGTTTCATTCCTTATTTCCGTTAAC
>JANRMT010062837.1:84131529-84150514 GCA_026402145.1 Polypterus bichir lapradei | reverse complement strand
TTCTCCTCTCTCCACAGAGGACCTCTGGAGCTCTGACAGAGTGACCATCGGGTTCTTGGTCACCTCCCTGACTAAGGCCCTTCTCCCCCGATTGCTCAGTTTAGATGGCCGGCCAGGTCTTGGAACAGTCCTGGTGGTTTCGAACTTCCTCCACTTACGGGTGATGGAGGCCACTGTGCTCATTGGGACCTTCAAAGCAGCAGAAATTTTTCTGTAACCTTCCCCAGATTTGTGCCTCGAGACAATTCCTTTGACTTCATGCTTTGTTTGTACTCTGACATGAACTGTCAACTGTGGGACCTTATATAGACAGGTGTGTGCCTTTCCAAATAATGTCCAATCAACTGAATTTACCACAGGTGGACTACAATTTAGCTGCAGAAACATCTCAAGGATGATCAGGAGGTTAACAGGATGCACCTGAGCTCAATTTTGAGCTTCATGGCAAAGGCTGTGAATACTTACAGTATGTACATGTGCTTTCTCAGTTTTTTTATTTTTAATACATTTGCAAAAATCTCAAGTAAACTTTTTTCATGTTGTCATTATGGGGTGTTGTGTGTAGAATTCTGAGGAAAAAAATGAATTTAATCCATTTTGGAATAAGGCTGTAACATAACAAAATGTGGAAAAAATGATGCGCTGTGAATACTTTCCGGATGCACTGTATATACAAATGACAGTTCATAACAGTAAAGCGGAGTCTTAGCAAAGTCTGTCAGTGATAAGTAGCAGCAAATAAAATGCATTTTGTGCAGTCCTCAACTCATTTCATTTCTATTAGCTTCATTCCTGGGCATAATTCAAGTCTCCATACAAAATGTAATGATGTAGGCAGGATAAAAGAAAAAGTAAATCGTGCAGAAGTGGATCTTTCTGTTTCTGCCACTATTCTCCCCCCTGGCCACATGGTTTCGCAAGCATATTCTTGACATTATGGTAATGATTTTTTGCTTAGTACTAAATCCTAACTGATGTACTGCATGTGAAAACGTGGTGGAGGGGATTACTTTGCTGGAAACAATACAAGAATTTTTAGGTCAACTGATATTTTTGTAAGGCAGCAGAGAGAGTGAAATAAGCGTGCCCTTTCAAAATAACACTTTTTTCTTGCAGATTTTTTTCCCCAGTCTGTCTCACTCTTGAGTGCCTAGGAGTTTGATTATTCCACTAGAAAATGAAATGGATGAAAATCCAAGGGGAGAAAGAAGGTGCCTTTCAATAAATAAATAAGCTAGTAAGTTTGTCATTTCTGTTGCTTGATGTTTAACAGGATAGCTCAGCCTACAAGTAATAATTCTGATCAAAGCACAGTCAGGTCAGGTGAGGCTGGGGAGCATGCACTGGTACAGCGCATTGCTGCACTCACCACACACAACGAAACAGCTTGGGATCCTGGTTGGCAACACCCCAGGCAGAGACGCAGTCCAGTCCCACACTCCTAAAAATAACCATCTATCTGCCGCTGCCAGGTGTTAAGTGGGCGACCCCTTGGCCTGGTCCAGCCACTTGGGTCCTCAATAATGAGGATCCTGTGAGCTGGATCACCCTCGGGGAATCGCGGCACATGGCCGTAGTGCTGTAACTGATGTTTCCTCACAATGCAGGTAATGTGCCTCATTCTGGACTCTCGTGAGCAACCACTCATTCAACACAAAGTCAAACCAGCATTACCGAAGGATTCTCTGAAGAGACATGGTACTGAAGGAGTCCAGTCTTTGTCTCAGGTCACTGGATAGCATCCATATCTTGCAGCCATATAGCAAGACAGGAAGCACAAGGACTCTAAAGACCTAGTCCTTTTGCAGAGATATCGTGAGCACCACACACCCCTTTCCAGCGACCTCATGACCCCCCCATGCTCCCTCAATCTGTCTACTGACTTCAAAGGAAGAGTCACCAGAGACATAAATGTCACTGCCAAGGTATGTAAACCTCTCCATGCGGTCAACACTCTCTCCACAGACAGACACACTGCTCATGGCTGTGCACAAGAAGTCATTAAAGGCCTGGATCTTGGTTTTTATCAGGACACTCGCAGGCCCAGACACCCAGACTCCTCGATCAGTCTCTTGAGAGCCCTGATCAGAGCCTCCATTGACTCTGCGAGGATCACAGCATCATCAGCAAAGTCAAGATCAGTCTTTGTGGGTCACCATTTCTCAATAAAGTTCTGTGCTCTTATTAGTTCAATTTTGGCATATGTTTGCTTATACAAGCTGATGCCATGTCCTGAACTGGGTTCTGCACTGCACACATTTGTGATAAGCCATATTATTTGGAAACAGTTAAATAACTGCCTATAGCCGTATATCTACATGGTATGAGAAAAGTCCTCTGGAGTAAATAGCTGCTGTAGTGGTACGCTACTGCACATGATGCACGGGTGGCACACAACGGGTGGAAACGTTGTTGGCAGTTTAACGTGATTGAGAAGACCTGTCACTCGCTTCATCCCTTGAGTGCTGGCATGCCAACATCCCAACATTACTTTGTGCCATACAGGTTAAGGATGTCCTCTTGGCCACATGAGTTGTGACAAAGTAACTGGCTGATAATGGAGATATGTAATCTGGGCAGGCGGAGAAGCCATGAGACAGAGAAGCAACTTCAGAAAAGTGTGTGTTTGTGTGCATGTGTACCCGCAGCCACACACCCACGCACAAACAAGACGCCCGAGAAATAGAAAGGCCTCTGCCTAGATCGAGGGGTGGAATGTCACAAGCGGCCTTGCTGATTGGATTATGTCAGGCTGGCATTAATGATTGGCTGAGTGAATTGGCCCAGAATGTAAAACTGAGGGACACCCAACTGTGTTCTTTTGACCATCTGCCTTTATAGAGAGAAGGTAGCCGAACAAATTACATAGTGATCCTTTTAGAGCATTTCTGTACTTTACACAAACATCCCCCGTGATGATGGCATATTGGCATGTGAAGCGTACCTTAAACAAAATGATTTACCCACAGAGTCAGTTATACAAATAATATAATTCACTCTGACACACAATTTATACTCATTTGGACACGACTTCTACTGGCAACAAATGGGGACTGTAATGGACTGTCGGTTTGTACCTCACAATGCAAACCTATTTATGGCAAAATTGGAGGAAGATTTTATGTCAATGTGGGTCTTAAAAACCAATGTTGTATCTCCGTTACATAAATGACATCTTCATAATATGGACTGCCAATGAGAAGGACCTCCTCCATTTTCATAATGAATATAATTCTTTCCCCCCAACATTAAGCTGGTGCTTAATTTCTCAAAGACAGAAGTCAGCTTCCTTGACACCACAGCTCAACTGAAACACAACACCCTAATAACTTCTGTTTTTCACAAACCAATGGACAGACAGACTTACCTGAGAAGTGATAGCTTCCATCCCAAACATTATTTTCATTGTTTTCAGCCAAGCAATACATTAGAACCGTATTTGCTCAGACCTGACGGACTGGGATAAACAACTGCAGAAGCTTAGATAAAATTTCATTAGATAAGGTTATGCCCCAAAAACAACAGGTGCTCAAATAAGTAGAACTAATGCCATACCCAGAGACAACCTTCTGGAATGTAAAAATAAAGACAACAAGAATCGCATCCTCCTTGTTCTCACTTATAACCCACATCTTGAAGCACTTTGAAAAATTATAAAAGAACTTCAGCCAATGCTAAACAATGATGAAATGCTGAAAAATGTATTTCTAGAATCTCCTCTCCTGGTATACAGACAACCACCTAACCTGCAGAAACTAATTGTTCGAAGCTCCCTAAGTGAATCGACAGAAAATGGCACATCTCTCAGCCTACAGAAAGGATGCAAAACATGTCCTTACGTTTATTATACAGATCGTGTAGTTATACCACACTGCCAACTAGAACATTGCATTAAGGGGTCATTTTCATGCAGATCATCTAATGTGGTCTACATAATTCTCTGTATGAAATGTCCCAACACTGCACTCAATGTGGGAGAAACTGGACAAACACTCCACTAAGGAATGAATTTACACAGATTCCACATCAAGCATGGCAACACAGATGTTCCTGTAGCAGTCCACTTCAACAGCCTTGGATACTGTGAGAGGGACTTTAAAGTCATAGGGCTTATGGGCAACTTCAGAGCACAGCAAGAGAGAAAAGAATGGGAAGTTAAATACAACAGCATGGTTTATAATAGAGACAAGAGTTTTATGGCCAGATATGAGGACTGTTTCCATCTCTCGGATCGACATGGACAACCTGTCTACAGGCCCACATTGTATTGAAAAACACATCAAAAACTTCAAAAGACTTTGCTGGACAGTTATCTGTCTTATCAAAAGATCTTGACTATACATTGTTCTCCTCTCTTGCTAAATGAATCTTAGCCTGAAGAGATCTGTTAATTGTTTACATTTAAGATGTCTCACTTAAAGGTTTTCCAATGTTGTATCTGTCCTGTTGTGTATATAAACAGGAAATTCCAGTCTCTGTATTACATCGGCCTGAAGAAGGGGCCTGAGTTGCCTTGAAAGCTTGCATATTGTACTCTTTCTAGTCAGCCAATAAAAGGTGTCAGGTAACATTTTATAATAACTGCACACTATGAAGCATTAGTTAAGCATGACTAAATACTTTGTTCATCATTTAGAAAGCATCGCTTCCACATTAATTGGCATTAACAACCACTTTATAAATGCCATTATAAATGCTTTAGTACTGATTCTTTGAAAAATATTAATTATTAGTCAATTGATCATTAATAAAGCATCGTAAATGCAGTTATCAAAGACATTATAAATATGCTTTGTGATCAGTACTAAAGCATTTATAATGGCATTTATAAAGTGGTTGTTAATGCCAATTAATGTGGAAGCGATGCTTTCTAAATGATGAACAAAGTATTTAGTCATGCTTAACTAATGCCTCATAGTGTGCAGTTATTATAAAGTGTTACCAAGGTGTCATTTTCCTTAACTTTTCATCACATCCATAATGGACACAGTACAACACCATAGAACTACAGAGTATTCCTGTATAAAGAGTTATTTGTTTTTTCACTGAAATTCCTGTATTTTGTCTTGAGCCATTTTCTACACTTTGGATTTTGATAACTGTTTTTTTTTTTCTGTCCTCATGACTTTTGTCCAGTGAGAAGGGGGAAGAAGAGTTGTTTGATCGCTTGTTTTTGTTATTTTTTTCATCACCTATATTTTGAGATTTTGTAAATCCTATACATATTCATCATCACCTATTTTTGTTTATTATTGTATATATATTAACCAGTAATGACGCACTGCACGGTAACAGGCAGTGAATACACTTGACTTGAGCATTCCTCGTTGTCATACTCTTTCTCTGTACGTTTACCATTCGTTTGCTCAGAGGTTGATGCGCTTGCTGCTTCCTGAGCAGCTCTTCTTTTCTCCACCTTAGTGGCCCGCTTCTTTTCTTCTGTTGTCGACATCTTTTCGTGTTAAAACTGATCAAATCAGTGTTTGTGTTGCAATTACTTAGTACGTTTTCTTTAATTTTTCACTTAAGCTGGCACTTAAGTGTTCAGTCAGCCTCAACAATGAATTAAGATATGAAGAGGTAGAGGAAGTGACAGCGAAGGTGGTAGAGATGAGAACAGTGCCCATAAGCATGCGTCACATGGCTGCCCTGCTGGCTGCTCCTGAGAATTGATTCTACAATAAAATAAAAATAAAAAGAGGAATAACCTTGGACGTCAATCATCACTCCAAAAGCTGATAGTAGACGTCACATAGTATATGTGTACCAAATTTCAGGTCAATCGATCAAATGGTTTGTGAGCTACAGGTGATTTAAAATCCTGGACAGACTAACGGACAGCCACGGTAGTGTATTATACATATTAGTTGTCATTTCAAAAGACATTTACTGTGAAGTGCATGACATCAGAATATTTTGCCTTACTGGCACCATAATGTAGAATTGTTTTCTTTTTGAATATTATTTGTGATTCTTTGCTTCCACTTTTCCACCACTGGTCCATTTGGTTACGTAACAGTTGACTTAGAGTTTGAGTGTGTGCTTAGGTGCCAATGCTTGGGGCATCACAATATTTAGCTGGGATGGGTTCAGGTGCCCTATGGCATGTTCAGTTTCACTGAATGGATCTTAATTAGAGTTATAACCATCATATGTATCTAAATCTCCCGTTCTTTCATTACTGGACCCATTGGCACCAGATAGAGTTCAATCTGAGACTGGGCATGGCTGAAAAATGTGTCTTCAGTAATAAAAAGCCTATGACTTATTTCTATGAGGGACGTTCAAAAAGTTTTAACTCTATTTAGTAAGAATTTCTAAAAAAAAAAAATCACTTTTCTACGTAGTCACCTTCCTTTGCGATGCAATTTTTCCAGTTACATGACAATCTCAGACACAACCAATTAGTACTCTTTCCGCCTTTACCGTTTCCAATGGAAATATAAAAATGTGGAAACATTTTGAATGTCAAGTCGTATTATGAGAAATAAAAGTTAGAAACAAAATTTTTCAACTGTTTCTTTTAAACTCTCATTGCATACTGTAGCTGTCAGATGCACTCAATCCAGGCTAGCTGTATGCACATCATGGCCTTCTGATGCTAGCTCTTCATCAGACAGACCTAGAAATCCAACAAGGTATCCTAAATACTAGGCAGTACTCAAAAAAATTGAGCCAAAAGTCAAAAATACAGTTCTTTAAAAAAAACAAAAAAAACTGCAAAACCTGGGAAGCTCTAGATGGGCTCTTAGCAAAGGTACAAAATGTAATGCTTGAGCAAAGCACTATTGGAGCTCCCCTAATGTATGTTCTTTGCCCCTTCATTCCAAGTCTGCTCTGCAGCATAGCAAAATGAATGAGGTTGCCATGGACAATAGCAGGCATAAAGAGTAGGGATGCAACCACAGGTTATTCCTGAGAGAAGTTTTCCTCCACACATTTCACTTTCAGTTATCCCTTCCCTTTACAGATGCACATTGTGTAACCAATAGGGGACGCCACCAAACCCCAGACCCAATAATGCCCAACACAGTTACGGATTCAAATAATAGATGTTTTAATCCACCAAGCATATAAATAAATACAGCCAGTAATCATACAAAACCATGGAATTCTTTCCTCTCTTTCCAAACTCCAGTTGAGTGTTGCCGACAGCCTTCCAACTCTGACTCCCCAAGATAAGGAGGCAGGTTTCTTTTGTAATGGACTCAGAATGGTTTCCCGCGTCCCAGCTGGACTTGTGGAGAGCATTTTTGGGTTGTTTGAGAACCAGGCGCCCTCTTGCAGCACACATCTGGATTCTAGTTCTCATGAATAGTTGCAGGTGTCCAAGCTGGGATCCCTCATGCGATCCACTGCCACCTAACCCATAAGGGATGGAATTGCTCCTGACCACCAGCTTCTGCTTGTCCATCCCCTTGCAACTTTCATCTTGGCAAGAGGTCATGCCACCATCCAGCCAGGATGTCTGTCTGCCCACCATGGCACTCACAATTGATAAGCCCTTTTAATAATCTTACATGTATAATTTATTGCTTAATGAGTCTCCCATGGGATATATAGACTTAGCAGACTCATACAATTTTGAAAATTTCATATCAGAAGTGTAATCATGCAGTTGATTTCTTTTAAAGCCTATGCTCCTTCTGCAATTGCAACTTTAACTGTGCCCTGAAATGACTTGACATTCTGTCAAGTGTTAAGCTT
This sequence comes from Polypterus bichir lapradei, assembly GCA_026402145.1. NCBI lineage: Eukaryota > Metazoa > Chordata > Cladistia > Polypteriformes > Polypteridae > Polypterus > Polypterus bichir. The sequence goes on along the minus strand of JANRMT010062837.1, from coordinate 84,142,807 downwards.
TGCCTTGTGCTTGATAATTGTTAGATTCATAAATTAATATTACACTAAGTAAGGTAGGAATATAAGTGTTGTGAAAGGAATTTGACACAGGAAAAAGGTCTGGGGCAGCCATCCATATACTTGAATAAGACTGCAAAGAAGTAAAAATTGGTAGTAGAGTGTGAACAGTTTGAGTCCAAAACAGAACTGAGTTTACAAGAGGAAGTCGTCTGGCTTTTAAGTCAGGTTGGCGGAAGTGACTTCATCGGGCCCAGAATAGGAAGTGACCTCATCTGGTCCAGGCAGAAATTCTTGCGTTTGGTCTGCAGAAATAAAACAGAGAGTTTTACTGCACCCTGCCACCCCCTGGCTTGGCATGGAAATTAACCTTCTTTTGGTACTTCTAGGTGCCTCCCATGCACATATGCGTGACAGTGTATTATAAATCCAGTATTATTAAATTGGTCATCAGTCATATACTTCTCATCACGTTTAACAAGTCCACTGAAAAATGTGAGTTTTTGTTATTATATAATCACAAATGAACGCAGTGCTTGAAAATTACTTCAAATCAATGACATTCATGGAGTATTTCACAAAAAAAGCCATTGAGTGTTTTCCAGCAATTATTAGAATAACAGAACAAGGAACTGTGTGTTTGTATATGTGAATATACTACACTCACCAAATAAGTTTTTAGGACCACTATACTAATACTGTGAAGGGCCTCCTTTAGCCCTCAAAACAACCTCAGGTCTTCTTGACGGGGATTCCACCAAATGTTGGAACAGGCCTTTGAGGTGCTAGTCCATGTTGACATGATTGCATTACACAATGTCTGCAGTTTTTCCAGCTGCACATTCATTTTATGAATCTCCTGTTCTGCGACATCCCAAAGGTGTTCCATAGAATTCAGATCTGGTGACCGAGAATGCCATTGAAGAACTCTGATCTCATTGGCATGTTCATGAAACCAGTTTGAGAATAATTTTGCTTGTGACATTGGTGCATTATCATACTGAAAATAGCCATTAGAAGATGTGCAAATTGTGGCCATGCAGTGATGCATATGGTCAACAATATTCAGATAGGCCATTGCAATTAAACCAATAAATGATTAATATTCACGGGGCCTAAAGTGTGTTAAAAAAACATTCCCCACACCAGATTTCAGTGAATGGATCCAAGCTTTTGGTGCCAAACTCAGGAGTGAAACCTGATGTGGTCTTCAGATGTTGTAGCCCATGTACCTTAAGTTTCAATGTGTTCTACACCCTAAGGTGCTTTTCTGCTCACCACGGTTGCACAGAGTGGTTATCCAAGTTATGGTGGCCTTTCTAACAGCTCAGACTTGTCTGGCCACTCTATTCAGACCTCTGTCATCAACATGGCATTTCTATCTGCAGAACTGCCACTCACTAGATATTTTTGTTTTAACATCATTTTAAGTGAACTCTAGAGACTGCCAGGTGTGAAAATCTCAGAAGAGCAGTAGTTATGGAAATGCTGGCACCAACAATCACTACCATGGTTGAAATCATACAGATAACATTTTTTTATACTTATTCTGATGTTTGATGCGAACATTTACTGAAATTCTTGACCTGGATCTGCATAACTGTATTGATAGGTATAATAGGCGTGTTTTCTTAGTTATGTTAAAATGTTTGCCTATATATTAGTGAATGGTCAATGAGAAGTTCTGTTATAACCCCCATAAGCTAAATTGAAAATGGAATATTCTAATTATTTCTTGTCGTTCTGACTACAGACTAGTTCAGTTTATGATTTGCCTTGCAGTTGGTAAGATATGGTGAGCGTACTGACCATACTGACATACTAAAGTGAAGCCTGTTTGTCAGAGAAAAGTAACAACTTTTAAGTACATAGAAAGTACCTGCAGTTTAATAAGAGAAAGCTAAGATTGTAATGAAACCTTTTTTCCCTTTTTGAATTTATTCTGTGTGTGTAATAATTTGTAATAGATTTTTCTGAATTTTTTTTGTTTCTTTTTGTTAGAATTTTCACAAAACTTTTTAGACTGAGAGATTTCTTTGTTATGCGTTTGGTTCATGCTGGATCCTGCCTTGCCAACTGAGTAGTTGCTCGACTTTGTGAACCTAGAAAAGACGCAGCTACACCCTGTTTAATATAACAGTCTGGTCTCCCCTAGACTTTCTCGTATACTCAGATATGGGGTTTGATATTTGAGGAGTAAACTGCAAGACATCAATTATATTTTTATATTATGTACATTAAAGAACTATCAAATCAAATCAAATTAATAAGATATTGTACAATAATTATAAAAGCAAAGTTGAATAAATCGAACTCTGCAGCAGCATGAATAAAACATTTGCCATGATAATTTTATTTTGGCGATCAATTCAGGAAAATTACCACTTTCAGTAAGCTGAAGTGGGTCAAAAGTTGCAAGATACTTTAGTAATGTGTGTAATGTAATACTTGTACACAAAATTTTGTTTATTTTTTTATTATTTTTTTTTTTGACCATGCACCTATGATCTTGGAGCTAAAATTTCTAAGCCCCATGCACTCACCCCGCAGATGGCGCCTCAACCCGCTTCTATTAGCTGATGAGAATTGTACTGAATTTATATCCAAACAAATCAAATTCTTTCTAGAGACAAATACATCCCCCGAGATCTCTGCAGGGATACTCTGGGAAACTCTTAAGGCCTTCTTAAGAGGACAGATTATCTCATATCTTTCCCACAGAAATAAATCCGAGGCCAAGAAAGTAGCAGATATAAAAAGCGAAATTACAAAAATAGATGAAGAACATGCCAGACTACCAAGCGAGACTCTACATAGGAGAAGGCAGGCTCTACATTCGGAATTAAACCTCTTGACAACTAAAGAAACTGAACAACTAATTTACAAATCCAGACATCATTACTATGAACATGGGGAGAAAGCGAATAAGCTTTTAGCTCAACAAATTCACAAGCAAGAAGTGCGCAACGCAATCTCGGTAATCACTAGTACGAACGGAGATAAAATCGTCGAACACCAAAATATAATGCACACTTTCAGAGACTACTATAAATCCCTATATACTACTGAGTTTAAGGAAGACAATACACAATCTAATGCATTTCTGGATACATTACAGATACCACAAATAGACGCTTTTAGTGCGGAGGAACTTGATAAACCTCTGATGTTATCAGAATTACTAGATGCTATAAAATCACTCCAAGGCGGGAAAGCAGCAGGCCCTGATGGTTACCCTGCAGAATTTTACAAGAAATTCTCCGCTCAGCTAGCCCCCCTCTTATTAGCAACATTTACAGAAGCCAGAGATAACCAATCTCTTCCACAAACCTTTCGCCAAGCACTAATCACTGTCTTTCCAAAACAAAATAAGGACTTATTACAATGTGCATCATACAGACCAATTTCACTTCTGAATAACGACGTTAAAATACTCTCTAAAATCTTAGCCAGAAGGGTGGAGAAAGTGCTCCCCTCGGTAATATCACAAGACCAAACTGGATTTATTAGGGGCCGGCACTTATCTTCCAATCTTCGACGCCTGTTTAATGTAATATACTCACCAACTAAATCAAACACCCCAGAAATATTATTATCATTAGATGCAGAAAAAGCATTCGACATGATTGAATGGAAATACCTTTTTACTATATTGGAGAAGTTTGGGTTTGGCCCAAACATCTGTGCATGGATTAAATTACTGTATACTAACCCAGAAGCTTCAGTTTGCATCAACAACATTTGCTCAGACTACTTTAAACTAGAACGTGGCACTAGACAAGGATGCCCCTTGTCACCGCTGCTGTTTGCGATTGCCATTGAACCACTGGCAATACATTGTCGAAATACTGATCAGATAAAGGGGATTAGCAGAGAAGGACTGGAACAGAAAATCTCATTATATGCAGATGACATGGTACTGTATATATCAGACCCAGAAAATTCTGTACCTGCAGTCTTAGCAGCACTCACAGAATTTCAAAAGATCTCTGGTCTCAGAATTAATCTGAATAAAAGTGTACTCTTTCCAGTGAACTCTCAAGCATATAATATTAGATTAGATACCCTACCTTTTATCATTGCAGAACAGTTTAAATACCTAGGGGTAAACATCACAAGTAAACATAAAGCTCTATATCAACAAAATTTCGCCGTTTGCATGGAAAAAATTAAACAAGACTTGCATAGATGGTCAACCCTTCATCTCACACTAGCTGGAAGAATTAACACTGTTAAGATGAATATTCTTCCTAAGCTCCTTTTTTTATTTCAAAACATCCCAATATACATTAATAAATCATTTTTTAGGCAATTAGATTCGACAATAACCTCATTTATTTGGAATTCAAAACATCCACGCATCAAAAGAGCGACCCTACAAAGACAAAAGGCAGAAGGCGGCATGGCTCTACCTAACTTCCAGTTTTATTACTGGGCAGCAAATATACAGGCGATAAGAACCTGGACACAAATAGAAGAACATACACAGGCTTGGTTCGCAATAGAATTAAATTCCTGCAGTACTTCTTTGTATTCCTTGCTCTGTGCTCCAATAAACACACGTTATCGGCAATACACTAATAATCCAATTGTGCTCCACTCACTTAGAATCTGGAACCAATGTAGAAAGTATTTTAAGACGGAGAAGCTTCTATCTGTGGCACCCCTGCAAGAGAACCACCTCTTTCAACCCTCACAAACATATGCAGTTTTTAATATTTGGAAAAAATTTGGAATTAACTTGCTTAGAGATCTTTATATAGACAACGTCTTTGCATCCTATGAGCAATTACATTCCAAATTTAACATTCCAGCTACACATTTCTTTCACTATCTTCAAATCAGAAACTTTGTTAAACAAAACCTTCCAGATTTTCCTCATCTTGCACCCTCATCCATGCTGGAAAAAATATTGCTCAATCTCAAGGATTTAGACTCCATCTCTACAATATATAAAATCATTTTACAATCCCTCCCTTTTAAAGATCCAAGAGGACACTGGGAAAAAGATCTTTCAATTAATATATCAGAAAAGGAGTGGAAAGTAGCAATGCAGAGAATTCACTCGAGCTCCATATGCGCAAAGCATACAATTATACAACTCAAAATTATATATAGAGCACATCTGTCTCGACTAAAACTCTCCAAAATGTTTCCAGGGCATGATCCAACCTGCGAACGTTGTAACCAAGTCCCAGCCTCACTAGGTCACATGTTCTGGTCCTGCACCAAATTAACATTATTCTGGACAAACATTTTTAATTACCTTTCAGATAGCCTTGGACTCACAATCCCTCCAAACCCATTAACAGCTGTGTTTGGTGTTCTTCCAGATGGGTTTAAAGCGGAGGAAGACAAACAAATTGTGATTGCATTCACTACACTTTTGGCACGTAGACTTATTCTCATAAACTGGAAGAACCCAAACTCTCCTCTTTTAAGTCAGTGGGAAACCGATGTGTTATATTATTTGAAGTTGGAAAAAATCAAATACTCAGTTAGAGGATCCGTACAGACTTTTTTCAAAACATGGCAGGATCTAATCAGTAATATTTTAAAATAAGTTCAAAAGGCACAGAGAATTTATTAATTTAGGTATGTCTCCAAGCCTTAAATTTAACGCCGTTTGGCTTGCTCTCTCTCTCAGGGGTGGGGATCGATCTGTTCTTAATTTTTCTCTTTGTAAAAACTTGATTGCTTTGTATGGATTGTAATAAAATTAATAAATTAAAAAAAAAAAAGAACAAACATTTTTGTTTTTTTAAAGCAAAAATGTTCTCAAATATGTACAATATGTATTATCATTTGAATGTCAAACAGAAAATTATGATTTTGTTTTTCTAAAAAATGCATAGAGACAAAAAATGCTTAGAATGTTATGCTTTACCATAATATGATGTGAAATTAACTTTTTAATATTTTTGGGGAAATGTTTCAGGTCAAGTACCAATTCTGGTTAGCGGAAAAAGCTCAAAAGTTGATAGAAATCTATATTTTGTACCTAATTCTTGTATGCAAAATTTGGTTGACCTAAGTGAAAGCGTACTCAAGTTATCATGTTTACATACTGTATACACACACACACACACAGAGACAGACACACGGACATAATTCCAAAAATCATATTTTCGGACTCAAGGAGGTCTAAAACTTTGAGATTCATTAAAATCTTGAAATTGAATTTTTCGACGATTCCAATACTGTCCCTATACTTTGTATACGAGAAAGTAATGCCAAGGAAAAAAGTCCAACCTTGCATCCTTTGTAACCTCTCTTGTGGGCCGCTAAAAAATTGTTGTCCTCTGTGTGCACTTTCCCTTTTAGATTCAGGTTCATTTCTGAATGCTGACTTCCTATGCCTTTATTCTTTAAATAGCCCACAGAATGGATAATTACAAGTGGGATCAGAGCTTGTCATTGATTGTGCTTGTTCTTTGTTCTGTAGGTGAGAGAGAAGAAGCCACGTTCCCTCATGCAGTTGAGCCAAAAGGGTTACATAATCTGAGCCCTCCTTGTTCTAGCCTGTACATGCACACATAGGACAATATGTATATCTAATTTATAAAGCAGAGTCGATGTATGTGTGTATGTTTGTCCGACCATACAAATCTGCACAAGGCATCCGATCGCCACCATACTGGGCATGGGGCTCCTTTGTGACCAGGAGGAGGTCATGGAGTATGTTTGGTTGGAAAAAATGTTTGTGGTGAAGCGCAGGGCACCTTTTTACCTATACAGCATTCGACACACGGCCCCGTACTTATCATCGACATGATGGCCGCACATTGCAACAGATGTTCACCACAGCGCCATCTAGCGGCAGCTTTGGTATCTGTACATCGCTCTTTACCCATGTTTCTTTAAATTGCCAAGAGATGCTGCAAGTTTCCAAATATGAGAAGGGCGGGTGAAGGAGAACTGCCGTATGGTTGTAAAACATGAACGACCCACTAAAAGTGACCGGCTGACACACCCGCGTTTCCGCGGGTCACACTCCCACACGCACTGATAGTGCTGTATTTCATTCGCCAACGTCTGTTATATGGCAGCAAGTTTGAACAGAGACTCACCTTAAGAAAACAGCATCCTTCCCCCACCATTTTCCCCAGACGCAGCACTGGTTGTATGTCACTTCTCTCTGTACGTACCATCCCCAACGTCCGTTAGATGGCAGCACGATTCAACACACACGCTTCTTAAAAACGCTTTCCTACATATTGTAAATAAGATAAATTCATCTCACTGTCATGCTTATTCCGTACATATATATAAAGGAACACATCAGATCTCAATGGGAAATAAAATGTAATGTGTTAGGAACAAAAGGATGCCACATCGTTTGTTGGAAAGGAAAATTAGCAACCTACAGAGGGCTGAAATCAAAAACAGCCTGAAAATCAAAGTGAAAAAAATGATGCGGCAGTCTAGTCCAATTTGCCGAAATGTAATTGCAGCAACTCCAAATCGTACTCAGTAGTTTGTATGGCCCCCACCTGCTTGTATGCATACCTGACAATGTCGGGAGGGCATGCTCCTAATGAGATGATGATTGGTGTCTTGGTGGATCTCCTCCCAGATCTGGATAAGGGCATCACTGAGCTCCTGGACAGTGCAACCTGGCAGAGTTGAATGGACCCAAACATAATGTCCCAGAGGTGTTCTATTGGATTTTGGTCTGGCGAGTGTGGGGGCCAGTCAATGGTATCAGTTCCTTCATCCTTCGGGAACTGCCTACATACTTTCACACATGAGGCCAGGCATTGTTGTGCACCAGGAGGAACCCAGGAACCACTGCACCAGCATAGGGTCTGACACTGGGTTCAAGGATTTCATCCCGATACCTAATGTCAGTCAAGGTGCCGTTGTCTAGCCTGTAGAGGTCTGTGCATCCCTCCATAGATATGCCTCCCCAGACCATCACTGACCCACCACCAAACCGGTCATGCTGAAAGATGTTACAGGCAGCATAATGTTCCTCATGGCTTCTCCAGACCCTTTCACATCTGTCATATTTGCTCAGGGTGAAACTGCCCCGTCTGTTAAAAGCACAGGGCACCAGTGGTGGATCTGCCAATTCTACTATTCTATGGCAAATGCCAATCAAGGTCCCCGGGGCCGGGCAGTGAGCATGCGCCCAACTAGAGGACGTCAGGCTCTCAGGCCAACCTAATGAAGTCTGTTTCTGATTGTTTGGTCGGAGACATTCACACCAGTGGCCTGCTGGAGATCATTTTGTAGGGCTCTGGCAGTGCTCATCCTGTTCCTCCTTGCCCAAAGGAGCAGATACTGGTCCTGCTGATGGGTTAAGGACCTTCTACGGTCCTGTCCAGCTCTCCTAGAGTAACTGCCTCTCTATTGGAATCTCCTTCATGCCCTTGAGACTGTGCTGGGAGACACAGCAAACCTTTTGGCAATGGCACGGATTGATGTTCCATCCTGGAGAAGTTGGACTATCTGTGCCAACTCTGTAGGGTCCAGGTATCACCTCATGCTAAAAGCAGTGACAATGACCATAGCCAAATGCAAAACTAGTGAAAAAACAGATAAAGATGGAAAAATGTCAGTGGCCTCCACCTGTTAAACCATTCCTGTTTTGGGGTCGTCTCATTGTTGCCCCTCTAGTGCACCTGTTCTTAATTTTATTAACACCAAAGAAGCTGAAACTGATAAACAACCCTCTCATACGTATATCATATGTATATGCTGTATATTTTATATCATATGTTTACAATTTTTTTTTCTTGGGATTCTCGACTATTCTACATACCATACTGTACCTTCTTAAATGACTACGCTACAGTATTTCCGAAAAAAAACATTTTTCAGATAATTCTTCACCAAATCTGGGAACCAACTACTAAAAGAGGTGAATTAAATGTGTGTCTGCCAAGAAATCCTCACGTTATTGAACTTGTGCCTATAATTATCTTTATGTGAACATATTTTCTGTTTTTATACTTAACATGCTTGTACATTGTATTTTTAAAATGTTCCAATGCCAACATTATGTCTCTCAACATCTATTTTCAGCTGATTTTCTGTTATTTTAATGTGCTTAATTCTAAAAGTAGGAAAAAATGGTGACATCTTGGAAGCAAATGTGCCAGATTTTTTCCAGGATATATTTTGCACTCTTCCAGTAAAACATTTTTTTTATGTAGTGTGTAACTTCTGCTTTCCTGTTTTAGTTGTAAATAAGAGGTCTTCTCAATCATCTGGCAGGAAAATCATTTATTTCTCCTTCTGCTAACAGCCTACACATGCTTACCAAAGCCTGCTTTTTCCTGCAGAAAGCAAAACAAAAATACAATAAAATGAAAATATGCAGAAAGATACTCAATACAGTTTATAATAGCGCATGCAGCTAGAGGTGAATCCATATTGTGCATTATTGAAGATTTAAGTAGCATGTGGCTTTCAAGTGACCTAATAATGTGTTCCGTTGTACTGCATTGACTCAGATTACACGGGGCTCAAATAACCAGTTTATCAAATAATTAAATGTGGACTTCCTTTTCTTGTTGGCTAAACATGTATTTTTGGAGGCCCCAGTTGGAAATAAAAGTGCTGAAAGTCAAAGTGATTAAAAGTAAATTCTGAAAGCGGTAAATATTACATTTTGCATTTACTTCCATATAGATTACATACCCATTTTTTCAACACTTTTGCTTTTCAATGTACAATATTCATCTATTGATAAATATCCGAAATAAATAAATATATGGTATATACCGTGGATATATTAGTATGACCGTTGGACAGACTGTGAGAGAGCCATCAAGAATAGCTGGGGTACCAGCCGAGCCTTTTATGAATAACCCTTTATTCATCAGCACTTGCCAAAGTAAAATAAATTAAAAGCTTGTTTAGTGTTTCGTCACTTTCCAAGTGCTATCAAATTCATGGCCAAATTTGCCAGCTTCATGCAAATACACCACAATGTGTGTTAAAAGGGGCTCCACTTCTTTTGCTGTTTGCGTCCAGAAAGAGCTGCCATCCTCAGGGGGTGGCTCATTTTTATAGTGTCCAGAGCAGAAGGGGGCAGAACCATCTTGGGACAGAAGGCAGTCAATAGGTACCATCAGTGTTAGCCACAGCATCCCCCCCCCCCCCCCCCATTATGGGGTGGTTCTGCTTACCTCGACAGAGCCAGGAAGATGACCCCCAGTCACATATGTAACGCATGCGTGTCAGACGGTCACCTTCCCAGGCAAGCACAACCACTGAGTGACACTAGAGGCAGTGATCACTAACCACCTTGTCTTCCTTTACACCCTCAGCCCAGAGAAGTCAAACATTGAGGGCAGCTAAACCTTCACTTTCCTACGATGGCCCCGAAGGGCAAGTAACAAAAAATGTAAAGGTGTGACGCACACAATTAAAGACGGAGATGCGCACATTCAAATGAGGTGACATGGAAAATTAAATTAGAGATGATGCACTCCCAATCAGAGGGGTGACGACAAGTAAAAGTGTACGGAAAGGGTAGGTATGTTGGCAAAATAAAAGGAAACACTGATTGGTGGAAAGGTTTTCCTATCAGTCCACAGGGGAAGTTTTTGGTTAAGTTGTGTGTTGAGTGAGGGAAAGTTAATATGGCATTCTTTTTTCAGTTACATTGTTGGCGATCATAGTTCCCGATGTATGTACATGATAGTGTAAATTAACAGGCGGACATCCATTTCTTTTTTTTCCCATACAAGAGTTATAAAATAATTATCCCAAAATAAACTGGCTGTGCTCCCTGTTCTTTTTTTTGCCTGCAGTGAGGTGCTTGGTAGTTTGTTCCAGTTTGTTAAGATTCTACGTACCATTTTATTGTAATAACAACGACTAATGGAATTATTTGTAATCTAACGGGTGCTCCGTGGTGATTTTATGTTCGATCGGGTGCCCTATCATTGGAGAAGTATTTCAGCAAAAGCGAAAAAATCAGCCCTCACGTTCATGATTTATATGTGCTTCGAGTGTCCATATATTTGAGAGTTCTGGATATTGCACAGTATTACTTGTTCGAGACAACAAGGCATTTGTTTAAGTAGTGCAATGACATAATGAAAAATGCAAAGTTTAAAAAAAAAAAAACGGGGAGTACCCCAGTTTACTTTGGGTCTTTTATTTTTTAATTAATAACATTTTATTTACTTTTATTTGAAAGAAATAATTTACGGTACATTCAATTACAGGACTGAAAGCAACAATTGTGAAAAGAACTGTAAAGATGAGTGCCTCCTCAAGATTTGATCATTAGATCATATGTACAGTAGAGTCTCGCTTATTC
>JANRMT010062837.1:84099254-84126529 GCA_026402145.1 Polypterus bichir lapradei | reverse complement strand
TATCTATCTATCTATCTATCTATCTATCTATCTATCTATCTATTATACAGTACCTCTTGCATCTATCTATCTATCTATCTATCTATCTATCTATCTATCTATCTATCTATCTATCTATCTGTTTCACTTCTTAGACTGCATTTGTCAAGGTGAACTAGTTCAACTCTTTCATTTTTTCCTCATTCTTCACACCCTGAATTTCTGTACAGTATATTTCTAACAGGTGTTCTTTGTACTTTCTCTGCCGCTATGTTTTTCTCCTTAAAAAACAGTTGTGAAAATGACTTGAGCTTTATTTATTCATTCATCCCTCTATTATCTGTGTCTGCTTGCATGTAAATCAGGATTACAGTGGACTGGAGATATTGTATCACAGGGTTCACTCACTCACACACTACCACAGTTTACAGTAACACCATAAAAAAACTCAGGTGACTATGCCTTAGTATGAAATTTAAACCCAGTGTTCTGGACCTGTGATGCAACATTGCCAGCCAATGTGCCACCATGCCAGCCTAGTTTAGTACAATCAATGGGAAAACACAGATGGAGTACTTAGAAAGACATGCTTTAGAATAGGCCAGATGGCTGTATATTTTGCTGCATTATGTTCTAAAACTGGAAGGCTGTATGAGCTAAGAAATTACTGCTAGATGACAAATATGTCCTTAACTTGGCCTGCCATGGAATCATCTCTGTGTATGAACACAAATATATGCAGAATTTAAGTAAGTCTATGAGAACAATATAATGGCATATGGTGCACCCACTGGGGTTATACCTTACATGACCTCCTAGGAGGAGACCCAGGACTAAATACAGAACATAAGTCTGACAGCTGGCCTGGGAACACCTGGGAATCCCAAAGGAAAAGCCTGGAATCTGTTGTTGGGGAATGGAAATATTTTTTACCTTGTTTAATTTGTTTGGCACTGCAGTTCTCATTAGAATGGACAGTTGGTAAAATGGGGGGATATTCAGTTGTACAGCAAAAATTTCCAGTGCTATTTCTTGATTCTGCATATGTAGCATAGGCAAATGAATGGCCCCATACTTCTTTTTATTGTTTGCTTTATATATTTAACATGGTGTAAGTAAAAAAATGTTAATAAATAAAAATAGCTAATGTTAATTAAAACTAGAACTATTGCCTAATGTTCCTAAAAGTTAGGAAGGTTATTGTTATGATTCTGTACATTGGCATATTTTTGTATGTTTGCTTTAGCCTCTTTTTATTAGTGGTTACTTCTCATTATGTTGTTTTTGATGTGCAGAATCTGATTTTTCAATTAATTTTATTATAGAAATGGTTATCCGCTATTAGATATTATGTTGCAGTGTTTTCTTTGCTATTTTGTGCTGTTGTCATCATGATGGGACAATCGTGTCTCAGTATTCCTTTAACTGAGTAACAGAATCTATAGCACAGAAGGTTTCACACAGGCATCTTATGTGCTATGGGTGCACAGCAATAAAGAAAACATAAATGAGAGGACTGTTGGAATCATACCTTGACTTGTTTAGCACGACTTACATTATAGCTGTTGTAAAAGAAAGTCGATAAGCAGAAAAAGAACTATTCACTAATCTTGACTTTGCCGACAATGCTGTGATCTTTGCAGAGTCAATGGAAGCTCTGATTGTGGCTCTTAAGAGACTGAACGAGGAGTCCGAGTGTCCTGGAGAAAAACCAAGAGCCAGGCCTTCAATGATTTCTTAGGCACAGCCATCAGCAGTCTGTCTGTCTGTGGAGAGAGTGTCGAACTTGTTGAGAGGTTTACTTACCTCGGCAGTGACATTCATGGATTGGGAAAGCATGGGGGGTCATGAAATCGCTGGAAAGGGATGTGTGGTGCTCCCGATATCTATGCAAAAGGACAAAGGTCCAAATCTTTAGAGTCTTGGTGCTTCTTGTTTTGCTCTATGGTTACGAGACATTGACGCTATCCAGTGACCTGAGATGAAGACTGGACTCCTTTGGTACTGTGTCTTTTCGGAGAATCCTTGGGTACCGCTGGTTTGACTTTGTGTCGAACGAACCGTTGCTCACGGAGTCCCGAATAAGGCACATTACCTGCATTGTGATGGAGCATCAGTTACAGCACTAAGGTCATGTGGCGTGATTCCTTGACATGACCTGGTGAGGTATAATCAATGTAAGATAAGCCTGAAATAAAGCAATGAGTAATCACTATGGACTGAGTCCAATTAGAACTGACCATACATAGGTCAGGTTGGCTTTTATAACGGGTAGACAGGAAGGGGTGTGCTTTTAGGACTGGAACTGGAAGTGATGTCATGATGAATTTTTTTTGGAATGTCTGGAGAAGAGAGAGAGAGAGAGTTAGTACACATCGCCACCCCCTGGCCCGGAGTAGAAGTACAATACTTAAGCCCTTTGACTGTCTGTCATGTGCACGTGTGTGACACTAATTTTTCCCACTTACTGCTGTTTTGGGTTTCTCTTTGCACAAACACAATGTGTTAAAAGAATTCAGTAGCTTTGACCTTGGCCTGTTGCAGGTGAATGAGGTGGTGTTTTTCCTTTTAGTTTAAGAAAGATCTGCTAGCACTGACATTGTGTTTCCTTATTTATGTGTTTTGTAGCATCTACATTTAGACATTTTAATTAAAAGAATTAACTGACTTTGGAATTAGCGTTCACCTGTAAAGAAATTAACTTGCATGACTAATGACTTTTTATGCTAAAAATGTCCTAGTCCATGATCTCCTTTTCCCTGAAAGTTCAATTACAGTCCTGTCTAGCATTGAGTTTCCTTAACTTTTATGCTTTAACATACAATATATGACATTTGATTATATAAACTACATTAATAAATGCAAGATAAACTGGCTACAAAGTAGACCTTTTAGAAATGATGTGATAATTCAAGAGAGACACATATAACATTTGTGCTACAGTGCACACATTGCTTTCAGAATTTAGATTAAAGAGGTTTTATGATATGAGTCAGTATGATCCATTAGAGAAAATTCTTTTTCATACCGCAAATGTAAATTCTAATTCTGTTTGTTTTCATACATACTGTATTTAACAGGAGTGAAGCCAGCTCTTCGTCAGCACGTCTTATTTATTTTTCTGAATAGGCAAAGGATTATTGATTACCTCAGAAGAAGCCAGCAGGTTAGCAGAAAATAAAATAAAAGGGCACTTTCATAATTTAAAAAATACATTAAAATGACTGCCATCCAGGGTTCTTTGTACTGTGGCAAAGCACTTATTCATGCAGAAGGCTGTGTGTCTTTTCTCATTTCTTTTGTGTGTAACTGTAACCCTTCTGTAACAGCAGATTCGCTCCACTATTAAGCACTTTTTACACTACAAAAAGAAATGTATATTTTAAAGTCATAAAATATACGAAGCAAAAAATTTCACAAGGATCAGCCCAAATGGTTATATCCATAAACCATCTGAATAATTTAAGTACGCGGCAGTATTATGGGTGCTTGGTTGGATGAGTATTCCGATTTTTATTTTTGCTCTATGGCCTGGAGCAGAAAGGTATATTTTGGAAATGCTTTGTTCATTTGTAAGATGAGGGGAATGTCCTGAAGGAATATGAGAATGGCATCTGTCTTGATTTTGAAGATCAAGCAATATTAAGATTATGCATTAGACAACAATGTTATTTCTAAAAAGAACAAAATAACAAAACATCCTTTATTGGTGTTGCAGCTACTTAAAATTTGAATATCTCAGAAGTGCAAAGCAAAAGACCATTGAGTCTGTCTCATTCTATACTTGGTGAGCAAATTCTTAGCTCCACCGTACTAATACGTGGTTGGGCCTCCTTTTCCTCTTAAAAAGGCCTCAGTTCTTCATGTCAAGGACAACACAAAATATTGTAAACATTCCTTTGAGATTCTGGACAAACAAATTGTGATTGCATTTCACTACACTTTTGGCACGCAGACTTATTCTGATAAACTGGAAGAACCCAAACTCTCGTCTTTTAAGTCAGTGGGAAACCGATGTGTTATATTATTTGAAATTGGAAAAAATCAAATAGAGGATCCGTACAGACTTTTTTCAAAACATGGCAGGATCTAATCAGTAATATTTTAAAATAAGTTCATGAAGCACAGAGAATTTATTAATTTAGGTATGTTTAAAAGCTGTAAAATTTTTACGCCGTTTGGCTTGCTCTCTCTCTCAAGGGTGGGGATCGATCTGTTCTTAACTCAATTTTTCTTTTTGTAAAATCTTGATTGCTTTGTATGGATTGCAATAAAATTAATAAAAAAAAAAAGAGATTCTGGTCCATGTTGACACGATTGCAGCACACAATTTCTGCAGATTTTTCAGCTGCACATTCCTGCTGCCGTTCTACCACATCCCAAACGTGTTCAATTGGATTCAGATCCGGTGTCGGGATGGCCACACTAAACACATTGTCATGTGCTTGAAACCCATAAGTAAATAGTTAAAATATTTCACTTTATACACAGTACTGTGGAGTATGTGATGTAATATGAGGACAACTCAAACTACCACTGAGCATTAATTACTCCATTAGGGACAACCAAATGACACCATGGCACATTTTGATTTTTTTTGTTTTAAATTGAATGAGACGGCTTGTGATGGACAATTGCAACATATTTTCAAAGCTAAAAATTAAACCAGTATGAAACTGTTCACATGGCCTAACATCTTGGTGTGTTTGAAGGCTGTTCAGGCATTGTAGCCTCCAGTTCACTATGCATTGTAGGTTCTACAACCTTCTTGATCCATTTCAGAGTTTCGGGGCCACAGGTCATCTCACCAGGATTGGACAAAAGGCTAAAACCAGGCCTGGAGGAGACTCTAGTCCAGTGGTCTCAGACTCGAGTCCTGGAAGGCCACAGGTTTTCATTCTAACCCTTTTCTTAATTAGTGACCTGTTTTTGCTGCTAGTTAACTTCTTTTGAATTAATTTTAATTGACTTGCTCTTGAAGGGGTCCAGCGGCTGTGGGGCATCTGTTGGTGAAGAAAGATTCACAGATCTTGACTTTACTGACGATGCTGTGATCTTTGCGGAGTGAATGGAGGCTCTGATCAGGATGCTCGAGAGACTGAGCGAGGAGTCTGAGTGTCTGGGCTTGCGAGTGTCCTGGATAAAAATCAAGATCCAGGCCTTTAATGACCTCTTGGGCACGGCCATCAACAGTGTGTCTGTTTGCGGAGAGAGTGTCGACCTTGTTGAGAGGTTTACTTACCTTGGCAGTGACATTCATGTCTCTGGTGACTCTTCCTGTGAAGTCAGTAGATGGATTGGGAGAGCATGGGGGGTCATGAGGTTGCTGGAAAGGGGTGTGTGGCGCTCCCGATATCTCCGCAAAAAGACGAAGGTTCAAGTCTTTAGAGTCCTGGTGCTTCCTGTCTTGCTATATGGTTGTGAGATATGGACGCTATCCAGTGACCTGAGACAAAGGTTGGACTCATTTGGTACTGTGTCTCTCCGGAAAATCCATGGGTACCGCTGGTTTGACTGGGCTGGGTCGTGTGTCTACCTTGGGGGTTGCAAACAGGGATCCCAAGATGTTTTGTTGTGTAGTGGGTGCGGCAACGCAATGTACCAGTGCATGCTCCCCAACTTGACTTGTTGGAGTCGGAGACCCTGTCTTAGTTGGTCTTCTGTTGGTTCACTTACTTCACATTTCATTTCTGTTTGGGTGCCGTTTAAGGAAAGAAATGAAGCAATTCAGAGGAACGGTGAATCTTTAAAAAAAACAAGTCAACTAAAATGAAAGAAAAAGGAGTTAATTAGCAGCAAAAACTGGTCACCAAGTAAGAAAAGGGTTAGAACGAAAACCTGCAGCCACTGGAGCCCTCCAGGACCGGAGTTTGAGACCACTGCTTTAGTCAATCACAAAGACCACTCACACACAAACACCTCCACACACCCTATTTTCACACACAAAGTGACAACTTACAGCTGGCAATTTTCTTGAAATGAGACTTGCAAAGCTATTCAGTTATAACAAATGTGAAAGCCAAACTTTATTACAGCCATTATGGATATCAGCTGAATGCAGCACTCTGATGGTAAATTATGGGGTGACCAGCAAGTATGCCCACGCATAGAGCCCATCTTTATTTGTTTAGTGGTTGCTTTATCTCATCATCAACACCTTGCATTCCTAAGAATGCTGGTTCTTTAATGGCATTTTTTGGCTCTTTATTGGGTTGTGTGGTTCCTCATAAAACTGTTGCTTGACAAAGGTTTCTTCCATCCTGGGAAGGGATTTCTCCATAAGAAGATGGTTCTTTGTGCTTTAAAAAATTTATTATGTAGAAAAACAAACAGAAATCTGAAATCTTTAATGTATGGTAGGCTACCTAGCAGGACACTAACAGATTAAGAAAACGTGGGCTTGATCAGCAAGAGTCCTTTTAAAATAACGAGCCATTGGTATTTCATAAATCTCCTATCATCTTTTTAGGGTTATTTACTGTATGGAGCCCATTATGAATCTAAATAAATGAAGGTTCTTTGTGGAACCTTCATGTAGACGGCTCTTTTTGGAACCAAAAATGGTTACCCTGTGACACTCTGGCACCTTTATTTTTACGTGTTATTTCTGGGCGTAGGCAAAAAAAAAAAACACACAAAAAATCCAAAAACACTTTCACACGTAAACACACACGATTTCACACCGTGCTTGAATTGGAAACAAATAAATGACAGCACTGTATGGTTTTGTCTGTTTCTTGGTCATATTGGCTGGTTAAATTTAACATAACTTTCCCAATCATAATTTTAACCACGCAGATTGTTAAGATTTAAAGACCTGGGCATTTTGATATTCTTCAGTTACGTATTGCAATGTATTGCCTGAAAAACGGGACTGTCCCTGTCACCTGGACGCCTGGCCACCCTACTTAATTATAGTGACAGTTAGTTAGGTTAAGTTAGGTTAGGAGCACATGCTGATACAGCGCTTTGCCGCACCCACCGCACAACAAACCAACTCAGGATCCAGATTAGGACCCGAGTGCAGCCATGCAACAGGTGACACCTCAGCACCACACTAGTTCAGATGGAGTGGAATAGTGGGAGTTTTTTTATGGTGGCTGGAGTGCCAGTTCTGCCACCAACCCCCAAGTTTTTCCCTGCAGGATGGAGGGCAACCATGCAGGGCTGGATGCAGATTAATGTCATTCCCAGGACAGAGCAATTGCAGGTTAAGGGCATGGCTCAAGGGCCCAACGAAGTAGAGTACCTTTTGGCATTTACAGGATTCGAACTGGAAACCTTCCGATTGCCAGTGCAGATCATAGTGACAGTGACATACTGAATCATTATAATGTGCAGATAGTGGAGCTGTGAGCTTGGTTTAGTGTAAGGTAAATTGTTCTGAATAAATGTTTATTTGCTCTGGGCACAATGGCTTACACTCCACATGCGTACTTCATTCATATGTAGATAACCCTTTGTTTGCATTTTATATGTTGGCTATTAGAAAGATTATTTAACTTACCTGTTACTAATTAAAGCATTGCAAGGAGGAAGATGCACACAGCACTTCCATGATCAGTGGTGGTGTAACTTTTGATATTGAGACACCAGGCATTATCAAAATACATACAGTATAATAATACAAACAATGAACATAACTAACAATATTAGCATAAACAAAGGAATCAAACATGAGCAAAAAAGACAAAAAGCTGGGGCTGAAATGTAACACCAGGCAGATTTCCATTTCTTAATGGCTGACTTAACTGGACTCCAAGGGATATTCAGTAAATTTGGATATTTTCTACAGTAGTCTTCATCCCTTGAATTGTGCTTTTCAGTCACCTTTTCATGGAATTCCTCGGTGTGTTCTTTTGTCTTCATTAGCTAGGTTTGGCCACCATATTGACTTACTGTAAGTTGGACCTTCCACATACAGATGCAATTATACTACAATCACTGGAAACTCCACACTGGTAATCTCCACTGACCTGATTCTCTGACTTGTAAAACCAATTGGCTGCACCGGTGATGATTTAGGTGTGTCATATTAAAGAGGGTGAATGCTTATAAAATATGTTACTAATTAGAGCATCGGGAGGTAGAAGGTGCAAGCAGCGATTTCTGTGTGTGCCTCGCGGGACTTACTGATAAAAGGATTGCTGTTCCGCACGCGCTCAAGCAGCCAGCAGTGAACGTGACTTCCTTCTCTGAGTTGAGGACCATTTTACTGTCAGTAGCATCTATTGGAGGTGAAAAAGAGGGGAATATACAAATTGGTGTAACCGGTCTCAAGGTAAAACTGAAACAGTGAACTAATTCATAGTTGAAGTCGCACAGAACGTTTCTCTGCTTTAAGATAGATGAGCTCGCAAAGTTACCAATGTTTTCAATGGAAGACTATGAAATTTTTATATCTGTGCATAGCATAATCTGTTCATCTTATCTCAACAAAAATATGATTGTCTCAACAAACTTCCTTGAACAGTAAGTGTGCCACATTTCAGTAAAATTAGTACTTGGGGGGCAGAGTTGTTTCATGCGGCCGGACAGACAGGCAGTCATGGCTATCTCAATTGGCGCTTCCATGTATTATATGGGAATGCACCAGAAAAGGGAAAAATGATCAGAAATGGGACTTGGCAAAGCAGAATAGAGAAGAGGTTAGGTGTTATGAATTGGGTTATTTTTAAAATGTTCTTTTTTTAATTTTGTAATTTTCAAGGTTATTTTTTGTATATATTAAAACTAATGTATTGGCTGAACACTTTTTTCTAATTAGAAATATACTAATTTTCACACAAAAATGTTAAATGCAAAAGTGCGCATTGCTACCTTTTATTCAGTAGTTGTGTTTCTTCTTAATATCTTTCAGAAACTCTTCAAAATAAGCTTTTGACCTTTTTAATTCTTGTTTTCTAACAATCAATTTAGCTTTTTCAAGAAATTATGTTTGTTTGTGGATATTAGAAATCATGTTTCACTGACAACTGACTCCTGGGACTAAGCTATTCCTGTCGAAATCGGCACTGGCATCTTGACCTTGACATCCTTGACATCATCAAACAAAAATCAAAGCATCAGGTTGAAAAAGTGACATTTCAGCCAATGCCCGACACCAGGCTTCTAAAAACAAAACAGGAAAGAAATGCTCAGGTTTTTCAAAGTAATGCAAGATTTTAAATACAGGTAGTTTTAGACAGTCAGATATTCTTCTAGCATTTCATTAGAGGTGTTGTATAAGCCTAAAAAGTGGTATAGCATACATTAAATGAAAAAATACTAATGTATAAAAGAACATGGCTAAATTGAGAGAGATTTCATTAGATGAATCTAACACATCCTCTGCTTGCAAAAATGCTCAGCTAATGAGTGCAAAAAATCTCCTATAAAATACACCCACATATCAGCAGCTATAAATTAAGCACGGTAACACTAAATTGCAAATATTTATCAGGTCACAAATTTTATTGGGTATAATTTTCTTTTCTTAATCAAACAAAACCTGAATATGGACTTACAATCCCTATGATAATATTTAATGAGATCTTTAAATCCTCAAGAGTCACAAGTTCCATTTAACCTAAATTTTGTTCAGCTGTGCTGTCATTGTCAAGGGTAATATGATTGATTGTCATAGGCAGTTTTCGAGCTTACAAGAAGTGGAGGAGGCATGTAAAGGAATTTAATAACTGCATATATATACCGTGTATTTATTGCAAAATTATATAGTAACAAGGAAAGTACCTTTCTACTCATAATAGACAGATAGATAGAAAAACATTTTTATAGATGTGAAAGGCACTATATTATTTATAGATAAAAAGATAGAACTTGCTTTATCACCAGGGAGAAGTTTGACTTTTACCGAAGCTTTTTTAAATAAAAATCAAACACATAGATAGATAAATAAATATATATACACACACACTATAATCTAAACACAAACTGAGTCGAAGAAGTAAAACAGTTAGATAGATAGATGTGAAAGGCACTATATAATAAATAGATATACAGATAGATAAATGTGAAAGGCACTATATAATAGATAGATAGATAGACAGATAGATAGATAGTGTCAGAGACGGCTGGGGAGGCGACCCAGCCGGGACGCCCAGGAGGACCGGAAGAGGGCTTGCACTTTCCCCAGACCATGTGGGGGCGACTGCCCTGGTTGCTTTGGGGACCATGGGTAAGGAGCTTGGAAGCTCAACCCTGTAGGAGTCCGTGGTCGCCGCCAGGGTGCACCCCGCTGCCTTTGGAGCCCTAGACCTCAGCACTTCCGCCACACCCGGAAGTGCTGGAGGAAGAGGAACAGGGACACCTGGAGTACTTCCGGGTGCACAGCCGGCACTTCCGCCACACAGGGGAGTGTCGGGAAGCACCTGGAGCTCGTCCGGGTGTGGATATAAGGGGCTGCCTCCCTTCATTCAAGGCTGGAGTCGGGTGGAAGAGGACAGAGCTTGGAGGAGAGGAGTGGAGGCGGACCAGAGAAGAGAAAGGCATTGTGAGAAGGCCTGGACTTGAGGGGTGATTGGTGCTGCGGCACTGGGTTTGTCCACTATACTGTAAATAATATTGTAAATAAACGTGTGTGTGGTGATCAACATCATGTCTACCTGTCTGTGTCCGGGCTGTACCCCACAATAGATAAATGTGAAACGCACTATATAATAGATAGATAGATAAATGTGAAAGGCACTATATAATAAATAGATAGATAGATGTGAAAGGCACTATATAATATATAGATAGATAGAATTTCATACCAAGGCATAGTCTTCTAGGATTTTTCATGGTGTTACTGTAAACTGGCCCAGAACGAGTGTGGTAGTATGTGTGAGTGAGCCCTGTGATACAATATCTCCAGTCCACTGTAATCCTGATTTAGATGCAAGCAGACACAGATAATAGAGGGATGAGTGAATAAATAAAACTCAAGTCATTTTCATAACTGTTTTTTAAGGAGGAAAACATAGCGGCAGAGAAAGTACAAAGAACACCTGTTAGAAATATACTGTACAGGGCTTCAGGGTGTGAAGAATGAGGAACAAATGAAAGATCTGAACAAGTTCACCTTGACAAATGGAGTCTTAGAAGTGAAACAGATAAATAGATATATATGAAAGGCACTGCACTATATGATAGAGAGACAGACAGATAAATAGATATGAAATGCCCTATATAATAGACAGACAGACAGACACATAGATAGATAGATAGATAGATAGATAGATAGATAGATAGATAGATAGATAGATAGATAGATAGATAGATCCTTATTTGTCCCCTGGTGGAAATTTGGCTTTTTACGGAAGCAAATTAAATAAATACATAATCAGGTAAATAAGACGGTAAGTAAATAAATATACACGCACACTTTCAAGGATATACACACATCAGCATGACTTAAAAGGAAGAAAACGTAAAGAAGAAAGAAAAATAAACTTCTGGCTTGACTGTCACAGTCACAGTGAGGCATTATGCAGGTGTATTGCCATAGACCCCATAGCGTGCCAGCCTGTGTTGATTTTAGTAATCGATTTCCCTCGTTGATTTAAATATTCATTTAGTTTCTGCTGATTGCTGATTACTGTATTTTGAACTTGTTACAGTATTGTCATATCTTATGGAATGAAGTTTGTCCCACTTTATAAAAGCAGCCATATATGTTTACTCTGATATGTTTAAGACAAAACCAAACAGGTTTGTTGGAGCGAGTAGTGAGTTGTTGGGTATGTCACATTACGCGATTGCTTTCACAGGAGTGTGTTGCCAACTGCCTCTGATTCATAAATGAAGGCTATAATTAAAAATCACTGGAAAAGTTGTTAAATGTAACATTATCTTTTGGAACAAAATAATCTTATTGTTGGTGAGGAGAATTGATCGAGGTGAAAAATATGAAGGTGATTCCTGGGAAAGTTTATGTATCACAACTTTGGTTGACTCTCCAAAATCTTTAAGCCAGAGATATAAGGGTTTAAAGTAAAAGGACTGAAGGGTTAGATGTTGAAGCTGGTAGCAAGAACAAGTAAAGTTTCAGAAGCATCTGGTGTGAATGGTAATTGGAAAGCAATGAATCATGTTCATTTGAAAACAGCACAAGAGGTCTGCAGTTGGAGAAAATGACCACCAAGACACAAAGAAACATGGTGGTCGAATGCCGAGTTAGAGATGGAAATTGTGGAAAGGTGAGATCCTATAAGGAATACCAGGAAACAAAAGCTGAAGGTGAAAGGGGAATCTGTAAGGAACAAAAGAAGAACGCAGTTGTGATTGTGCAAGAGTCCAAGAGACGGGTGTTTGTAGGTGAGCTACAGAATGAGGAAAGAAATAGAATTGTGTTCAAGATTGTGAAGCAGATGGCAAAAAAAAAGAATGTAGCACATGTGAACTGATTGAAAAAGGCTGAAGAGAATTTTGTCATTGATATTAATAGGATTAAAGATATCGGGAACAAGTATAAGGAGAAGTTACTGAACGAGGAAGACAAATGGGATAATGATGATGTTTATTGTGAGAAAGCAGAGCTACATGTTTTGATCGTGTCACCAAAATCAAACTGACAAATCAGATTGCTTAGAGGGACTGGACACACAGACCTTAGAATTTCATTATCTAGTAGATATGTTCCTTGTGCACTGTGGATGGAGTGTCCAAGAGGAGTGGCCACCATGATGTCATACCTGAAGGATCACCCTCCCCTTTACCTTTTCTGATGGATGACACAGTTTCCCATAGACCAGGGGTTGGCAGCCCGCGGCTCTGGAGCCGCATGCGGCTCTTCAGCCTCCTTGTAGTGGCTCCCTTTGGCCTTGACCAAAAAAAAAACATGAAAATGAATAACGGCAATTTCTTAATTTAATTTGTATTTATATATATATGTTTATTTACTACTACTACTACTACTGTTATACACTTTAACATCTAATTTTTATTTTTATTTATTTATTTATAATTTGTCAACTAAAATATGCGTCACATCTACGTCTATAGCCCTCGCCTTTACCTGCAGGTGGCTTCTGGAGTGTGCGACCCCTGCGCTAAGCATGAATAAATCCCAAAAAAGAAAAATCTCAGAAGAAAATAGAGAGTTTAATTCTGTGTGGACAGAAGCATTTGCCTTCACCGCCAACAACGCTGGCTTAACGGTGTGCTTAATATGTGGCGATAAATTATCGAACAACAAATAATGTAACGTTGAAAGACGTTTTCGAAACAAGCACTCGGCATTCACTGAAAAATACCCAAGTGAAGATGAGCGAAAGAGAGCAATTTCGGAACTGCAATGGAAAGCTGAACAGAGCAAACATACTTTCAAAAAGTGGATCCCTTCTCCACAGTCAACTACAGCTGCTAGTTTTGTGGCAGCTCAAGAGATCGTAAGGAGGGGTAAACCGTTCACAGACGGAGAATACATGAAAGAATCGTTCATAAAAACTTCTATTCTCCGACTTTAAAAACAAACGGGAAATTGCTCAGAAAGTTAGAGAAATGCTTCTCTCTGCAAAGACCGTCAAGGACAGGACCATTAAAATGGCAACAAAGATCACCAGTAAGCAAATTGATGACATCAATTCAGCTCAAGCATTTTCAATTGCCTGTGATGAGTCAAGTGATGTAAATGGTATTGAGCAGACAGCACTGTTATGCAGATATGTGAACTCTGATGGGCCGCAAGAAGAACTGATTGAACTACCGCTAAAGGGCCAAATGCTGGGACAGGACATTTGTGAGGCTGTTGTGAGTTGTCTAAAAGCCAAAGGAATAAACACCACTCATCTGGTGTCAGTGTCTACTGATGGGGCACCCAGCATGAGAGGAGCACAGAAGGGCTTTGTGAATTTACTTCAAAAGTCACTGGATCGAAAGCTGATGACATTTCACTGCATCCTCCACCAAGAAGCACTGTGTGCTCAAACATTCCTCCCTGAATGTGTGGAAGTGATGAACCTCGTTATCAAGATACTGAACAAATAATTTCAAATGGGTTAAACCACCGACAGTTCTGTTCACTGTTAGAAGAAGTCGACAGCGCATATTCGGATCTCCTGCTGCACAACAGAGTCCGGTGGCTGTCCAGGGGAGAGGTGCTGAAACGCTTCACTACCTGTCTGGAGCATGTGAGAACTTTCTTGGAAAGCAAAGGCCTCAGCTATCCTGAACTGGGAGACCTCGACTGGCTGGTAAAGTTGCACTTCATTGTGGATATGACAAGTCACTTAAATACGCTGAATAAAAATCTCCAAGGAAAGGGAAGCACGGCCCTGCAGATGCTGGCGGATGTTTTGGCGTTTGAGCGCAAGATGACAGTGTTTGCCAGAGATGTACAGAAAGGTACGCTCTCTCACTTCCCCTCCCTGAGAGAGTTCAAAGAAATGAACAATCACATAAATTATGATTATTTCCACCGTACAATTATTGCAATGCAAGCTGTGTTTAGAGAAAGATTCAGTGAGTTCAGAAAGGAAGAAAACACTCTCTCCTTCCCTGTCACACCCCTGGACATCAACCCATCCCTGCTGAACACATCCGCATTCACAGGAGTAAGTAAGCCTGATCTAGAAATTGAACTGGCCGACATAGCGGGTAAAGATTTATGGGTGTCCAAGTTCAAATGCCTGACAGCGGATCTTGAAGAAGTCGCCCGTCAGAAGGCTACTCTCGCTAAACAGCACAAACGGAGTGATATTGAAAACCTCCCCAAACCCGACAAACTTGTTTTCGACACATGGAGTGCCATTCCCGAAACGTATATGAACATGAAAAAATACGCATTTGGAGTCCTGTCCATCTTTGGCTCAACATACTTATGTGAGCAAGTTTTCTCAAGCATGAATTTCATAAAAGTCCAAATATCGCTCCCGCCTCACACATGAGAGCCTGCAGTCCTGTGTGAAGGTCAAAGTCACATCATACAGCCCCAACATAGAGATGATCTGCAGCGAACTTCAGAAACAGAAGTCACATTAAACAGGTGAGAACAATAGCATTTAATAGGCTATTATTTGTTAGAAAAAAAGACACATTCATTTCAGACCCGGAGCTGATGTAGGTTTTTTTGTATGTTCTGGTGCTTCAGTTGATTGCTGGCAGAGAGGGAAACCTGAATAGGATGAGAGCACACTGAAATGGAATTTTATGTTTACTTTTTTAAAGCTGCTAAGCTACAGCTAAATGTTTTATTTATATTAAAGTAGGCTAGTTTTTATTTTAATTTTACATAGGTATAGGAAGGACTCAAATAGGCCTGCATAGTTCAGTTTAATTTATTTCAAAGTAGGCCTACACATGCACACTGCACTTCTGTTTGTTTTATTCCATGGTTGTAACATGTAAAATCTAAAAAAAGATTAAAACTTTTAAAAGTTTATAACCTGTGTTATGTTGTGCGGCTCCAGAGTATTTTTCTTTGGAGGAAGAAGGGGCAAAATGGCTCTTTTGATAGTGAAGGTTGCAGACCCCTGCCATAGACTGTCATTGAATGTTATTTGGAGTTTGTATTTGATTTTCTCTTGATTTCTGGCTTTTGTATATACTGTTTCTGTTTTTGGACTTACTTCTGGATTGTTAATTGGGATTTGCTGGTTCTGGATTACCTTTTAGAGAATTCCTTTTCAGTTCATTTTTTTCTTTTTGGCTATTTTTGGCTAACACATTTTTCACTGTTAAAGATATTTTTGTTTTGGCTGTCTCAACTAGCCAGCGTTTTATGATTATGCTGTCTAGGGTGTGCTTTATCTGGACAGGCTGGTGAAGGTCCTGGCCTGCTTTGTGGCTTTTATTGTGGTCTTTACACTTCTTGCCATGTTTGTCACTCCTTTTCACAACACCCCCAAGCTACCAGATACTATGGTTGAAAACAAGAAGATCAAAAACTGTGTCAGCATAGACTTTTAAGCTTAGATTAGGGAAGAATAACACAAAAGATATGGGAGCTACCAGAATGAGTTTAAAATGGGGGCTACAAAGAATGTTGAAGATATTCTGGAAGAGAACTCCATCATACGTGACAAGAATGGTTTTTGTATAAAAGATGGGAAACGTCTTCCTGAAAAGGAGGTAATGTGTATACATAATTAGAGGAATAGTTCAATGCTTGTGTCTTGTGATGGGCAAGTGGGTGAGCCATGTCATGGAACTGATTGGAAAATTTGTACAGTTAGGGACAACAGAGTCTGTGTATAAAGGAAAGCAAAATAGAAAATGTGAAATAGAAAATAGAATGCAAAATAAACTGAAAAGCCATTCTTGCAAGAATACCAATTAGTTTTTAGACAATTAAAGACTGTCACATGCAATAATGAAAAGCTATAAATACTCTATATAAATTGTCTATATTTAATGCATTATAAAATGCAATATATCCAAACAACTCTCTACTCCCTGTGTGCAACATTGGGAGATTTATAGCAACATCTATCCATGCAAGACATCCCTTAATGAATGACCTTGCTTGGCCGAGCAAAGAGCTTTGATTTTACTATGTGATAAAATATTTACTGCTTTTGACTTCCATATGGCATAACAAGACCTCACAGCATTCTCTCGCTTTGAAGCAGGAACTACTGTTTTATATCCAAAGATCATTTTTTGTAATAGTTACCAATCACGGTATGAAGAAGGCACTGATGGAGTCAAAGAACTTTAGATGATCTTATATATATATATATATATATATACAGTGGTGTGAAAAACTATTTGCCCCCTTCCTGATTTCTTATTCTTTTGCATGTTTGTCACACAAAATGTTTCTGATCATCAAACACATTTAACCATTAGTCAAATATAACACAAGTAAACACAAAATGCAGTTTTTAAATGATGGTTTTTATTATTTAGGGAGAAAAAAAAATCCAAACCTACATGGCCCTGTGTGAAAAAGTAATTGCCCCCTGAACCTAATAACTGGTTGGGCCACCCTTAGCAGCAATAACTGCAATCAAGCGTTTGCGATAACTTGCAATGAGTCTTTTACAGCGCTCTGGAGGAATTTTGGCCCACTCATCTTTGCAGAATTGTTGTAATTCAGCTTTATTTGAGGGTTTTCTAGCATGAACCGCCTTTTTAAGGTCATGCCATAGCATCTCAATTGGATTCAGGTCAGGACTTTGACTAGGCCACTCCAAAGTCTTCATTTTGTTTTTCTTCAGCCATTCAGAGGTGGATTTGCTGGTGTGTTTTGGGTCATTGTCCTGTTGCAGCACCCAAGATCGCTTCAGCTTGAGTTGACGAACAGATGGCCGGACATTCTCCTTCAGGATTTTTTGGTAGACAGTAGAATTCATGGTTCCATCTATCACAGCAAGCCTTCCAGGTCCTGAAGCACCAAAACAACCCCAGACCATCACACTACCACCACCATATTTTACTGTTGGTATGATGTTCTTTTTCTGAAATGCTGTGTTCCTTTTACGCCAGATGTAACGGGACATTTGCCTTCCAAAAAGTTCAACTTTTGTCTCATCAGTCCACAAGGTATTTTCCCAAAAGTCTTGGCAATCATTGAGATGTTTCTTAGCAAAACTGAGACGAGCCGTAATGTTCTTTTTGCTTAACAGTGGTTTGTGTCTTGGAAATCTGCCATGCAGGCCGTTTTTGCCCAGTCTCTTTCTTATGGTGGAGTCGTGAACACTGACCTTAATTGAGGCAAGTGAGGCCTGCAGTTCTTTAGACGTTGTCCTGGGGTCTTTTGTGACCTCTCGGATGAGTCGTCTCTGCGCTCTTGGGGTAATTTTGATCGGCCGGCCACTCCTGGGAAGGTTCACCACTGTTCCATGTTTTTGCCATTTGTGGATAATGGCTCTCACTGTGGTTCGCTGGAGTCCCAAAGCTTTAGAAATGGCTTTATAACCTTTACCAGACTGATAGATCTCAATTACTTCTGTTCTCATTTGTTCCTGAATTTCTTTGGATCTTGGCATGATGTCTAGCTTTTGAGGTGCTTTTGGTCTACTTCTCTGTGTCAGGCAGCTCCTATTTAAGTGATTTCTTGATTGAAACAGGTGTGGCAGTAATCAGGCCTGGGGGTGGCTACGGAAATTGAACTCAGGTGTGATACACCACAGTTAGGTTATTTTTTAACAAGGGGGCAATTACTTTTTCACACAGAGCCATGTAGGTTTGGATTTTTTTTTCTCCCTAAATAATAAAAACCATCATTTAAAAACTTCATTTTGTGTTTACCTGTGTTATATTTGACTAATGGTTACATGTGTTTGATGATCAGAAACATTTTGTGTGACAAACATGCAAAAGAATAAGAAATCAGGAAGGGGGCAAATAGTTTTTCACACCACTGTATATATATATGTATATATATATATATATATATATAGAGAGAGAGAGAGCGAGAGTTGTTTGGATATATTGCATTTTATAATGCATTAAATGTAGACAGTTTATATAGAGTATTTATAGCTTTTCATTATTGCATGTGCAGGCCACAGTCACAGTTGATGTTAAACACAGGTCTGGAAGGCCAAGAGAAATACAGGAGCAGCATATGCACAGGATTGTGAGAATGGTTACAGACAACCCACAGATCACCTCCAAAGACCTGAACGAAAATCTTGCTGCAGATGGTGTATCTGTACGTTATTCTACAATTCAGCACAATTTGCACAAAGAACATCTGTATGGCAGGGTGATGAGAACTCATGTCACAAACAGAGTCACTTGTTGTATGCAAATGCTCATTTAGACAAGTCAGATTCATTTTGGAATTAAGTGCTTTGGACTGATGAGACAAAAATTGAGTTATTTGGTCATAACAAAAAGCACTTTGCATGACGGAAGAAGAACACCGCATTTCAAGAAGAACACCTGCTACCTACTGTCAAATTTGGTGGAGGTTCCATCATGCTGTGGGGCTGTGTGGCTAGTTCAGGGACTGGGGCCCTTGTTAAAGTCGAGGGTCAGATGAATTCAACCCAATATCAACAAATTCTTCAGGATAATGTTCAAGCATCAGTCACAAAGTTGAAGTTACACAGGGGTTGGATATTCCAACAAGACAAAGACCCAAAACACAGTTCGAAATCTACAAAGGCATTCATGCAGAGGGAGAAGTACAATGTTCTGGAATGGCCGTCACAACCCCCTGACTTGAATATCATCGAAAATCTATGGGATGATTTGAAGCAGGCTGTCCATCAAATTTAACTGAACTGGGGAGATTTTGTATGGAGGAATGGTCAAAAATACCTCCATCCAGAATCCAGACACTCATCAAAGGCTATAGGAGGACAGTGTCTAGACGTGTCTGTTATATTTGCAAACGGAGGCTCAACTAAGTATTGATGTCATATCTCTGTTGGGGTGCCCAAATTTATGCACCTGTCTAATTTTGTTATGATGCATATTGCATATTTTCTGTTAATCCAATAAACTTAATGTCACTGCTGAAATCCTACTGTTTCCATAAGGCATGTCATATATTAAAAGGAAGTTGCTACTTTGAAAGCTCAGCCAATGATCAACAAAAATCCAAAGTAGTGGAAGTTTTCGCATTTTCACATTTCATTGTTAGACAACATTAAATCACAGTGAATTTAATTTGTATTTTTTATTTTTTGGCAAGTATTATTAGTTTAAATCAGTTTGCAGAGGTCTGTTTTCATTTTAAAGAGTTTTTGTGTGTTAATCAACATTTAAAAGCCAAATTGAATCCACTGTGAGAAAAAAAAATTGCAGTTGGAAGGGGGTGAATAATTTCTATAGGAACTGTGTAAATTTATAATTATTTATATCATCTGTACACATACTGTATAATTTGTAAAAGAAGAAAAAGCCACAATATTAATAAAAAGGAAGTTTATTTAATAATAAATTAGAAACAAATGGCAGATCTCCTCACGTGAGATGTGTTAATTTAGCTTTTGATAGACACTGGTGTGTGTGTGTGTGTGTATATATATATATATATATATATATATATATATAATATTGTGTGTGTATATATATATATATATATATATATAGAGAGAGAGAGAGAGAGATTTAATATTTGTACATATGCACACTTTTTGTTTCTTTTGATTTGACTAATGTTAAACACAGGTGTGTTTTGGAGAAAGTTGAAAGGGAACCATCGCAAGCAATTTAATTTGTTTTATTTCTAATACGAAGGATGCCTTACAGGTATAAGCTAAATGTTCTATATTAGTTTCTCTTCATAGCTAAAACTGAACCTACAGCTGTATCCATCCAAGAAATACTTGACTTCACACAATTTTTCCAGTTACTATAAATGTTAGCCAGATTTTATTGCCAAATTATATTACATCTCTATCATTTCCTTCCAGATTTTATTTCATAATGTTAAAGGTTTAAAAATGAACAATGCTGCACATTACACTCATAAGAACACAGACTTTTCAATTATTTGATATACAAGGTAAGAAATGATCCTACATAAATCTCTGAGTCCCCCAAGTACCTATTACTATGAGTAACACACACTCACAGAGCCTGGGATGTAAGAGATCAGTGTTATAAACTCAGGCGGGATGTCCTGTCACTACCCTATCTGTGCTACATAGCAAGCAGCATCCCATGTTTAATCCAGCAGTGAAGACACAACATACAATGGATCTATGCAGAATATTTTCATGATATTCTCATTATGGTCAGCTAATGTAACACTCAAATGAAAATACCACACGTTTTTTTTTTATTCCATGCAGAATGCAAATCCATGTACAGTATGAATTTTGTAGTTACATCATCCAAATGTGCATTCCCCCATAAATTACTCTCACATGTGTGAAGCAGATTGGGCAACACCCTAAAGTGTGAGGTGGAGTACACTGACAGTACACATGCATGAAAGTTTTGCACATCTATTATATAGTGCCTTAGACATCCATCTATTTATCTATCTAATATTTATATACATTGTACCATTTAATATAATTGTTTACTTAAGAAAAATATTAATGCATAATTGTAAAAAATACAACAGGAACAGGAAACAATTTGTTTCTAAGTAAGGTGAACATCATAATTCACAACTGAGCAATGAGACCTTGACTGGTAACAGATGGCCTTATTGGTGTAGTCAGTAGCCCCTTTTTTTTGCTTACTGCCTTGATCTAATCCTTATGCTGTTTGGATCCCCCCTTTAATTATTATTGGTGCTTTTAGAATGGATAGAAGTGACACAATGCTCTCTGACCAGAATCATTTTGTGTCAACTTAGCTGCTATTGAATGTTCGTCTTCTGAATGCAAATGCTGGATTAAACCGTATTCTGACAGGCTTTTCTGGTAAAAGCTTGACACCGCTGTCAGGCTGGTTGTCTCTGTGATTTTTGGAACATACTGTGTTTGATTGCTAGTAAGTAGAAATTACCCTGTAAGTATCCGCAGTTTTATTTATAGGCTGCAGCAAGCACTCATGGTAATTTAAGATGTGCTTTTCTCACATTTACACTGGAAGTATTTTACCTCAATATTCATACCTAAAAAGCTGATCACTGCTGGTTATAGCAACTGCTGTACCTAAACAGATTTTTTTTTCTACTGTCTTATTATCCTTTGTAACATTACTATGTGAGATATTTTGACATGGAGTCACATTTATGTGTTCCTTCTAGCCATTTTCTAGCCAGTTTCATCCAGTTCAGGGTTGCAGTGAGATGAAGCCTATTTGAACAGCAATGAGTACAATGCAGTTGCCAGTCTTAATTTGTGTGTCTTATGGATTGTGGGAGAAAATGGGATTTGAGTTTATTTCCTTAAAAAAATATAAAGGCACACATTTGAGTGTTGTACTTCATACCAGTGGCATCTCTATATTAAGAGCCAAAGGACATGGCTCCTGAGAGATGTTATGCAGAATAAGTAATACCCTCAGTAATTGAACTTATTATCGAATGTTTATAAAAAAAAACCTGCATTGCCTTCTTAATAAACTGAGTTTCTCAATTTTCTATCACATTCTCAATGTAATCTATAAAAAAAGTATATACAGATTCTTGTAGCATATGAAAATGTCTTTGTCATGGGCTTGGGAGTCTTTTCTTGGCTGGACTGCAGACTGGGCCAATTGGCCCTGCAGTGTCCTTTGTATTCTTGAATATGTGTTCACATGAGCAACCTGAACTTTCCAGTTTAGCAATGGGCCTTGGAGTGACTGTTGTTAATTTTAATCACGTTTTTGCACTACAGGTTCATGTTTTTCCCTGTCAAGTCTATGCAGCACATGCCAGCAAAGAGGTACAACAAATCCTGTAGCATTTGCTCCCTTATATCTGATTAGATTAGATAAACTTTATTAATCCCATGGAGTGAGAAATCCAGGTGCATACAGCAGCAGAAACATAAAAAGCAAAGATACAGACTCACAGCACAAATTATAAAGTCAATCAATCAGTCAGTCAATCAAATAAATAAATAAATTGCAGAAGGTAGCCACAGTAATTGTGAGAAAAAAGAAAGGAGATCAATTAAGCTGCATCTTGATTTTGAAATTTGAAAAAGCCACAAAAGATGTCAATGTGTTCTTCTTCAGCTTCGTGGAAAAGAAGCCAGCAGTCTGATGCTTCAGTTTCAAATTAGCATAGAGTCCTGGGAGAGAAAGAACAGGTCTGTATGTAGGAAATTATTTTTTCAGTTACGTTATTTGCTGCCCTCTCACTAACCAGCATACACCTGGCCATATGGTAGTTTGTGCTGCTACTCGGACGGGTGATGTGCAGTGTGCAGTTCAAGTTATTCAGCGTGTGTATTATGCGTATTTTTCTTTCATGTTATTGTGCCTTGTCTATTTTCACCTCAAAGCCTTTTAATTCAAAACTTGAGACGTTGTCTTTTCATTTAATCATTCATAGCCGGTAAATTTTCTGGAGCAGCAGGTGGTTGTGAGGCTCTCACTTTACTTAACTTTTAAATCTGCATGGCCACATTTTATTAGATGATCACGATGTTAGTGGGGGCATCACAATGACCTGATGTCAATCAAGAAAGAGGAGGCACCAGCATTCCATTGTGTGATTAATTTTGTGTAATATGAAAGGTACGTGGACCTGCATGTTTTCATTACCAAAAGAGGAAAATACATTATTAGTTAAATATGTTAATATTTATATTAGAGAAGTCTGTACATATGGGGAAATTATTGTATAGTTCCAGAAGGCTTTTCATGCTAAAAAAAGCCACTGCTTCCCACTGAATTGACAAAGTTCAGTCAATTGCTCGTTCTGGATTTTTTGCAGTGCTTTTACATGCTGAACTGAGTGTGTGGTATGAAGTTATTTGGGCAGGTGGAAAGGAAACCAGCAGTCTGATGCCCCTGTTTCAAAGAAGCATAGCATCCTAGCACAGTAAGAAGAAGTCTGTGTGTAAAAAATGATTTCTTCAATTCTTTTCTGTCCTATCCACCAATGTCTGGTGCTCCAGAGGTTACAGCATTTTACTTTTTATCGACCATATTGTAGGTTTGCACCCAGCCTTTTCTTCACTGTGTCACTGTGGCCAAGTGAAGGTATATTTTTAATTAATGCTTAACAGTTTTTTTTTTTTTTTTATTATTTCAGTGATTTATGCTATCATCCCATAATGCCTGAGATCCAATCCTGTTCAGATGTATTCTTCATGGAGCCTGCATGACTTCCTTGTGTTTGTATGTGTGCTGTGCTTTCCTCCCACTTTTATATGTGTTTTGCTCTGTTTTGGGGTTTGTGTACATTGGGATTTCATTTTTGATAGTAGATTTACTATAGTTCTTGTTTTAAAGGTGTTGTTTTTCATTACCATCTTGTTTTATTTGTTTACTTGATGCCATGTTGTCTGCGTTTATCACATTTGTATTTCCATTGTCATAATGGCCATGATTAATGACTTCACCTGTACTACTAGTATATACTGATTATTGACTTTTGCTGAATCAGACAGTCTCTATGTCCGGTCACTATTCAAGGAGTTGATGTATAGGGGGTGCACACCTACCAGTACTTGGGGGTCCACATTAATGATTGGTTGAACTGGTCTCGTAACACAAAGGAACTATGTACGAAAGGGCAAAGCAGACACTTTTTCCTTAGGAGACTTTATGTGGGTAATGACGTCCTTCACATCTTCTGTAACTCTATGATGGCCAATAT
This sequence comes from Polypterus bichir lapradei, assembly GCA_026402145.1. Taxonomy (NCBI): domain Eukaryota; kingdom Metazoa; phylum Chordata; class Cladistia; order Polypteriformes; family Polypteridae; genus Polypterus; species Polypterus bichir. The sequence continues at coordinate 84,102,456 of JANRMT010062837.1, read as the reverse complement.
GATTTTATACACTGTGGTGTGCTTGGCTGGTAACATCACTTCAGGAGAGACCTACCAAATCAACAAGCTAATTTAAAGGGCATGCTCAGTCATGGGACACACTGTGGAGCCCCTGGAGGTCTTAGCGAAGGAGAGAATTAAAACAAAACTGAGTGCCATTATGCACAATGCTGCACATCCTCTCTGTGACACACCAACACTGGGGACATCCAGCCAATACATTATTCAGCAGTAGGGTGTCTTATCTTTCTTTTTATTTATTTATTTTTTATTTATAGTCATTCTGGTGTGTGTTCAGCTCAAAGTCTGTGTGTATATTTATTTATTTATTTATTTACTTTTTTATCTACCTATTTATTATTAATGTATTTATTTAAAGAACTTCTGTTAAATGCCAATTTCCCCCCTGGGGACAAATAGATAGATAGATAAAGTTCTATCTATCTATCTATCTATCTATCTATCTATCTATCTATCTATCTATCTATCTATCTATCTATCTATCTATCTATCTATCTAAATACAATACAATAAAATACAATTTATTTTTGCATAGTTCAAAATCACACAAGAAGTGCTGCAACAGGCAGCCCCCAGCCTTGACACTCTAAGAAGATAAGGAAAAACTCTCAAAAAAATCTTTGTAGGGAAAAAATGGAAAAACCTTAGAAAGGCAGTTCAAAGAGAGACCCCTTTCCAGGTAGGTTGGGTGTGCAGTGGGTGTCAAAAAGAAGGGGGTCAATACAATACAATACAATACAATACAATACAATATACAGAACACAAGTAATCCTGAATACAATATAACAGTGCAATAGAAATATTACAAGTACAGAGCAGAATTCAACAGCAGATGATATCACATAATATGATTTGGATTTGTTCAGAGTCCTGGAGACCTCAGCCATCAAGCTGCCTTCCCCTATTGGCCATTCCACAGCTGAGTCAGTACTGGACCAGCCAACCTGATGAAAGGAAATGATGGCATGTGGCAGGTTGAGTGCCCCTTGGTGCCAAAACCCTTCTAAATCTTTGTGACAGCTTCTTTCTCAAATAAGACCCTAGTATTAGATTTTTGCATTTGGCTTTGAGTTTCTTCTGTTTACGATGCTGAAGTTTGCTTTACCCCTTTGATTTTGGTTGCTTGCTCCTAACTGTTTTTGTGGCTTTGACCTAGGCTAGTTCCTGACTATGACTTTCAGCACCCTGATCATCTCCTGGTTTTATTACCAGCTCACAATCGGGTTTGGTTACACTTTGAAGTGATCATAATAGTCTAATGCCCGCCCGGCTGTCGCACTTGGTCTGATAAGAGTGACTGTGGGTGAGTGGGAGTTTGTCGAATGATTGACTGATAACCAATTTAGGATTGCTTTCTCTGTTATACCTACAAATTTCTAAATGGGAAAAATGAATGGGTGGAGTAATTTCAATACTTTGCCACACATGTGAGTATAATCTTTGTCATGTGGGGTCCAATGTAAAGGCTTACACGGGGGCAGGAACTGAGTCCTTCACTGCAGGCTAATGCCTCTTCACTAGTCATTCTGGTAAACCTCGACCAACCGAACGAGCCCTGACCTCATCCAGACTTGGGCCTTATTGGCCACATCTTTTTGACTTAGTTTTTGATTTGATATGATTTGTTAATCCTGAAGGGAAATAGTCTTTTTGCTTGACATCTGGGGGTTCTGGTCTGTCCAGCATTTAATGACTTCATCATTTATCACTGCAGTCATTTGTGACACATCTGCGTGACTCAGACATGTGGAAAACAACATCATTTAACTGGGTAGACAATGGAATCTCAAACCTTTTTAATGTTCCACTCTCTTTATTTTGCAGATTACAGTTAACCCTGCATTTCCTTGTACTCCTCTGCCTGCATCGATTATTAAACATGATGGCAAATCCTATTTTCCAACTTCTGAGCTTACCTTAGGTTAAGAGCACATATTTTCACATTACCGTGTGTGAATTTCATTCAAGTTTATTCTCTCACTGCATTCAAGCTGCTGGTATGAATGAGCTGACAGTTAAACACACTCACTCACACAAGAGATCGCCGTCATAAACTGTAGTTTCAAGCTGTGTGTGGCTTTAAGCACCTTGCTGAATTTACTAGAAGAGTTCTCTTCTGAATTAAATTCCTCAGATACTAAGGTTAGTCCTATAAATGATTTCATTACTTTATGTTTTGGAAGAGCTGACAATTTATATCAGAGGCTGCTGGTTCAGTGATGGAGAAGTCAAAATTTTAACTGAAGAATACTTCAGAACTTATTATTATTCCATCTCTTTTTTGCAATGAATTGTACAGTATACTTTGTATTAAATAACTGGATTTCGTCTCTGAAATGTATCAAAGGTATCAATTTTATCTAAGGTTTTTAGCACCATTATAGGTTTTACTAGCTGTGCTACCCGTCTAAGACACGTTGAAATCTAAGTAATCGACGTTACTCAGTGTTACCGTTTGTAGTGCACTGTCTATTGAAATGTATTTTGTAAGGCATGTAGTAATAAAATACATTACTACAAATGTTCGTCATACACAATCTGCTGTAATGACAAATGCAATGCATCCTCTTTCTTCAATCGTTTAGTCGAGTCCGACTCTTCGTGATCTTATGGAATTTAGCACGCCATGCGTCTCAGTCAGCTACTGCTTCTTTGAGTTGTTGTATGGTCATCTTTGTGGCCTCAGAAATGCTGTCCAACCATTTTAACTTCTGCCGCCCCTTTCTCCTTATACCCTCAATTTTACCCAGCATCAGGGTCTTTTCTGGTGAAACTTCTCTTTGCATTATTTGGCCAAAATACTGAAGCTTTAGTTTCAGGATGAGTCCTTCTATGGAACAATCTGGACATATTTCTTTAAGGATTGAGTGATTAGATCTTTTTGCAGTCCAGGGAACTCTCAATAATTTTCCCCAACACCACAATTCAAAGGCATTGATTTTTCTATGCATAGCCTAGTTTATGGTTCAGCATTCACAGCCATATGTTACTACTGGAATGCAATGCATATGTCTCGTTTATAAGCCATTTGGTATGGGATTCGTAAAAGCAGTGTAAATGATTTGCGACGCGCCATCTGCTGGAATGACAAATGCAATGCATATGTTCTGTTATATGCCAAACACTCTGAAAATTATCTATCTATCTATCTATCTATCTATCTATCTATCTATCTATCTAT
>JANRMT010062837.1:84089226-84099244 GCA_026402145.1 Polypterus bichir lapradei | reverse complement strand
TATCTATCTATCTATCTATCTATCTATCTATCTATCTATCTATCTATCTCCACTTTAAATCCAACAAATTAGAATCAGGCGTTTCAGATGAGGTCCCAATAATTAGAACCTGCTTAGGGACTATGCAGTTGGACCCTGTCTCGCTTAATCCATAGTTTTCATAAACCAGGTTGTTCTCTCTGCTATTGATGTACGCAGTTTCATCATGACAAGATCAAAAGAGCTCTCTAAGGTCCTCAGAAATAAGGTTGCGGAGCCTGTGAGTCTGGCAAGGGGCTTAAAAAGATCAGCAAATTATTTGAAATCAATCAATCCACTGTAAGGAAAATCAAGTTGCATAGATTTCAAACGACTGCTAACTTTTCCAGGACTGGCTGGACCTGCAAATTCAGCCCCAAAGCTGGCTGTTTGATACTAACAGAAGTCTCCAAGAACCCCAAATTTTCATTGTGGGATTCACAGGTAACTCTTGCAAAAGCTGGTGCCAAAAGTGCATGCCTTTTTAACCAGAAAAAGATTGCACCAATATGACCTACATGTGAGATGAGCCAGGAAAAAGCCTTTACTGTCCAAAAATCTCATTAGAGCAAGACCACAGTTTGCCATTGATCATAAAGTCTGGAACGGTGTGCTCTGGATTGATGAATCAAAGACATAGTTGTTTGGCCACAGTAACAGTACACATGTTTGGCGCAAACTGAAGAAAGCATTTTTGGAGAAGAATCACATACCAACTGTGAAGCATGGTGGTAGAAATGTTATGGTTTGTCATTGCTTTGCTGCCTCAGGGCCTGGGCAGCTTACAGTCTTCAAGTCAGGTATGAATTCTTCATCATTATCACAGTGTACTTGAGGAGAATGTTGAGCTGGAAATGGACCTTCCAAGTCGATAATGCTCCAAAGCAGCATACTAGCAAATGTATCAAGGAACAGAGGGTTATGGACTTGCCTCAAAGTCCTGAGATGAATGCCACTGAAATGCTGTGGATGGATTTGAAATGGGCAGCACATACAAGAAAATCTACAAACATCAACTGAAGAAATTTTCCATGAAAGAAATAGTCAAACATTTCATTGAGTTGATGTCAGGGAAAGTTGGACAGTTATGCAAAGTGCCTACAAGTAGTCATTTCTGTTAGAGGGGACAACATCAATTTATGAGGCTAAGGGTGCACTTACTTTTTACCACTAAATCTATTGATATTCGTAGGACTAAATGATCGAAAAGGCAAATTTTCCTTGTTTTTTTATACATGTTGTGATATTGGGGCGGGGGGTAACGTACAATGAGCCCCAAACCCAGACATAATTACACCCAACACAGTCACAGATTCAAAAAAGATTGTTTATTTGCACAGTACCTTCATTAAACAGACAATCACAGTCCAAAGTGTAATCACCACCGTTAGAGTTCCTTTCCTCTCCTTCCACTCCACCGGTGAGTTTTGTTCACTGTTCTCCTGACATTTACTCGTCTAAGTGAGGCTAGATGGCTCCTTTTATGGCATCCTTTTTAGCACGGCAGAGGTACTTCCAGGTTATGTGGAAGTTCCCCAAAGTAGGGAGACCCAGGGATACCCAAAGTTTTGCCCTGCTGAACTACATTTCCCGTGAAACCTTACAGGAGTCCAAACTGGGACCATTAGCAGAGTAGCACTGCCACCGATTGTCCTGGATGATAAATTATCCCTGATAACCAGTCTCCCCACTGTCCATCAATTATATGAATAAGACCCCAGAGCCATTCCGGCTGAGTTTCAGCTCCACTTATGTGGTCCATCTGTAATGGCCTCCCAGGTGATAAAGCTTTGCTCTCCACTCCAGTAGGGATGCCAGTCCAGCATTTAAAAAGTATATCACCTTTATCTGTAGGCACTGCGTGTGTGCATGAAGATCTACTGTTTGCCTGCAGAAATATGTTGAAAATACCAACAGTTTCTATGAGGTATATTTACTTTTTTGCTGTATGTGACTATATTTGTATTTATTATAATCAAGTCTCTTTTTTGTATATTGTGTAATACTCAAAGGTTTTGTAAGAATGTGAATGCTGCTAGCACCTTTCACAGTCTCAACCCCAGTTACTTCTCCTGGCTAGGCTCCTGATATCCTTTCCACCAACATTACAAAAACCTTTTGATTAAATAGGTTGTCAACACCCAGTTCCACAGCATCAGTTCATGAGGGTGTATTCATACAAATGTGTCCTGTGATGAAGTGGCATCTCCCAAAAGGCTGGCTCCTGCTTTGGCCACAGCTCACCTGAAGTGTTCTTAAAAATTGTATGTCTTGAAGTATCAAAGTCTCTGTGTGTTAGAGATGATTATGTTTATTGCTTCGTGTTGCACTGTGAGTTGTTTCTATTTCCATTTAAAGATTCAGTTGATCAATGCATTGTTGTAAAATGCCAAAATTAAAGTAAAGCAGCACTGCACTTTTGATGTCTTTAAGTAAGTAGTGCAGTGGGAAGTCTTGTGTCATAAACCAAAAGACTCCAGCTTCCGCGGCTGTAATGAATATCAAGGTGGCCTAATATGTTTGTATACATGCAGATCCAAAGCGTGGAATATTTATTTATTCAAATAATGTGTCCGTTTTTTAATGATGCCAATAAATTTGCACGTTGTAGAATATTTTGCATTGTTGGTAGCACAGAATAAGTAACTGGTTTGGCAAAGCTTTGTGAATAAGTCATGGGATGCAAGCAGATGCGAATAAGCAGCTTAACACAGTTTCATTTTAATAATAATAATAATACATTTTTTTTATATATAGCACCTTCCCCATGCTCAAAGCACTTCATTTCATACCTAAGGGCAAATAATGTTTAAACAATAACAATTACTCCTAAGCCCTTAACTATGTGTGAAAAAGTAAATGTTGAGCTGTTTTAACATATCTCTCCTAACAGTTCCTCTTCATGCTCTTGAAATGTCTGCACCAGCCATTGAGCTCTTTTTTCTTGTCCCTCCCACAGACACTGAAGATTCTGTGAACAACGAATATAGTTTGCACATAGAACTGGTATAATTTACACATAAAACTGGATGAGGGTGTGTATTGTAAGTGCCATGGTGGATGGACTGGCATCTCGATTAAGAGAGAAGGACAGTTTGAGAGAATGCGTAACCCGGCTGGGATGGTGCTTGATTATTATTGCAGTTCATGTGAGAGGTAAATGAATGGACTGAGGGAGAATATTTTATCAAGAGCAGTTCATTCTCCAGTACAATAGATGGCAGTGCTCCTTTGGTGTAGACCCAGTATGGATACCCGCAGGGATCCATGGGATTCATAGCCCTGAGGGACAACCCTGTCACGGTCCTTGAGTGTCTGCCATTTGGTGCAATGGCACCAGAAGTACTCCCGGCTCCAACATAAAAGAAGCCCCTTGACCTCATCCTGGTGAGTCAGAGTTGGGCAGCAGAGGGCGAAGCTCACGTGAAAGAGTAGAAGGAGCTGCTTGTGAATAAAACAACAACATTTATTTATAAAGCACATTTTCATACAAATGATGGAGCTCAAAGTGCTTTACATGGTGAAGAAAGAGAAAAAAAGACAAAATAAATAAGAAAATAGAGTTAGGGAACACTAATTAACATAGAGTAAAAGTAAAGACTGATGCCCTGGGAGGACAGGAAAAAACAAAAAAAAAAACTCTAGACGGCTGGAGAAAAAAAGATAAATTCTGCATGGGTTCCGAGGCCACGGACCACCCAGCCACCTCTAGGCATTCTACCTAACATAAATGATCTCACAATCAGTCCTCATTGTATTCAGGGTTTACATGGAAGAACTTGGTGATTAAAATTAAAAAAAAACATTTATTTACATGCAGGACTGTCTTGGTGTGGTTGTGTCTGGGGGTTGTGAGCTTGGTGGTGCCCCCTGGAGTTCACAGTATGTAAAACCAGTATGTTTCATATGCAAAACTGATATAGTACACACATAAAAGCTGCATGTTATGCTCAGAAAACTGGCATAGTACACATAAACTGTAAAACCAGTACAAGACTGAATTGTTATTAATCTAGTGCATACACAAAACCAGTAGAGTTCACATATGTAACTGATATACTACTCACCTGAAATCAAGACGTGCATGAAACCAATATAGTGAATACACTGAACCACTGTTATGTTAGCAGACCAGTAGCATATGAATGCAAGCCAATATAGTTTGTATGCAAACTGATAGCATTTGAGTGCAAACCGATGCCGTTCACTCACGAACCAATAACAAACATGCCTGAACCAGTGATCAACAAATCAATTTACTGTAGTTCATATGCAAACCAGTAGTATACATACGGTATACAAACCGATATACAGTGGTTCATACACAAACTGATAATATGTGTATACGAATCAATACAGTTCATATAACTGAAACCCGTATTGTACGCATGCAAACCATTTAAGTATTCATGCAAAATAATAGTTAATACTAGGGGGTTCGCTCACCAAGACATAAGCCTGTGCTACGTGCCAGCCACTTCACATTTCTGCCGCTCATGTTGTGAAGATGGGGGCTGAACGCACCCCAAGCAGACGCGGTCGCTCCTCCAAAAACCCTTCTTAAACGGTGACACAATGGGAAAGAAATATAGTTTTTTTTTTACCTCCTCTTTGCTCAATCAGCTGCTGCTGCCACTGCTGCCATGCCACGTGATCTGCATCTCGCACCGTGCTTCGAACATTTAAAAGCCTGTACAGCAGCTGTCCTACTCTTTGTCTTTTATTTCCGGCCCCAGGTGTGGTTAAATCTCATGGCACAAACTGTCGTCTCGCGGAACGTGAGTTCTTGATATTTTTTAGTTTATAATTTACAAATAAGAATCTGAAAATCTAACAACATCACATTAAAGTCTGATAAATTCTGAAAAGAATGATACCAAACATATATATGTAGGTTTTAAAATAAGGTAGATTTAAAGCGTGACAATCAACGTGACATAAAAATGTCACATAAAATCGTTGCACAAAATCGCACTTTTAGGCTTAGGATTTTATATAGAGATAGTAGATTAATAAACGAATAGTGTGAACAAGTAAACCATTCGATTTCACACACAAATATATGAATTATGGCCTGTTCGGCCCCTCATAGTAATCTGATTTCATCAGCCGCTCTTCAAAATAAAGACACCAGAGTGGCTCATCAGAGTGATGCCATCGGGGACCATTTTTGGTTCTCAAAAGACCCATTCACATTAAGTGTCCAGAAAAAAAAACAAAATGTCATTTTTGTCTTCGATTTGTAACAGTAAATAACCATGAACAGATGGTAGCAGATTTATGACATACCAGTGGGTCATGATTTTAATAGGACTATGGCTGCATACAATAAACACAGGTTTTCTTTATCTGGTAGTGTCCTGCTAGGTAGCCTACCAACATTAAACATTTTAGTGTTTTTTTTTTTTTTGTTATTTTTTTATATATTAGAAAATTTTTCAAAGCAGAAAGGATGAACTTCACATACAAAGAACCCTTCTGAGAATTAACCTGTTCTTTGTCAACCAATGATTCTACAAAGGACCACACAACCCAGTAAAGAACCATAAAGTGCCATTAAAGAACCAGCATTGGTGACTTTCATGTGTGTGTGATAAGTTGTTGTAGATGAATACAGAAGCACAATTAAGACAGCTTTTATAGTTTACATTGGGCTGTGAAGGAAGTATAGTGGCGCAGTGGTTAGCACTGCTGCCTCCCATTTCTGTTTTGTTTTTTTTTAATATAAATAAAAATTTTCTATGTAAATGAACAGCTCTGAAATGGCCTGGCTGCTGCCTGTGTGTACTCTGCAGTCTCCCAGTGTCCCCATTAGTTTTTTCTCAGTAATTCAGTTTACTTTGTCATCCTAAGGATGGACCTGTACGCTTGTATCTGCTATTGTTTTAGTCTCAATATATCCCCAGAATTGTATAACAATAAAAAATTAACAACAGGAATTCCACAGGTGGGCATTTCAAAGGCTCTGTGTATTTCAGATTAAATGTGTTTTATTCCTTATCTGACTTTATTCAACTTATATTTATAGATTCCACTGATGTCTTATTATAAAGCTTAGACATTTTTTTGCCTATATTTAAATGGTACAATGGGACATCTTGTGTTGTAAATGAAAAGATTTACATGGCCCATTTTCTTCCTCCTTTTTCATGCGTTCAATATTTTGCAGTTTTCCGAATGAAGGGCTATTGTTGCTCTTCCTTTCAGAATTAAATCTCTTTGGCTTTTTTTGCATTTCGGCACTCTACACAGCATGCCATCTTTGCTTTCATTTTATTTGGAGGACATTACTGTGTGTGTTGATGTGAGCGAGCGTTTGAAAGGTATTGTTGAGAGCGCTCCAGAAAGCTGTTCAATTGCAAGCTGCTTTTATTTGATTAACTCTTGGAGTGCTGGCGTGCTATAAGATGGAGCTGTTATAATTACACACACAAAGTATGATTTATGCCGCCATACTTGCAGCTGTTCAAATCACTTTTTTTCCGCATTCATTCCATTCAGCAGATACAGCATTGCTTGTTAATTTTTCTACAACTGTTTGCTTCACATTAAGCTGAAAAAGCCTACAAGCTCGATGACACACTTCTGCTGTTATTGTGTCTCAGTTTAAATCCGGCGCTTTTAAAGAACTTGTGGGCAGGAAATAACTACACACTTGTTTGTAAGACTGAAAGTTTTTAAAACAGCAGGAAAATAAAGCATTGCTAAACAGTTATGCGTCTGTCACGTTAATGCAGCCGTCTCGAGCATTATCAAACTACTAGGCTGAGTGACTGATGTCACTTCAGACATGTTAAAGTATTTGTTATCTTGTGTCTTCACTGGAAAAGTTGCAACTGTATAACAGGAAATACTCAAAAGAAAACCACAGCCTTTGTTGATGAAGCAGCAACTTTGGTTACTCTCGCTGTGTGGGCTGAACTACAAACAGTTTAGTTCACATTTAAAGAAAATCTAAATGTTACATTTGTTATCTGCTCAACTGTGCATCTTAGGTTTTTAGCTACTTTTCTGACCAGTGCTAAAACTTACACAGCACCGCTTTTTACACATTTGGCTTTAGTACTAGGGTGTTGTGCCGTGATAGCCGTTATGGATGTGGTGAGAAGTTAAGCAAAATGACCCCTTTTATTGGCTGACTATAAAGATTACAATATGCAAACTTTCGAGGCAACTCAGGCCCCATCTTCATACAAGATGTAACAGAGAGACTGCAGTTCCCTGTGTTTATGTAGACACCGGGAGAGATACAACATTGGAAAACCTTCAGGTGAGACATCTTAGATATAAAAAATTCATAGATCTTATCCTGGACATTCAAGATGTCTCACTTAAAGGTTTTCCTATGTTGTTATTTGTCCTAGTGTGTATATAAACACAGAGAACTCCAGTTTCTGTATTACATCTTGCCTGAAGAAGGGGTCTGAGTCAGGGCTGTGGAGTCGGTAGATAAAATCCTTTGACTCCGACTTCGACTCCTTCATTTCTGGTCCTTCTGAATCCTTCGTTTCCGGTACTTCTGACTCCGACCCCGACTCCTCTATATTTAATATGCTAATGTATTTTCCATGTTGATTAAAGGAAGGCAACATACATACTGTATATCCATATACATGATATACATATGTACAGTACAGGCCAAAAGTTTGGACACACCTCCTCATTCAATGTGTTTTCTTTATTTTCATGACCATTTGCAGCACTCCATCACTCTCCTTCTTGGTCAAATAGCCCTTACACAGCCTGGAGGTGTGTTTGGGGTCATTGTCCTGTTGAAAAATAAATGATCATCCAACTAACCTGACTTGTGCACAACACAACTGCTGGTCCCAACCCCATTGATAAAGCAAGAAATTCCATTAAATAACCCTGATAAGGCACACCTGTGAAGTGAAAACCATTTCAGGTGACTACCTGTTGAAGCTCATCGAGAGAATGCCAAGAGTGTGCAAAGCAGTAATCAGAGCAAAGGGTGGCTATTTTGAAGAAACTAGAATATAAAACATGTTTTCAGTTATTTCACCTTTTTTTGTTAAGTTCATAACTCCACATGTGTTCATTCATAGTTTGGATGCCTTCAGTCATGAAAATAAAGAAAACACATTGAATGAGGAGGTGTGTCCAAACTTTTGGCCTGTACTGTATATCGGTCATTTAACCACAGAACTACTGGCTAGGAAGCTGACTCTCTACCGCATTGGCCAGTTTAAACAAAAGACAAAGCCCCTTAACACACATCAGGCCGTAGCACACTCCTACACCTACATCATTACACTTGTTTACACTCAAATGAACTTGTTAAACACATCATATCTGAAATAAAATGAAAACACTTTTTGAAATGTACCATAATCCATATTACAATATGTGAATGTCAGGTTCTATAATATCTCAGCTGAACTTCACTCTAGTAGTAACACAACTATGCACTGGGCTTTATTCTTACACCAGATAAGTATTTAATTATGACTATTGTTTGTGAACTTGCTGTATTTTTTTTTTTCATTACAATTTAAATTTATTAGGAGTCGGAGTCTTTACATTTTTGCCGACTCCGACCCCGACTCCAGGTACCCAAAATTATCTCCGACTCTGACTCCACAGCCCTGGCCTGAGTTGCCTTGAAAGCTTGCATATTGTAATCTTTCTAGTAAGCCAATAAAAGGTGTCACATCTGGCTTTGAAATCTTTCAATTTAGACCAATGTAAATATCTTTTTATTTAAAAACGAAAGTAAGACAATGTATGGCAAAGTGGTGTAGTGGTAATGGTGCTGACTCACAGCACTAGGGATACATATTCAATACACGGCCAGGGCCAAGTTAGCATCTTCTCCCCACAGCCCTGTGAGTTCCCAGCATCCTCTCCTGTGTCTGCCTAAGTCCTAAAAACAAACAAAAAGGCAACTTTAAAGTGAGTAAGCTTGTCGTGGTGTCCAATTATGGACCGGTCGCCATATGTGTGCTGTTGCCAGAAAAGGTTGTATCCCTCGATGACAACAGAAAATCAGACTTTGGAAATAAATTCTATATAAGTTGATGAGAAAAGTAACAAACTATATCAATTTTACCTGCTTTAAAATAATTCTACAGTATTAAGTAAGGGCAAGGGTAATATTTTAAAATAATTGAAAATCAGAGTGTGAAAATAAACTGATTGCACTTTACTCAATTTCTGTATAAGATGATGAGAAAAGTAACAAACTATATAAATTTTACCTGTTTTAAAATAATTCTATGGTATTATGTAAGGTCAAGGGTAATATCTTCTTATATAATATGCTACTATGGCTGTTAGTTTGTCTGTCCAGGATTTTAAATCACCTGTAGCTCGCAAACTGTTTGACCTGTTGACCTAAAATTTGGCACACATATACTACGTGACGCCTACTGTCCACTTTCAGGGTGATGTTGTGCCCACAAATCTGAAGGATTCCACCATACAGAGGAGCTACTGTTTACTGAGAACTGAAGCTCCAGTTAATTTTTGTGTTTCCATTTAGTATATCGGATTGCATTGTTCAGCCTGTTCCTAGTCAGCCCTTTAAGCGTCCTTATCACCAGGTTTATGGGCTCTTTCTTTCACCTGACGGAAATTCCTTAGATCTTTGGTGAACCGCAGCTTTCCATTGTTATAAATCACAATAGATTTTCTGGGAATTCAGACCTCTGCACAAAAGCTTATATAAGATATAACATTGTCAGTCAGCTCAAGAAAGTTGTGGGTTATCAGGATTGTTGGCAGGATGAGTGTAGTTTTCGTTTCTTTTGGGTTAGTTTTTCCATGTTTTATTTATTAGAAAATTAATGCTATTCATTTGTTGTCATTCATTTTCTCTTTTTTGCTTTTTGATGATGTCGCTGTGTTTTTTATGGCACTTTTTGCTGCCAAGGATTGCTTTTCTTTAGCTATCCCCTGTTGATGCAAATGTATCCGTTTATGAAGTACCAGATGCCATCTTATTTAAGAACAAAGTTTTACAAAAACTGCCTATAACTTT
>JANRMT010062837.1:84034417-84084226 GCA_026402145.1 Polypterus bichir lapradei | reverse complement strand
GGTTTACTGTTTAGTCAATACACTCACTAATAAGTCATTATCATACAAGCTCAAGGTTGATTACCATGGAAAACAAAAGCTGCACTTTCCAACTAAGCAAAATGCTTGGTATCCTGCTTTGCCTTTCAGCTTTCCCAGAATACACTGCACGCTTGTTTAACTTAACAAAACTTTCAGGCTAAGGCCTATTATCTGAAATTTGTCAGGAGAAAAGATGAAAGCTTGGCCCATACAATCTGTCTGAGAGTTTTCTGGACATTTGCTTTATTGAAAGGAGATCTCACTCTGTTAAGTGAGAACTTTAGATATATCCATTATGACTGAGTTAAGAACTTTAAAAAGGGATAAAACTATAGACGATTAATCAAAATAAAGAAATATAAAATACTAGCCAACCCGCGTAGTAGCATATGCCACATAATTATCAACGTCACAAGTCTCTCTCTCACGCGCCTGTGTGTGTGTGTGTGTCTCTCTCGCGCGCCTGTGTGTATGTGTGTGTCTCTCTCTCTCGTGCGTCTGTGTGTGTGTGTCTCTCTCTTGCGTTTCTGTGTGTGTGTCTCTCTCTCGCGTGTCCGTGTGTGTGTGTGTCTCTCTCTCTCACGCACACCTGTGTCTCTCTCTCTCTCGCGCGCACGCCTGTGGATGTGTGTTTCTCTCGCGCATGCCTGTGGGTGTGTGTCTCTCTTGCGCCTGCCTGTGGGTGTGTGTCTCTCTCATGTGGACTGTAGCACAGACAAAAGTGACTGAGGCTGTGTTTGGTGAGTTGTTGCATGTGGGCACATGAGCAGGCAGTGCACATGCCTCGAGAGCGACGGTGGATGCAGGAGAACGGTTACAGTTGACGGGCGGGGCTCTGCATGCGTATCCCATGACGCGGGAGGAGGGTTAGAGTTGGCGGGTGGGACTCTGTCGAGTGTATCCCATGGTCTTAGAGTTGGCGGGCGTGGCTCTCTGTCTTGCTTGTGCTCAGTTTCTTGCGTGCCCTTAGTGAATTATATATATAGATTTGCTTAATGATGAACCAAACATAAAAAGAAACAAGGAAACATAAAATTAAAGACAATCCAGTTGTCTTCTTTGAACTAAATAAACTCATTGATGAGACCAAAAATACCACAACAAAATGATATTAAAGTACCAATGTCAAAAACTGAAGAAAGGTCTAAATCCTATCCTGCATAGTTGGTAGATGTTTCTGTAGCCCTCAGGGACACTTGAAAGACCACTGGACAAAGACCACTCAAAACAAATGTAGTTTCCTCTTCCCCATTGACTTCAATACATTTTTCCAAGTTTCCCAAACATATCCATGTTTTCGTTGAAGTTGAGGCAAAGCAAATTCAGTGGGGTTTACTCATCGTTATTCCTCACCTTGAAACTTCTGCCTTACTTAGCTTGCAACTGTTGTGAACAGGAGTTCTAGACATGAAAAAGTGGTATGAGACCTCCAAAATGAGCCACAGAGCAGGCCAGAAACCCCATAGGCTTCTCTTAATGTAGCTTTACTCCTAGGCAGCCAGTCCCCAACTACTACCTGCAGGCTTTGGCCTACTCAGGTCCAAAGGGGGGAAATGGCTTGAAAGTTCAAAAAACAATCAAAGTGAAAAATATGCTAAAATGTATTACAAGGGATAGAAAACCATAAGACTATTAACTGTAAAGAAAAATCAAATGGGAATCTATAAATTGAGTCTATGACAGACGGCCAGGGCCCACACCCATCTGGGATGCCTATGAAGTGGAATGACAGAGGAGAGAGCATATACAAGACATTATCTCCCATGGATCGCTACAGCGCCATGGATTCCCACAGGACTTCATGGGAGATGGAATTCTGAGGGTCAGCTCAGCCACCAGGGAGAGGGCTTCCACCTCACCTGAAAGTGCTTCCAGGCCATGCTATTGGGCCACCGGAAGTACTCCCGGGTGCATTATAAAAGAAACACGCTGCCTTCATTCCAGGAGGCTAAAGCTTGCTGGGAGGAGTGGAGGAAGAGACAAGGAGAGAGGGAAAGGCAAAGAGAAAGAAAGGAGAAAGAAGAATATTTTATTGCGGCGCTTTGGTACTGTGTTGTACCTGTGCTGTGGGAAACGATTATGGGAATTGTTTCCCAAAATAAAAGCCTTTGTTTGTGCTGGACTTGTTCCTTGTGTCTGTCTGTTTTGGGTTTGGGTGGCTGGAGTGCCCCCTTCAGGCCACAAGGACTTATTAACACAAAAATAGGAATAAAACAAAAAGAGTGGTAAAAGGGCAGACAGAGTTCAAGGCAAACAAGTCCAATTCCAAAAGCAAAGTCCAAAGACAGAAGCATATTCAGTAAATCACAAAAACACAGAGAATCCAAAGTAAAAGCAATGTTCATGAAACAACTCCTTACAAATGCAATAATCTGAGTCACTCTCGCTATCCAGAATATAAACACAGCAGGGACATCAGAGTGGCCCTGCCACCTAGGGTTACACCCACAAAATACATGGAATGGACAAACATTTAAAGAAATAGTACATACATTTTACAAGTAATATTTCAAAAATAACAAAAACAAGAACAAATACAGACTCCAGACAACAACACAACAGAAACAAAGCCTTTCTTAGTTTGAATCATCTTGAGAGTGAGATGGAATGAGGCACGTCAGTTTAAATGAAACATATGAAAGGACTTGAGTGAGATGGGAATGT
Organism: Polypterus bichir lapradei; assembly: GCA_026402145.1. Classification (NCBI taxonomy): domain Eukaryota; kingdom Metazoa; phylum Chordata; class Cladistia; order Polypteriformes; family Polypteridae; genus Polypterus; species Polypterus bichir. Next base: position 84,081,541 of record JANRMT010062837.1, on the reverse strand, counting down.
GGCTCTGGTTTATGGGAAGTGACAAATGAAAGGAGAAAGGTAGCCTTCCAAGATGTGTCTTAATAACAAAACAGAATACAATGACGCCACCAAAAGAGATGAATGGTGGGATTATTTGGTCACTTTGGACCAGTCAGCAATATTGTTAAAAACAGTGCAACTTTTTCTTCAGGCATTTGCCACCCCCAACATGTCAATGCAACTGAAACAAAGCAATAATATTGATTAGTAATTAGTGCAACCTCTGTACAAGCTGGCAGATGAATAAATACATGAGTGAGCAAAGAACAAGAATTTCCGTGTCCTACTTATGGAGAAAGGAGGCAAGCAAGTGCATAGAAAATTTTGATTTAGGTCCTCAATCTAATAAATCCTATGGCGTTCACTTTGCAGGGAAAAAAAATCATGCACAAAAATGAGAGCAGCTTTTCATTATGGAATACATCTGGATGAGCCAATTTACTGATAAACAAGTAATCATTTACAGGAGCTGAGCAAGAGTGCTAATAGATCATTTAAAAAGGATAAGTAATTAAATATTTATTTAACAGAAAAAAAATGCAAGTTGTGCTATATGATAACATCAAATTATTGGTTACGCTCTGAATATTTTTATTTCCTTGTGACTTTTTTTTTTTTAATTACCGTAGTGGGATTCCTTTCCCCTTAGGGTATTAGGATCAGCCTAAAGAGTTTAATTAGATGGGAAGTTTAAACATGTGCAAAAACATGCAGACCTTATCTTTTATTAGCTTCTTTATGCCAGTTTCATGAAGGCTTCATTGCTCTGATACATTTCCCAATTGCTCATCTTGCCAATTTAGTAAATCTCATCATGGGAGCTTTGGATCCAGCAATGGACTCAGAATTCCCTGGATGCAGAACTCAATTCACTGTAACAACTGTAATGGCGTGGCGTCTGTAAAACTCAAAGGATACAACCACTGCATCACAACTAACTGATGGTCTCTGGAACACACACACGGGTGCTGCCAAGGAGTCTTCTGTTTATCTCAAATTATCAAGTAAATAGCTTTCTTTTCATAAAATTAGGTCCTTACCCCCTTTATTAAGCTACCATATCTCAGAAACTAATTAACATACAAGCCTAGAATTTTGCACACTGTGATTAAATTAATGTAAATATAATGTAATTGTAATAACATAATGTTAATAAAATAATGTAATTATAATGTAAATATAAATAATGTTTTTGTACCCAATAACTTGGGTATGACTACAACCCCAAATCAGAAAAAGTTGGTACAGTATGGACAATGCAAAAAAAAATGCAGTGATCCTAAAATTTACTTTGACCTTATTTCATTGTGGACAGTATGAACCCAAGATATTTCATGTTTTGGCTGGTTAGCTTCATTTTATTTGTTATTATACACCCATTTATGCATTTCAGGTCTGCAACACATTACAAAAAAAGTTGGGACAGTAAAGCATTTGCCATTTCGTTATGTCGCTGTTCCATCTTATAATGCTTAAAAGACATTTTGTCACTGAGGATACCAAACGATGAAGCATTTCCGGTTTTATTTTTTTTCCCATTCTTCCTGCAAACATGTCTTAAAATGTGCAACAGTCGATGTTGTCACATTTTTTGTTTCAAAATTCTACCCTCTTTCTCTATTGGTAGCAGGTGAGGACTGTAAGTAGGCCAGTCAAGTACCCGGACCCTCCTCTTCCACAGCCATGCCTTTGTCTTGTGTGCAGAATGTGGTTTTGCATTGTCTTGTTGAAAAATGCATGGATGTTCCTGGAACCTTGAAGACAGCATATGCTGCTCTAAAATGTCAATGTACTTTTCTACATTAATGCTACCATCATAGTGCTAAGGTCACTGACACAACCTCAATACCGTGACATACCTTGGTTTTTGGACTTGTTGCTGATAACAGTCTGGATGGTCCTTGTCGTCTTTGTTCCAGAGCACACAGGATCCATTTCTTCCAAAAAAGATCTGGAATACCGATTCATCTGACCATAGTTTCCATTTCCATTGTGTGTTGTCCCATCCCAGATGCCTCCAATCCCAGAGAAGTCAACACCACTTCTGGACATGGTTAACATAAGGCATCTTTTTACACAGTAAAGTTTTAAGTGGCATTTGTGATTATAACTCTGTATTGTAGTGCTTGACAAAGGTTTGCCAAAGTCATTCCTTTTCCATGTGGCTATTGCAGCCATTGATGAGTGATGGTTCTTGATGTAGTTCTGTCTGAGGGATCGGAGATCACAGGTATTCAGCTTAGGCTTGCCCTTTACGCACTGAAATTCTTCCGAATCCTTGAATCGTTTCATGATATTATGCACTGTAGAGGGAGAAATATGCAAATCCCTTCCAATCTTTCATTGAGGAACACTGTTTTGAAACATTTCAATGAATTTCTCATGAATTTGGTGACAAACTAGAGATCCTCTGCCCATCTTTGCCCCTCAAAGACTCAGCTTTTTCTGGATATTGCTTTTGTACCAAATCATCATTACAATCACCTGTTGACATCACCTGCTTGAAATCACATCATTATTTATTTTTTTTTTTATCTCATTACTGGCGCTAATTTGCCCTCATCCCAACTGTTTTTGGAATGTGTTACAGACCTAAAATGCATAAATGGGTGTATATTGACCAATGAAATGAAGCTAACCAGACAAAAGATTAAATATCTTTGGTTCACAGTGTCTGCAATGAAATAAAAGTCAAAGTAAATTTAAGAATCACTGTATTTTTTTTAATTTGCATTTTTCATACTGTCTCAACTTTTCCTGATTTGGGGTTGCACAATAACAAATCAAAAATCAAGACAGTGTCCGGAATAAACTGGGACCCTCATGCCTGCTGTTGCCACAACCCTGAGTCCATTTAAGAGGGATGGAAAATGGAAGGATGTAGATAAACGGGTGAGTGTTATTGATGGTTGCAGTATAAATGTAATAAATACACAAGTAAGAAAATGCATGTAACAATCAGGCGCACAGATATACTTGGTTAGCTGGTTTGAAAGCTGAAGCCTTGCTTAATTTTCTAGCCAAAGACTTTATCACAACTTTCTTTATTACTTATGTTTGTAACAGTGGGTCATATCAATAATTAACACATATAACTCGTAATAGAATGTAATTACATATACGAGTAGCGTACATAAAATGTTTTTTAAAATATGTGTGTGAAGTTGAATTCATAGACAGCAGATTCCAACTCAAGTGACGAAACGATCCATTTGCTGTTGTCAGTTGTTATAAGATATGGAGGGCCTATGACTAACTATAGTATAAATTTCTTAAACATAACATATTTCAAAGAACTACTCAATGGTGATTTAAAGTCTGTGCTAAACTCTCAAGCTAAAATTGTTGTCTGCTTTCGAACATGATGGTGAACATGATAGCAGATTATTGTGGCACCGGTCGATTTATTACAGGGTCACAGGAATGCTGAATTGTTATAATGTTTAGATAATGCAGCTGTAAGGTTGTTTTTAGTGTAACAGAAATATTGAGTACACATTAAAGTCAGTGTGGCATAAAGTGTCATCTTTATGCCATCTTTCATACATGTCTACATAAGTTATTTATTGTTTATTTTCCACATTTATGGACATGAAAACCATGTCACTTACCTGCTTTGATTTCAAGGAGCAGGAGAAGTGAGCTGCTGTGACTGAGGTTCATGCAAGGTGTCATGCAGTAGACTAGGCGAATGAGATATGAGGTGGAGGCCAGACAGCATGTAATGAGACTTCACCCTGCGTTCATAAAGTAAGGAATGGTACTTACGTTGTATGGTGATGAAGGCAAAATTATTAATATCGTGTTGAATAAAGTATATAATTATTAGAAAAGAATAATGATAATAAGATGGGCTTAAAGTGGAGAAGGACAAACAAACTGTAATTGCCTTTACTTCACTATTGGCACGTAGACTTATCTTGCTCAACTGGAAGAATCCTAGCCCACCTCTTTTAAGTCAGTGGGTAACTGATATTACAGGATATATTATTTGAAATTGGAAAAAATCTAATTCTAACTTACAGCATCTGTGCAAAACGTTTTATAAAACCTGGCAGAACATAATCAATAGCATTTTAGAATAAACATTTAAAGCAAGGAAGCAGATTATCTTCCCTTTTGTTATTCTATTTATTTATTTATTTTTCCTACTATTAAAGTTTTACTCTGCTGACCTAGCTCTCTTTCTTATGGGTGGGGGTTTATTTGATTCCAACCTAGTTTTGTAAAATTTGACTTATTTATATGGAATGTTATTTGATTTTAATAAATTCAATACAATGTTTAAAAAAAGAAAGAAAATTAAATAAATAAGTACACATCTAACGTCGTACTTTTCTTATATGGTAACACTTGGCCATCCAGCCCCGCCTACATCTGACCCCACCCCATCCTCTGTCTACAGTGAGGTGTACTTGCTTCAGTGTGCATGAATTCAGGTGGCTCAGTGTTTTGTCATCTTGAAATTAGTAAAAGAAAAAACACACAAAGTATACAAGTCAAAGTAACCACTCTCAAGGTAGAACTGACACAGTAATCTAATTTATTGTTGATGTTGCACAGAATGTTTCTCTGTTTTCAGACTTTGCAAATTTGTCAGTGCTTTTCAATAAGAGATTTTAAAATTTCAAAATTGTGTACATTGCTCTGTAATTGAGATATCTCAATGAAAATTGAACTAAAGAGTAAGTGTTCCAAATTTCAACAAAATCACTCCACTGGGTGTCAGGTTGTTTTATGTATGCAGAGGGACAGACAGACATGGCTATCACAATAGGTGCTTTTTGCATTATATGTTGATGCCCCTAAAAAAATCTGTAATTATACATTTAGATCACACATCAGATCTCAATAAGCATAATATTTATCTACAAAGTAATACATTGTAATTCGGTGAAAACAAAATGATGTAACAGTTAATGGAAACCAAAATCCCTAACCCATTGAGGGCTAGATTAAACATCAAACTGAAAATCAAAGTCAGAAATTGAAATCTCAGGCTGATCCAACTTGCCTGAACTTCATCATAGCAACTCATAATGTGATTTAGTAGCATGTATGGCCCTCACTTGCCTGTATGCACTCCTGGCAATATCATGTCATACTCCTGATGAGACGGCGGATAGTGTCCTGGGGAATCTCATCCCAGACCTGGATCAGGGCATCAGTGAACACCTGGACAGTCTGTGGTGCCACTTGGCAGTGTCGGATGCACTGATACATAATGTTCCAGAGGTTCTTAAACTGGAATCAGGTCTGGGGAATGTGCAGGCCATTCAATTTGTCATCCAGGAACTGCCTACACACCCTGGCTGCATGAGGCAAGGAATTGTCGTGCACCAGGATGAACCCAGGGTCCACTGTACCAGCGTAAGATGTGACAACGTCTCTGGGATTTCATCCCAGTACCTAACAGCAGTCAATGTACCATTGCCTAGTACTGGAGGTCTGTGCGATCCTCTAAGGATGTGTTACCCCAGACCATCACTGACCCACCACCAAACCGGTCATGCTGGATGATGTTGCTGGCAGCATAATGTTAACCACAGTGTGTCCAGACTCCTTCACGTCTGTCATGTGTGCTCAGTGTGCTCAGACCATCACTGACCCACCACCAAACCGGTCATGCTGGATGATGTTGCTGGCAGCATAATGTTAACCACAGTGTGTCCAGACTCCTTCACGTCTGTCATGTGTGCTCAGTGTGAACCTGCTCTCATCTGTGAAGAGAATGGAGCACCAATGTCGTAGCTGCCAATTGTGGTATTCTCTGGCGAATGCCAATTGAGCTGTACAGTGAAGGGCTGTAAGCACAGGTCCCACAAGGGGACATCAGGCTCTCATGCCCCCCTAATGGAGTCTGTTTCTGACAGTTTTGTCAGAAACGTGCACACCAATAGCCAGCTGGTGGTCATTTTGTAGGGCTCAGGCAGTGCTCTTCCTGTTCCTCCTCATACAAAGGAGCAGATACCACACATGCTACTGGATTAATGCCCTCCTACAGCCCTGTCTAGCACTCCTCGTTTAACGGCCCATCTCCTGGTATCTCCTCCATGCTCTTGAGACTGTACTGTGAGACACTGCAAACCTTCTTGCGATGGCATGTATAGATGTGTCATCCTGGTGGAATTGGACTACCTGTGGAACCTCTGTAGGGTCCAGGTATCGCCTCATGGTACCAGTAGTGACAAGGACACAACTAGAGAAGAATCAGTCAGGCAGGATAAAGAGAGAGCAACTGTCTGTGGCCACCATTCCATTTAAGGGATGCCTTGCTTTTGCCTCTCCAGTGTACCTGTTGTCACTTTCTTTTGCACCAAAGAAGGTGAAATTGATTCACAGTCACTTGCTCTTCCTAACTGGACAGACTGATGTCCCTGAAGCTTAACTGACTTGATGTTAGACTGGCATGATTAAGTGTTCCTTTAATTTTTTTGAGCAGTGTAGTTGATACATTGCCTATCGTATGGGCACTACAATACATATAATAAGAGAAAACAAATATTGTCTAGTCATCAAGGGAACAAGGCAACACATTTCTTCCTCTCCATCTGTGCTGATTTCCAAGCTGAGTGTTAAATCCCTCGGATCCAGGAGGCATATGCTGCAAAAAACAAGTGTGTGCCAAACTGCTTCTAACTAGGGATATGGGGTGTTTCCACAAGTTCTCTTTAGTTACCCTGGTCTTTTACACTAAGGTTCACCCACCATCTGTTGAAAGGACAGCACAACCCAGCTTGGCTCTACAGGGCATCTTATTTACAAAGGTACTTAGCTGTGAGCTTATTTTCTTGCATTCCTATGAGATTGCCTAGCTATAAAAGGGGAATAAGGATGTCAGTGCTGAGAAGAGGAGAACTGCCAAGGTGCAGCCAACAATGTCCCACAGAAGGCAATTCTGAAATCACCAGGATGATAGGGTGTCATATCTGTGCCAGCAATACTTCCCTGGGATGCTAGATGGGTTGCAGGCAAGGGGAGCTGGGGACTCATGTTACATCTTGCTTTTATTAGATAAGTGCAGACAGTCTGGAACCAGCTATGGATGTCTGCTTGTTGGAACGATGCTTCTCCATGAGCTGTCACAGGCACATGTGTAGCAGTAAACGCCATCCTTAGCCTGCAAAGTTGTTCTCTGGTTTGACACAGACTTTTGCTAGAGGCTGAAAGACTACTCTCTATCACAGTAAAACTGAGTGGAGAGCAGAGTTTAGGATAAATGCAGGATGACCTCTGAGTTCTTGGTCACCTCTCTGAACAAGGCCTGATGTCATGGACAGCATACCTGGGCTGGCATCTCTTACAGGATGAGTTCCAATCCATTACCTGGCTGGGAGGTCAGGAGAAAGAGAAGGCAGGGCACTTCCTGTCTTTGTCGTGAAGTTGGCATGAGGGCCCAACAATTTATGAAGTGTGTCAGTATCCCTGCAGGAGTGGATAAAGGACACCTACTCAGCCATTAGAAAAACATAATTGAGCGATCAGGGAGGACTCTATATGCTAGAAGGCAGCACCCTTGGGCCTTGGTACCCAAATGGAAACCCAGGGGACATGCTGGGATGTGTAGTGCACCCCTGGGGGTGCGGTGGGGATTTATGATCCCTGCTTTCAGTGAGTTCCACTTGACCCAGAAGGACTTTTAACGGGATATGCCCTAGCACTGTAAGTAGACCCAAGTCTTGGATAAAACGAGTCACTCTGTCTAGATAGATAGATAGATAGATACTTTATTAATCTCAAGGGGAAATTCACATAATCCAGCAGCAGTATACTGATACAAAAAACAATATTAAATTAAATAGTAATAAAAATGCATGTAAAAGCAGACAATAACTTTGAGTAATGTTAGCATTTACTCCCCCGGGTGGAATTGAAGAGTCGCATAGTGTGGGGGAGGAACGATTTCCTCAGTCTGTCAGTGGAGCAAGACAGTGACAAACGTCTGTCACTGAAGCTACTCCTCTGCCTGGAGATGACACTGTTCAGTGGATGCAGTGGATTCTTCGTGATTGACAGGAGTTTGCTTAATGCCCGTCGCTCTGCCACAGATGTTAAACTGTCCAACTTTACTCCTACAATAGAGCCTGCCTTCTTAACAAGTTTGTCCAGGCGTGAGGCGTCTTTCATCTTTATGCTGCCTCCCCAGCACACCACCGCGTAGAAGAGGGCACTCGCCACAACCATCTGGTAGAACATCTGCAGCATCTTATTGCAGATGTTGAAGGACGCCAGCCTTCTAAGGAAGTATAGTCAGCTCTGTCCTCTCTTGCACAGAGCATCAGTATTGGCAGTCCAGTCCAATTTGTCATCCAGCTGCACTCCCAGGTACCCTCTTCACACAGTCACCTCAGATGATCACGGGGTCCAGGAGGGGCCTGGGCCTCCTAAAATCCACCACCAGCTCCTTGGTTTTGCTGGTGTTAAGGTGTAAGTGGTTTGAGTCGCACCATTTAACAAAGTGTTTGATTAGCTTCCTGTACTCCTCCTCCTGCCCACTCCTGATGCAGCCCACAATAGCAGTGTCATCTGCAAACTAACCCAGTTGAGTGGAATTGGATGGAAGGAGGACAATGCTTGTAGGAGTGGAGGAGGAAGGAAGAAGTGAAAGAGAAAAAGAATAGCAGTTGTGCTTGTCTTGGGGTTATTATATCAAAAGAAACATTTTGATAAGGTAACATATTATAATAAATCTTTTTCTTGAACCTGGGACTTATGTCTAGTGTTTGGGGTGCCCTCAGCGACCCATGTGTTCACAACAGTTACTCAATTTTGCCAGAGAGCCAACTCTAAGTTGCTGGTTCCAAACTGCTTCTGTTTCAAAAGTATTTAGGCCATTGTGCTCCTGGGAACATTCAGAGTTTCAGAAATGGCTTTATCCCCTTGCCCTGATCTGTGCCTCACCACAGTTTGATCACGGAAGGTCTACAAATAGTTCCTTGGGCTTCATTGCTTGTCCTTTGTCTTGACATGCAGTATAAATTGTGAGTACCTTCTATACTCAGGTGCACGTGTGCTTTGCTAAATGATGTCCAATCAATTCAATTTACCACTGGTGGCCTCCAATCAAGTTCAAGACTCGTCTCAAGGAGAATTAAAGCAAACAAGATGAATCTGACCGCAGTTTGGAGAGCCACAGCAAAGGGTCTAAATTCTTATATGAAGGATAGATTTCAGTTTTTGATTGTTAATAAATCTGCAGACCTTTCTCAAAACATTTTTCTCTTTGTTATTATGGGTTATTGAGTGTAGATTGATAGGTAAAGACAGGAAATGTATTCATTTAAACCTAAATCTACAACACAATAAAGTGTGCAGAAAGTGAAGAGCTCTTCTGTATGCTTGTATGGATGCATACTTCATTTTTTTATTTCTCATTCAGGTGAAGTGATAATGTGCTGCGTAGGTTTACAGCTCAGACTTCACCTCTCTGGCAGCAGTGCCCAGCTACTCCTCCTGGGAGGTCCTCGGGCATTGCTGGACAGCAAGCTAATCGATCTTTAGTTTATAGTACATTTAATTTTTCCCGAGTTCCCAAACTGGCTTAGTGAGATTTATAATGGATGTGCCTCTTTCATGGTGAGTGGCATCACAAGAGAATTAATAAAGCTGCATGATCACTTACTGTATGTTATATGTGTCCTTTACTGGTTTGTTTCTTTCCCAATGTCTGATACTGCCAGCATAGACTCCATAAAAGAAGGTTGAAATATGGATGGACAAGATCATTTAAATTCACGCTACAACACATAAAAGTATTAATGCTGTTTGACAGCCTGCAGTCATGTTGACATCAATTAGAATATAAAAAAAGCAATAAAGTGAGCGTACACGGGAGAAGATTGACTGTAAAAGATGACAGAAGGTACAGCAGAGTCAGCATCACCTAGGAAGAAAAGTGTCAGATTTAACATAATTGGACACAGAAGTAGCAAATCTAAAATACAAAAGACAAAATGTGTGCTTGAAGTGTTCTAAATCAAGTTTTATTGTGCAGAGCGCCTTTCAACCTTAACACCTTGGGGTAAGGCACTATAAAAAAGGAAACAAGAGCACAACACAAAACATCCCAAATGACATTATCAGTTACCGTCCATTTATCAATTTCCTAACCAGTTAATCAGTTCATGGTCACGGGGAGTTCCAGCAGTATGGGAGTGAGACAAGAACTCACCTTCAGGAGGGTGCCAGTGTTTTGAAGGACACATTCATACACACTAGAGCAATTTAGAATTATAAATTAAACTAGTAATATTTGTCCTCAAAACATGTGACATCTCTCCATCCTCCCCCAGCTCATTTCATCCTTCTTTTTAAAATTTTGTTTCTACAAACAGTTTTCAGTTCAAATCAATCTCAGTGCTGTACACACATCACCGTGATGCAGATAAAAAGCAACTTGATATTTCAGTTAAGTGGGATTCAGATCTGGATGCCTCCTCTACCTTAAGCTGGGATTTAATTTTTAAAGAAGTCAAAAATTAATCCCAAAAACTGTAATCGCCAATTTATTTTCTATAAAATAGTCCATAGGATTTATATGACTCCCTTGAAATGATGTTTAATAGGTTTAGCCCCTGAACTAATTTGTAATTAATGCTCTCTTAAAGTGCCTGGTTCCATTTTTCATAGGTTTTGATGCTGCTCTCTTGATGCGTATTTGTCGTCCTCTCTTTCTGTATTTCTTTTGTTCCTTTTGCATTGTTTTATTTCTTATTCTCCGCAGCTTTTTTCCTTCTTGATTTTTCATCATACTCTTTGTCATTCACTAAAATGAAATGCATTTCAGTCAGTTCTTCACAGCAACAACATTTATTTCTGTAGCACATTTTCATACAAATGATGTAGCTGAAAGTGCTTTACAAGATGAAGAAAGAAAAGAAAAAAGGAAAATATAAAAATAAGATTAGGCGATACTAAGTAACAAAGAATAAAGTAAGGTCCGATGGCCAGGAGGACAGAAAAACCAAAACAAAAATAAAACTCCAGAGGGGTAGAGGAAGCAAAAAACAAAATCTGCAGGGGTTCCAAGGCCACAAGACCACCAGGCCAGCCCCCACTAGGCATTCTATCTAACATAAATGATCTCAGTCAGTCCTCATGGTTTTCAGTCTTCACTTGGAAGAATTAGATGATGATGGTCATGTGGACCGCTGGGAAGAATTAGATGATGATGGTCATGTGGACTGCTGGCCTTCACTCCATCAATGTAGGGATTGCACGGTGCTTTGATCAAGTGATGGAACAGCAGAGAAAGTAGGGGTTAGTACGGATTGCGGAACCATGATAAAAATAATAATTAAATGCATATACAGAATATCAGGGTTGCACTAAAATGTAGCTATGAGAAAGCCAAGTTAACTCTTTCGAGGCTGGTGTTGACATATAATGACGTACAGTAGTATGTTCATGCAACTGCCGGTCGCTACATGAAAGCATTTAGCACAACGATCAGATAGGGACCGATCAGCTGATGCTAGTACATCACTTTCGTTTTTGATCTTCAGATCACTTGCATCAAAATCAGAGTGTGATATGTCTAAGTCCAATTCAGCAATAATAATAATACGGAAAAGGTTGTCTACGGAGTATTTTGCTTTGCGCATTCGCTGCGCTCTTTCATCACATCCTCTTTTAGCTCCGGTGGCTGGCGCCTGCATGAAGACGGCCCTAAAAATATTCAGCTCTCAAAAAGTTAAAATATTTTTTTTTTTTTTAGCAGTTCTTTAAATTGCTCCACCATATTAGCCATTAGCTATTCCAGATGTTAGGTGCATAACAGCAGAAGGCTGCCTCACCACTTCTTTTAAGCAGCTAAAATTCTCCTGGCATCTTGCTGGAATAACCAAGACCAATCCACTAGATAATAAAATACTCCTCTGAGCAAACTGATTAGTCAGTTTGGCATTGTTGTGATTGGCCAGTTTGGCTTTGGTGACGCGATGAAAAAGGAAGTGTGAGACACACAAGGAGGAAAAACGGCATGAGAGGCATGTGAAGAGTCACCTTCAAGGACGGGATGTGAGATTTAAAGCAGACAGGATGTGAGAAAACTGCCACGAAAATAATAAGCACGGTTTACAAGAATGCGCTTGAGGAAGGGAGCACCACTGAAGAAACGTTCACACACACACACACACACAAATACAGAGGAACACAGCTGAAAGTGCACGCAGGGCAAAAGATAGCACATATTTTTAAATTATTCTATTAAATTCTGGAAGGACAGATTCTTGTACAACTTTCAACTGCTCATATTAAATTCCCATCTCCATCTACTATATAATCTTTAGAAAAAACAATTGCACTTATTTAAAAAAATCCTTTATTTTGCTCAAATCAGGAGGATTGGGATCATGCTGCCTAGTTTCTCCACTTCTTTTTTTTTTACCCATCCCAACATGAGGTAGAGTGGACTGCGGTAGGTTGTGAACTTTCTTGTCTTTTTTGGTGTTGCACTTTTCTTATTTAAGTTGTTCCCTATTTTTTTTTTAAAGTTAATTTTAAAAATTGTTTACAAAAAAAAAAAGAATTAAATTAACATCCATATCTTTGGACTGTGCAATGACAACTCGGAGGAATACAGACATGGACATGAGGAGAACATACAAGCTCTAAGCAAAAAGAGTGGCACAGTTCAGTCAATATAACATAGTGTGACATGTCTCGCCACTGCAATGGGCTGTACGGAGTGGAAGCAGTGTTGGGGGGCAGTCCTGGGGGAACACATTTTGTAAGGGCTGGGGACACCTCCATAGAGAGAGAGCTGAGTAACAGGAATCAGGGTTAATTAAGAGTGTGTGGAGAAAAAGGGAGTGTGGGTAGTCAGAAAAAGTAGTTTTTGTGGAGTGAGAGGAATACAGTTAGAGAATGGAGCGAACAGTTAAAGGGTATACAAGAGGTAGACAGGATGAAGGTGACTTGTTTTTATTATATTGGAGGTGTGCCCATGACCCAGACAACAGGTGACGGAAGGGCACCGTTTATATCGCGGCATATCATATAAAAAGCTAGTTGACATTTGGAACACTCCCCTGGACAAGCGGCTCCTGAGTGTGTCTTATCCAACGGGACGTCACAATAACATTCTTGAACACATGAATTCAATTCAGGGTCGTGAGGAGAGACTCTATCCTAGCAGCACTTGGTACAGGGTATGACATGGCTCTGGATAAAGTGGCAGTCCATCTCAGGACCCAATGAGGCGGTCCCAGTCACTCACACTCCTATGGGTCAGTTTAGAATTGGCAATTAACCCAACCTGCATGTTGTTTTTTGGATTGGTAAGTGATAAACCAAAGTTCCTCAGACTTGGAGGTGCTGATGCTCATCTTAGTCACTTCGCATCCAGTATCAGATTGCTCAAGTACATTGCTGAAGGTTACAGTCAGATGAGGCAAAGAAGAAAACATCATCTGCATAAAGTAAAGATGCTACCCCTAGCCTCCTCAAATGGACACCATTACATCCAACCATTTGGTTGTGCCTTAATATCCTACCCATGAAAACCAGGAGAGGTGAGAAGACATAGCCTTGTCAGATTCCAACACCCAAAGTGAATGAATCTGACTTAATGTCAAGTATTTGTACACAGTTGTCAGAACTAATAGTATGCAAGAGTGATTTGTTACCACATATCACAGCAGCGTTTCGCCCAACACATTCCAAGGAACACGGTCATATGCTTTTTTCCTACCTCATAGTTTTCTCTCTTGACAAAAAGTTCATTGCTCTCTACAGGTGATGAGGGAACAATTGCCCTTAGTGGAATATCTCGGGATCCTAGTCACAAGGGATGGAAAAAGGGAACATGAAATTGACAAGCGAATCTGAGCGGTGGCAGCTGTTGTGCAGGTGCTAAACTCAGGGCAAAAGTGGTGCATTAGGGCCCCTGTTTTGACAGCAAAACAGAAACACACAATATCACCAGAAATATCGTGGGACGCTATGCTCTGGGGCCCCCTAGCCAGTGCCCATTCATTAAGAAAGCCAGGAGTGCTATACCAGCCCATGGTAGTGAAGTGCTTTACATCTTTTCACAGTGAGTGCATCACCATTCTGAGACTCTGTTGCCTGCAGGTGACATTGGGTTGCTATGGGTTACCCTCTTTAGGGTGAGCATATTCCAGAAGTCACGCGTTATGACATCAGTAGCGTGACACTTTAAATACTTACAGCACAGATCCATAGAAAAAGTCTGGAGAAGAGCGACTAGGCTGATTCTAAGACTTATAGATACAACTTATGAGGAGAGATTAAATTAACTCAACCTATTCAGTTTAAGTAAACAGAGATTAAGAGGTGACATGATTGAAGTTTTAAAATTATGAGAGGAATTAGTAGTGTAGATCCTAGCTGATATTTTGAAATGAGTTATTTACCAAGAACATGGTGACAAAAGTAGAAATTTGTAAAAGGGTATGTTTTTTTTACAAACGTTAGAACATTTTTTTTTCTTTCACACAAAGAACCATAGACATGTGGAATAAATCACCAAGTAGTGCGTTAGAGAGCAGGGCTTTAGGGACCTTCAAACATGACTTGATGTTGCTTTAGGGAAATGAAGTGACTAGGGCTGATGGGCTTTATTGGGCTGAATGGCCTTTTCTTGTTAAAATTGTTCTAATTTTCAGAGATAAGTACTGCTGCCTCACAGCTCCATGGACTTGGGTTCACGTCTTGTGCGGGTCATGCAAACACCAAAGGCTTTTTTTATTATGTTGACTGGCACTTCTAAATTGTTAGTAAGTGCGAATGTGCATACTGTATTCTTATAGATCAGTATCTGGCCCACAATCAGTTCATACTTTGTGCCCGAAATTTCCAATATAAACCACTTCATTGATAAAGCAGATTCAGAAAATGGATGCGCAGCTCTCTTGTCATGAATTCATTTACCTTGTGAGTGAAAGAACAATAGGCGTGTGCATCAGTATGTCCAAGAAGGAACTAGTACAGTATTCTGTCCAGTTTGGGACTGTAGCTACCAAAGTAGGCTCCAATTCCCCGTATATAGATAGACAGACAGCATGCATGGATGTTTTTATTCCAATTGCGAGCTGGATTTATTTTCCACTGGGGATATATATGAAATATCACATTCGTCTACATTCAACAAATATTTATATAAAATAAATGCAGGACCTCTACCTCTACCTTATACATTGGAAATTGATCATCAGAGCACCTGTGTGTGTGTATTTTGAGTTTCCTAATAAAACTTGGCCCGATTGGATTGCTCATGAAGGAAATAAGCTCACCTTTTGACAGATTTTATTGATTGTCAAGAGAGCACCTTAAAGCAGAATTACCTCTCAAGGGCAGCTTTTATAGTGCTATTTGTCCAGAGGAGGATCAAAATGCATTACAAGGAATCCTCTTGTAATCAAAATGGAAATAGAAACTCTTCAAGGTGGGATGACTTTAACAGCTTGTTTCAGAGTAATACGTTGATAATAAAACAAAAATTAAAGGAGCCCAAGTAAGCTTTAATACATGATCTCGGTTTGCTTTTAAGGAGAGACTGTCAAAGCTCTTTTGGCAAATGTGATTTACAGCAGGACGGCAGCCAAAAATGGCTCAACTTTACTGCGGAAGACTTCAATGTGAACAGCAAGTAGCACTGGGATTATGATCAGCTGATCCACATGGCAATATTCATTGTGCATTTTGTGGTGTACCCTGCTAAAAAATAACCAATAATGTATTAAACAGAGTTTAATAATTGCAAGACTCCGGTATACTTCCACAATCTAACAAAACCATCCCAAAATGAGCAAACAAGGGTGTCTGTTTAAATTAACCTGTGTTCTGTCTAGGCCTGACTCACTGCCTTGTCACTTTAATGATACAAGCAGGCTTCGTATTATAGAGCGCCATTCTATAGTGACTCATACCTAAAGCTGTTTCATATATCTAGGACTCAATGACCAATCTTTTCATTTCATTTTACATTTACAGATTAATTGACTGGTACAGAACACACCAGAGATCAGTAGAAAAACACTAAAGTGGCAGCCTAGTGGTTTACAGTCCATGTCTTAAACACCAGGCTGGCCTATTTAGGCTAAAGGCACCTCTATTCAGGGATAAAGTGGGCTCACATATTGATGTCTGAATGAAATTCTACATTTCTATACATTGACAATGACGTATTTACACCCTTTGTTCCTGCTTTTGTTACAACTTTCAAGATAACGTTCATCATCTACCCATGTACTTCCTAATCATTTTTCAGGGATAAGGGAAGCTGATGCATTTTGGACTATTATTAGATTTGCACACAGTTCATCACGACTAGGCTTATTCACACATAAACATGGGGTCCATTAGCCTACAATGCAAATGTTTGGGCTTCAGTTGCCCTACAGCCCTGCCTTGGAAAAGTGAGATAAGAAGATGGATGGATGTATTTTTTTGTAATTCTGTGGTGTTTTCTTTGCTCTGTAGGAGCTGGATTATGACAGTCAGGTGCTCTTACCTATCCTATAGCTGAATAAAGAAAACATTTATAAGGCCCTTTTTGCCATTGTTGTTAACTTAGGTGACCCCCATATGATTAGCTACTGACACTGTTAATGCCCACTTATTCTTGCATTTCTGCCTTGAAAGTTGTTGCAGCACTCTGCACCTGAACTTTGTGTAAGAACAAAGTAGTATTGTATTTCTGAGGTGGCAATGATAGAGGTTCCATTGGAACCACTAGGGGGGCTGCCACTGAGCCCCAAACCACACACACAACAATACCCAACACAATTCCAGGTTCAAAAAATGATTTTTATTTGACAGAATGCTTTCTGCATACAATTTCCAGCCAAAGACAGAAAGAAGGCTTCCTTTTAAACTAGACTTGAGAACTACTTCCGGTCTCCTGTCCAGGTCCTCCAGAACATTTCCATGTCTTGCGAAAACCAGGGCAGTCCTCCCTCACTGCACCCCCTGGCAGTCCCCAAAGACCCCAACAGGGCTTTGTTTCTGGACTTCAACTCCCATGCCAACCTGCAGGTGTCCTGATCAGGTTTAGCTCTGAGGGAAACTCCCACCAGTCATATGGGGGAATGATCTTCTCACCTGTTCACCTGCTCCTTCTATTATGGCCTCCTGACCAGGCATGAATCCTTCTTTATCCCAACCAGAATGCCTTTATTTCCTCTTTCTGGCACCTACATGGCTTCCCTCTCAACTGAGCCATATAGGTATCAACATCCAGCCCCGTGAGGTTGTAAGAGCTTTGCAGAGGCAGTCACTCACTGTCCAGCTCCACAGTTCAACTTCTGGAAATGGAAGAGACACAGTAATTAGGTGCTCTTTGTTGTTGCAAATTCACCCCTTGGTGGTTTTGTCGCAACAGACAGTGCCTCCAATGCTGTCCTCATCCTTGGCACTCAAAGCAATGTCCTCCTTGTGTTTTAAAAGAGAGGGGAAATTGAATGGTGTCCTCCCTTTCTGATATTTTTTTTTTGCGCTATACCCCACTCTGGCTTGTCATCAGCTGTGGAGTTTGATGTTGGCAGGGGCAAAGTGTCAAATCACCACATGTCTTTTCTGGCTGTTTTTTGTCCCATTTCTGGGCCCTGGTGTCGGCACCTGATGTGTGGGATTACGGTCTGGATTTTGGTCACAATAAAAATGTTTTATAGGTTCCTGCCAAGCAGACAGTTGGAAATCCTGCCAACTATGCCAATTATAACCACTAGGGTTTGCCACTGAGCCCCAAACCACAGACACAGCAATACTCAACACAATTCCAGGTTGAAATAAATATTTTTTTTATTTGAAAGAATACCTTCCACATACAATTCCCAGCTAAATAAACCATTCACAGTTCCTCCTTCCACCTCCTCCAAAAGAGCGTTACCTTCTGCATCCCGACTCTGTTTAAGTTTAAGTGAGGCGGTGAGCTTCCTTTTAAAATAGACGTGGGAACTACTTCTGGTCTCCTGACCAGGTCGTCCAGATCATTTCCAGGCAGCGCCCTCTGGCAGTCCCCAAAGACCCCAACAGGGCTGCGTTTCCAGACTCCAACTCCCATACCACCCTATGGATGTCCTGACTGGGTTTAGCTCTGAGGTACACTGCCGCCTATTGTTTGGGGGAAAGATCTGGTCCTGGTGAGCACTGCTTCTTCCATAATGGCTTCCTGGTCAGGCATGAAACCTTCCCCTATTCCATCCAGTATGCCTGACCTTCCTCTCTGGTAGCCAACACTATCTAGATTCATGAAGAGCATTACTTGTATTCTGTCTTGTGTGTTATATCTACCCCATTTTTTGGTACCCATTGCATGGCCAACCTACCTGGAAGGGGGTCTCTCCCTAAATCTCCAAGATTCCTCTCATTGTTTCTTTTTTCCTACAAAGTTTTCTTGGGATGTTTTTTCTTGTCTTCCTAGAGAGTTAGTGGCGAGTGAGCTGTCAAAAACAGGGCCTGTTAAAGCTCATTCAGGCGTTCCTTGTGTGATATTTTTTTGGGGCTATACAAGAAACAAATTGTTGTTGCTAAAGTGGTACAGTTTCAGAAGAGGACTCTGTGCTGTGTTTTAGATTGTGATAAAGGATGCATAAATCTACTATTTTATGATTTGCAGACTACCAATTCCAAAGTTACAGTAATTCCATTCTGCCTAATACTACTCTGACACTGATTTTATCAGAATAAGTAAAGTTTTCAAATGACATTTCCACATATGCATAAATATATAGAAGTATTATTTCAGAAATACTGGGCACATGATAAAACCAATGCCATTAAGGAAATATATACATACACGGTGTGATAGATGGCCAGAAACCCTGCCCTGCCGGGATGCCTGGAGGAAGGAGGAACTGGGAGATCGGCGCTTCTTTTCCCTGGGCACTCGGCCGGTCCTTGCTCCCTGGGGGACAGCACTTCCAGGACACCAGGAAGTGCTGACAGACCAGGGATGGTTTATGCCCGGAGTGCTTCCAGGTGCAAGGGCAGCACTTCTGCCACACTGGGGAGTGCTGCCAGAAGTACATCGTCAGGCACCTGGAGCACATCTGGGATGAAATAAAAGGGGCTGCCTCACTCCAATCAGGAAGCCAGAGTCGGGTGAAAGAAGGACAGAGCTAGCGGGACAGGAGTGGAGGCGGCCAAAGGAACCAAGGACTGAACTGTAAATAACTGTAAATATAATATTTGTGTAAATAAACGTGTGTGTGGTGGACATTGCGTTGTCGTGTCTGTCTGTAGCCTGGCTAGCTTTTACAAGCTATACATTATATTCTTTTTATAAATTTTAAGGAAATATTACAAACAGTGAGTAGTATACCAGAGCTGTTACAATGCTGCTGCCTCACAGGTTATGATTATCGTTTTTATGATTAAAATGTTTTTTTGGAAATATACTTCGACTTCCAAATGCTTTTGCTGTTTTCTGTTTGCATCTGTCTATCTGAACTCCTGTGGCAAACTGCAAATCTTTACTACATGTGCACCTCTGACTAGAAAACTGGATTCTTCATAAAATTGAAAATGATTGTGTTTCTAGAGATGTGTTCATTCTTTATATCATTTTCTGGTTAATTGTATCTGCTTGCCTAATCTCTTTTTAAAGCAGTGCTGTGGACAGTGATAATAAAGCCTCAAAGGAACATTAAAAACAATTAACAGTTTTAGGTCTTCATTTTGTATGTAATATATCAGATATCAGAATGTGCCATAGCTGAGCAGTAAAAGAAAAACAGAAGGGGATTTAAGGCTCATAGTCTCCATGGGCAGCTATTAACTAAATGGTGGTCCGGTTTTCTTAATCTGCCTAGCGAGTAGAGTGTCACAGTGAGCTGAGCTCATCCTGGCATAACTGGGTTCAAAACTGAATGCAAGATGTGGCAGCAGCCCACCGCAAAGCTCAAACTCACTGACTCATTTTGGGACAGTTTCAATGTGCCAGTTGACCTGAGCAGTATGTCTTTGGACTGTGTGGATAACTGGAGTGTCCAACATGGTAAAAGAAACACAAGGAGCACCACAGGAATGGAAACAGGATTCAAGTGATGTGAAAATGCCCGACAACTAAAATGTGTACATTTTTTCTTAAATTCCTAGAACATGTGCCTTCTGTATTTTACAATAAAAGTATTGAAGATATTCAGGAAGTGTGGTCTAGCGACTCAAGTTCTGTTATGGTCTTCACAAGGAGGCACAGGCAGAGTAAAGGAAATTTTTTAAAAGGGACTGGGAGAAAGACGTAGTCAGAAACAAAAGTAAATTAAAACCAGAAGACAGATAACAAATGTCAACAACCCAACATATTAAGTTAACTCGAAGTCACTGGCATACTGGCAACCAGTCAACTTTAAACATACGCACTTTGCTCTGAATCCGTTAAACTTGGACAAAGAAGAAATGTCCTTGCTGATGTTTATGTGTTTGACATTTTGATGTCATGCGTTGTGACTGTTATGAATTAGTTCATTTTAACCACTTTTTACTACAGTAAATTTGTGTTTTTATGATCTTTTTCAATCCTATTATGGACATTGAAGCATCCTGAAACAAACGTGATTATGGATTTTTTTAGTCTTTTTCTGACCCACTTTTTTCTTACACAGGGCCGCAACCATCCAGCATAGGGAATAAGGCAGGAACAAACCCTGGGCAGGGAACCAGTCCATTGTGAACACACACTCACCCCTCACACACACGCACACCCCTCACACTAGGGCCAATTTAGTATCACCAATCCACCTAACCTACATGTCTTTGTACTGTGGGAGGAAACCGAAGCACCTGGAGAAAACCCATCAGACATGGGGAGAACATGCAAACCGGGATGTGAACCCTGGTCTCCTTACTGCGAGGCAGCAGCGCTACCACTGTGCCACATTGTCGCCCCCAGGGTTTTTTATTTAAAATTATTTTATATTAGCTTTTTTTGTTTTTCACGGTACTCTGCCTATTTCCTAATTCTGGTAGCACCTGAGGAAATTGACATACTACAAATCCCACCACAAATTAAGTAAACTAAATTAAAAAAATGAGATATAGGGAAATAATTACAGGTAGAATAAAAATAAGAGGACCAAAAAAGGGGGAAAAATGGGGTTGGGGTAAAGACAGCTATAAACCATGACAGTAGAGCTCATTCAAACAAAAAAACGACTACCAGAGCATCTCTGGTGAAATGTTGATGCAAAGTTTGTTCTGTCAGAGTCTTAAAAAGTTGGCAGGCCATACAGGCACATAACAAGAACCAACGACAACAACAACAACAACCTTTATTTATTTAGCACATTTTCATACAAATAATATAGCTCAAAGTGCTTTACATGATGAAGAAAGAGAAAAAAGACAAAGTAAGAATTAAAATAAGAGAACACTAATTAACATAGAATAAAAGTAAGGTCCGATGGCCAGGGAGGACTGAAACAACAAAAAAAAAACTCCAGATGGTTGGAGAAAAAAAAAAATCTGCAGACCGCCCAGTCCCCTCTGGGCATTCTACCTAACTTAAATGATCAGTCCTCATTGTGTTCAGGGTTCTCATGGAAGGACTTGATGATGACAGTCATGTGGACTTCTGGCCTTTAATCCATCAATGTAGGGACATCACGGTGCTTTGATTAGGTGGTGGTGGCGCAGGTCGCCACCACAGAAAACCGCAAAAAGAACAGAAGAGAGAGTAGTGGTTAGTACGGATTTTGGAGCCACCATGAATAGTAGTGATAATTAATTGAATATTCAGAGCATCAGGATTAAACTAAAATGAAGTTATGGGAAAGCAATGTTAAAGTAATGTGTTTTCAGCAATTTTTTAAAGTGCTCCACTGTATTAGCCTGGCAAATTCCTATTGGCAAGCTACTACAGATTTTAAGTGCATAACAGCAGAAGGCCGCCTCACCACTTCTTTTAAGTTTAGCTCTTGGAATTCTAAGCAGACACTCATTTGAAGATCTAAGGTTACGATTTGGAACGTAAGCTGTCAGACATTCCAAAATATAAGATGGAGCGAGATTATTTAAGGCTTTGTAAGCCATAGGCAGTATTTTAAAGTCAATTCTGAATGACACAAGTAACCAGTGTAGTGACATCAGAACTGGAGAAATGTGCTCGGATTTTGTTTTCCTAGTTAGGATTCTAGCAGCTGCATTCTGCACTAGTTGCAATTGATTGATATCTTTTTTGGGTAGTCATGAGAGGAGTGCGTTACAGTAATCTAGCCGACTGAAAACAAAAGCATGAACTAATTTCTCAGCATCTTGTACTGTTATAAGAGGTCTAACTTTTGCTATATTTCTTAAGTGAAAAAATGCTGTCCTACTGATCTGATTAATATGTGATTTAAAATTCAGTTCAGAGTCAATAATTACCCCTAAATTCTTTACCTCCGTCTTGACTTTTAATCCTAATGCATCAAGTTTATTTCTAATAACCTCATTATATCCATTATTGCCAATCACTAAAATTTCAGTTTTCTCTTTATTTAGCTTGAGAAAATTAATACTTTTCCATTCAGAAACACAAGTAAGACATTGTGTTAGTGAAACAACAGAGTCAGGGTCATCAGGTGCTATTGATAAATACAGCTGCGTGTCATCAGAATAGCTGTGGTAGCTCACGTTATGTCTCGAGATAATCTTACCTAACGGAAGCATGTAAATCGAAAAGAGCAGCGGACCCAGGATAGAGCCAGAAGATGAAGATAAAACCACTAAACTAGCAGGGGCCAAAACCAGTGAGGCGAAGGCTACCATCGCTAAGCCAGCTATGTGAAACCAAAAAATAGTCAAAAATAACAAAGCAAGAAAGTCATTGACCAAGAAGTTTGTAGAAAAGCACACAAAAAATGTTTGTTTAGAATGGATCTACAAATTTGAATAAAGATCTCCATGTGACGCCAGCTTAAATAGCACCATGTGGATGATGTTACAAACCACTGTTTCTGGTGTGACGAAATAATTAGACAAAAACCAAGAAAAAGATTTGAAGAGTCTTCCCTGTATAATGTCCGGCGTTTAAAGTATTCAAAAAAGACTGAGATATGGTCAAAACGTTGGAAAAACATTCAGAAATGCAAGAAAGACAGTCGGAGTTATTTAAATAATGGTGGCAGGAAGGAAGTGGAGGGCAGACATGATGCGATGTCATCATGGCTCGCCGGAAGTGACGTCATCAAAGGTGGACAGGAAGTGACATCATAATGGCTGGCTGAAAGTGATGTCATTGGCGGTGGACTAGAAGTGATGTCATCAGATGTGGGCTGGAAGTGATGTCATCATGGCTGGCCAGAAGTGGCAGCATCACAGGTGGGTCGGAAGTGGCATTTTTATGATGAGCCATAAAAGATGGTATCAAGTGGGGCTGGGGTGGAAAGGAATGGTTAATCTTCTGTTCTGTTAAAAGATGGAGAAAGGCATTAGCGCTTCATTCCAATCCCTTATCTTTTATTATTTCACACTCACTTGGACCCTTTGGCTGCCCCCTAAGTGCACATGTGCGACACTGGGAAGCACAACGTTAGCAAGAGATGATATCATGTTAGCAACCACTGCTCAGAATGGTGCCCACAGAAAAGAAAATGATGACATGATGGTTTTAAAATAATTTTAATCAAATAACCAGCCCATTTTTGATATTTGTCTTCTGTTCTGGCCTCTCTTACTCAATTCTCACTGTCATGGTAAAAATAAACAGGCTCATAGTCTCCACAGGCAGCTCGTATTAACTAACTGGTGCTCCTATCCAGTACAGTGTCACTGTGAGCTGAGCTCATCCTAGTATAACTGGGTTCAAGACATACTGCAAGATGAGGCCGTAGCCCACCACAGAGCGCACCCACCCACCCACCCACTCACTCACTTTGGGTCAGTTTCAATGTGCCACTTCACCTGAGCAATATGTATTTGGACTGTGTGGAGAAACTGGAGTGCCTAACATGGCAAAAGAAACACAAGGAGCACCTCAGGGATAGAAATAGGATTTAAGCGATATGATAATCCCCCACGTGTGCATTTTTTATGAAATTCCTAGAATATCTGCCTTTCAGTATTTTGCAATTAAAGTATTGAAGATATTCTCAATTACAGTACTCAATTCTCACTGTCGTGGTTTCAACCTCAGCTAGTTTATTTTACCACAACCATCTCTCGATTCCACTTTTTTATCCATTCAAAATTCAGTTGCATTTTTTTGGTCTGGTACGTTCACCATTCTGAAGTTTGTCCAAGTGTAATTTTTGCACTTCTTCTGTAGTTTCTTGTACCCTTTTACAAATGTAGTCTTCCATTCCTGTTAGTTTTTAAATAATCTGTTGACCTTTATGAATAAGGCATTACAGGCATTGTGTGCTTTAGGGCTTGTTGAGCAAGGCCAGCCTACTGATGAGATTCCTCATGCAATAAAGTCCAAATGCATGGCTTTCCCCCCACATCTTTTAAATAAACTGTTTATTTGTTGTTAACGCAATAGTTTAATAAAGGCAGCTCTTGTCTTCAAATGTTGTGCCCCTTGCCTTGAACTAACAAGGCATTTGAAAACTAGGACACGGTCTTATGTTTATACATTCTGGGGAAAGCACTTTATGCAAATTAAATGCAATTTGATTTTTCTTACCTGTAGGTGTTTTATTTTTTTTAGGCATTGGAAAGCACATTATTCTTGAATATATACATAGCTGAAACAAACTATCACATGGTAGTTATCATTTCTATTTATATCGAGGCATCCTATAAAGATATTCTTTTTCTGATAGGCATGATTTAAAAATTTCACCCTCTTCTGACCTCAGATCACCAAATTTCTAATCCCATGTGTGCTTTTTACGCAGACGTGTCACAAAAGATGTGACTCCAGGGAAGAAGGAAAGGGAAACTTGTGCGCACTTTAATTTGTCTTGTGTGTGATATGCTGATGCTCTATGAAGAGGAAAATTGTCTCCAGTGTATTAAAGGGACAAAGGCTACAAGTCGTCACTGAGACTCCTGAGACTGCAAAGCAGACATTTCCCATTGGAGACTTCAAACGGGGTCAGTAAAAGAAGGAAGGAGTTACTGTGGTGGGGCAGTTTCACAGGATACAGACACCAACAGCGGCCGACGTGATCATTATCAGATGTTACTTTGCTTAGCCTCTTTTATTCTTCATGTAAGGAGTTAGGAGAACATGTTAATGTGCTTTTTTAGCATAGCAGGAGCAGTTTAAAATGATGGCCATGGGCATAGAGGAGTGCATGAAGTAGTCTGGGTGTTTCAACCTGCACCCTTAACATAAAAAACTATGTCCAGCATTATAATTTGTATTTTAAAAAAATCTTAGTGCAAGCTTGAAAGCAGTGACAATTTTTTTTTTCTTTATTTCACCTTATACAATTTCTCGTATTAGGAATTTGTTAGTTTTCGCATACCCTTTGGGGTCAGATCGCAGGGTCAGCCATTGTACGGCTGGAGCAATTGAAGGTTAAGGGCCTTACTCAAGGGCCCAGCAGAGTAGGATCTCTTTTGGCTGTGTTAAAATATTATCTAACCATTTCTGTGAGTAGAAATGAGTTCAAGACAGACAGTGTGACCAGTTTGTCACCGATGGTCTGCTGTAACATCTGTAGCATTTAAGGAGCTGATTTACCAAAAACGTTGGCAATACTAGGTGGTGAGCATTTTCTACTCATCCAATGTGCAATGCAGGCATTTCTTTAATCCTCAGTAAATAACACCTGAAATATGAGTGAGTAGCCAGACGTTTGGTTTTTATAGATGGAGCTGTTATACCTTTACATGTTACCAGCGTTGGAGGTAAGGCATTAAAAGTATTGTGCAATATGTAGTCAGATTACTTTTTAACTACAGTAAATTAATGTGACACTTATTTTATTACTACAGAAGCATAACTCCTACACTCAAAATAAAATCTCTCTATTATAAATAAACATTCTTGGAAAGGAGACGAGACATGATTGTCTTAGAGACACTTTCACGTCCTGCGAGAAGAGTCTTCATGCCAAGCGACGTAACCACGCCTGGGGCCAGAAGCCCCATGAGACAAGAGCTTATGCAAAGAGATTTGGAAAAGTCCTGCATGGTTATGTCAGACACATTTCTTATAGAGAGAAAAAAACGATATTCACTCACGGGCAGTTATATGTTGCGTTGTCACAATGTAATTCCAAACACAGAATCAAAATTCAATGCGATATCGATGAAAAAGTAGAAGCAAAAAGAGATCGAAAATATGGACATAGGTGATATGACAGAAGTGTGCTGCGTGAAATGCAGATCACGTGGCATGGCAGCAGCAGCAGCAAGCCAGCAGCTGACCGAGCAAAGAAGAGGTAAAAAAAAAAAAACTGTATGCATTTCCCATTGTATCACTATTTAAGAGGGGGTGTCGGAGGAGCGGTTGCGTCTCCTTGGGGTGCGTTCAGCCCCCCTCTTTACAACGCAAAGAGATGCGAAGTGGTTGGTGCATAGCGCATGTGGGGGGTTCGAGCGAAGCGAGTAATAAAAAAAACAAAAAAAAAAACACAGAATTATTGTAATTATTAAGACCTTGCCAACTCCTGTCAGGGTAACACTGTGCATCAAGGAGAAGGTGAAGTGCAGGTAAAGGGGAATTAAAAAATACAGACAGTGAAATAGTGGAT
Organism: Polypterus bichir lapradei; assembly: GCA_026402145.1. Lineage (NCBI taxonomy): Eukaryota > Metazoa > Chordata > Cladistia > Polypteriformes > Polypteridae > Polypterus > Polypterus bichir. The sequence continues at coordinate 84,054,926 of JANRMT010062837.1, read as the reverse complement.
GCTCTAAATAAGCATTTTTCTGAGGTATTCACAAGTGGATAACCTCCCATCAGTAAATGGGACTACTAAAGAGGTACTGATTGATTTGGAAATTATAGAGGGAGAAGTACTGCCCAGGTTAAATAGGCTGACATCAAAAAATCACCAGGACCAGATAATATATACCCTTGCGTTCTTAAGGAGTTTAGCGAGTACATATATTGAAAGTTTTCTAAACTCTTTTGGGACTCCCCCCAATGGGACAACATGCCAGGCCGAAGAGCATCCTGAAGCACAATCACTTCATCTGTGGAAGACAGCTTATTGGTTGCCAGGATAATCACAAGTTCACAGCGCTGCAACGGCTTGCAGCAAAAGCAAATCCAGGCTGACTGCGGTCGTGCTGTAAGCACAGTCGTCGATGGGTGATGCAAGGAACATTATAAATGCAGGGAACAGTATTACTTGGCTACTAACCTGGCCCCAGCCCTGCCTGATTGCTGTGTCTGTGTATAGGAGAATGGTAGATCCCGCTACAATAAATAATCATGCTATTCATGTTTCAAGCAGAATAAAGCTGGTTTTGCTAAAGTACTGAGACTCAGCTTCGTGTTTTGGGGTGCAAGACAGCGACTCACACGTCACAATACAAACCCTTGACTCATATTTTTAGAAAGTCACTGCACACTGGGGAAAATCCAAAGGACTGGAAAATGACAAATATCATCCCTTTATATAAAAGTGGTGACTGGGCCAACCCAAGTAACTATACACCAGTAAACTTAACATACATTACAGGAAAGTTAATGGAAGGAATTATTAAGAATAAGATATAGCAGCACTTGGGAAATATAGGCAGTACGGTTTTTCTGAATTAGCATGGGTTCAGAAGAGGAAGGTTGTATTTTACTAACATGCTGGAATTCTATGAGGAAGCAACAAAAAGGAATGATCAAAGTGGAGCTTATGATATTATTTATCTTGACTTTCAGAAAGCATTTAATAAGGTGCCACATGAGAGGTTGGGCATCAAACTAAAAGAAGTGGGAGTTCAGGGTGATGTTTGTAGATGGGTGTAGAATTGGCTCAGACACAAGAAACAAAGGGTGATGGTGTGAGGAACCTTATCAGAGTTGGCTGATGTTAAGAGTGCTGGGGCCGCTGCTATTTTTAATGTAAATAAATATAGTGTCACGCACGAGTGGTTGGGGAACGGCGGACTGACCCGGGTTGCTATGGAAAACGTACCGCGAGGGGTCAACGACAGGGTACTAACTTGTCTTTCCTTACTCCTTCAGAAAGCCCGAGGCCTCACCGATATAAACAAACGCCATGACGACTACAGGAAGCTTGCACTTCCGGGTCTGTTTATCCCCTCTGACGACCCTGAGGACTTCATTTCCCAGAATCCACCACGAATACCCAGCATCCTTCACACCAATCTCCGGTCCGCCTCCATAAAAAGTCCCTCCTTTCTCCCCTCATTGTCTTTTGCTTTTCTAAACGTTTTGTGATTGACTAACTGTCTGAATTTTGGTTACAGTATACGGGGCTGAAACCCCAAATCTTGCAACGTGTGTTGTCTTATCTATTACAATAGATAGAAATATAAGTAACAAACTGGTTGTGTTTGCAGATGATACCAATATAGGTAGAATGGCAGATAATCTGGAATCCATTAAATCATTAGAAAGGGATTGGACTTCATAGAGACTTGGTCAGATTTGTGGCCAATGAAGTTTAATGTCAGTAAATGTAAAGTATTACACATAGGAGCTACAAATTTTAGGTTTGAATACAAAAGTACACCTTATGAGAAGGATTTAGGAGACAGTGGACTCTTACGCTATCAACTTCCTGACAGTGTTCAGAAGCTCTTAAGAAAACAGAATGTCAGGTTATATAGCGTCCTGATGTGTGGAGTACAAGTCAAAGGAAGTTCTGCTCAGTCTTTATAACACACTGGTGAGGCCTTTTCTGGAGTACTGGGTGCAGTTTTGGGCTCCAGGCAACGAGAAGGGCATAGCAGCACTAGAAAAGGTCCAGAGAAGAGCAACTAGGCTGAGTCCATAGGGGAGGAATTATGAGATAAGATTAAAAGAGCTGAGCTTTTTCAGTTTAAGCAAAAGAAGATTAAGAGGTGACATGACTGACATGTTTAAAATTATGAAGAGAATTAGTCCAGTGGATCAAGACAGTTATTTTAAAAGGAGTTCATCAAGAACATGGGGACACAGTTGGAAACTTGTTAAGGGTAAGTTTTTCTTTACAAAGAGAACCATTAACACTTGGAATAAGCTACTCTAGTAGTGTGGTAGACAGTAAGACTTTAGGGACTTTCAAAACTTTACTTGATATTTTTTTTTGAAGAATTAGGTGGATAGGACTGGTGAGCTTTGTTGGGCTGAATGTCCCGTTCTCGTTGATTGTTCTAATGTGTGTGCTCCGGCCATCTGATGACAGTTAGTGTGTAAGACATTAAGCACATGTGGGGTATGCAATTAAGTGATAAGAACTGAACAAAAGTTATACAGTGTCCACCATAATCTGGCACATAGCAATGGTCGGTATATTAAAGCAGTCATTTTTAGTACTTTGTTACACATCCCTCACATGCAATGACAGCTTGAAATCTGTGATTCATAGACATCACCATGGATTGGAAGTCAGGTCTTCTCGTCCAACATCAGGACCTGACCTCTCAAATACTTTTTTGGCTGAATATACAAATTTCCACAGACACACTCCAAAATCTTGTAGAAAGCTTTCTCAGAAGAATGGAGGCCATTATATAGTAGCTGCAAAGTGGGGAGCAAGTCCTTTTTAATGAACAGGATTTTGGAATGGGATTTCCAACATACTCATATAAGTATGACGGTCAGGTGTCTACAAAGTTTTAACCAGGTTGTACCGCTCCCCGAGTCGGGATGATTATAATATGTGCTGTCGTCCTAGAGTGGCAGCAATGAGAAAGAAAATAAAATAAAGAAATAATCTGGGGTGTGAACGACCAATACTTTTTCCCTACTACATCATCTCAAGGAGAGAAACACGCCAGTGAAGGCAGAGTTAAGTAAAAAAAAAATTATTATAAGAAATTACACACCATTAACAAAAACCCCCATATACATATTATCGGGCTGCAGTGCTTCCCACCTCACACAAATCACAGCACAAAACACTCAAACACATACGCTACTAATACATAAATATGAGAAAGAGAAAAAGAAAAATTTAATCCATTCGGAGTCCTTTAAACATTCATTGTTAGGGATGACCATCTACAGTTCTTGGTGGGGAATGACGCACCGAACCATACCTCCTGTTCCGGGAAACATACAGCTAAACAGTCCCTTGTGGTGGCCCGTCAGGTCCTCTCTCGAATGCCTTCACCTCATTCCCCAGAAAAGAAAAATTATTTGTCCTGAAATGAACGCAGGTTCACTTGACGTTTTCCAGGCGGGGTGAATAGCTTTCCCTCTTGCCTTTGCCTTTGATGGCGTCTCTTCTCCTTTGGCTCTGCACTCTCTTCTCTCTCCCTCACCTTTTTCCCGCCACTCATTTACATACCATTGGCTCTAGTCTATTGGGCTCTCCAAGCAGGCCTGCCGCCGGGGGGGACAAACGGGACTCTGGTCCGGGGCCCTAACGGAAGGGGGCCCCTTCACGCTTGATTTTTTTTATGCTGATGTTGTGCGCATAGATATATATTCGGACAATTATTCAAGTTACATGCAATAGAAAAGTTAAATCATTTAGCTTACAACAATACAAGTGAGTGTTCTGATAGCCGCACGGTTCCACGCAAGTAGATATTGTGCTCGTGTCAGGTGAAGCATGCTTGTCAAAGGGGGCCGGCAGCGTCCTTGAGCTTGACGTTGAGTAGTATGTTTGTTGTAGAAGGTACGTGGATAATGGATTGACTTCGCCGCTGTAATTGAATACTTCTGTTTCACACACAGAGATGCTGTTCTGTCTCAGACAACAGCGATACTGTTGTGCACTATCGTGGATGTTGACGTGTATGGTGTAGCAGAAGTCCGTCTCTGTAGTTTGGGTGTTTATTGTTGCTTTTAAAGCAGTGACGAGTGTGCATTGGTTTTGTGTGTATCACTAAAGATTCTGGATCACCCGGATTTTTTGAAAACTTTGAAGTTTGATACAGCAAGTTACCATACTGATTGTACACCATGTAGATAACCCTAACTGTTAGAATATATTAAAATGTTCAGATGCTACTCCTATTCATTGCATTGGTATAATTGTACCGTTACACGTTAGATAATACATAGGCCTATCTCATTAATGTATTGTTTCAATTCCGCTACGAGCTTCCGTTAGCACTGGCTTTCCTTCTCACAGTCAAACTTTGATGTGTGAGAAGGCTTAACTCATCAAGTATGGTATTCATAAATGCAGCATTGTTGCTGTTGGATAAACTACATTTCAATCATTTTGTATACGTATTTGAAGGTTTTGGCATGTGGGGACCCGGGGGAAGGCAGAGGGGCCCACACGTACCCAGTTGTCTGGGGCCCAAATATTTCTGGCAGCGGGCCTTCTCCAAGTCAGGTGCTCCCCTCCCCATGAGCCATTGGCCGGCCTTACAAATTCAGCCATTCCACTATTATCAGGCATAGGGAAAGGTGCAAACTCATAGTGACACACACATATATTCCATACAAGCCCACAAGACTACCATATTCATTCAGCTGCTGGCCCAGTTCTGCTCTCATTTGCGTGTCTCTTATCAGATGCCGCATTTCCTCCTCTTTGTTAGTCCCCGAGATGGTATGCAGAATTGTGCTTGTGTGCTTTGGTCCTTCCTACTGAGCAGATCAACCTGGCAATCCATCATGAAACTGAAATAGTTTCATTTCAAAAGGCAATGTGTACATTTTTGCACCTTGATCTTTTTTTTTATATTTTTTTAAACCTTTTCATTTAGGTGTCCTTTTCCCCCTTTTCGCTCAGTGCTCCACTCTTTCCCATCCAAAGGCCCAGAATGTCAACTAATGGAGTATATGACAGGATTTCACTTCTTTAAGTTTGATTCAGACACTAAAGAAAGCTATCCCTAAAAAAGAAGATTGGAATTTAGCTGACATTTATCTAGCACCTTTTATTGCAACAGTCTCAAAACACTTCACAGCTGGAAGAAAAGCAAAATAAATCAAGCTACAAAAATAGATAAACTCTATATGCCATTAAAAAGTCAAAGATAAAAGGTCAGATGTAAATGCTAAACTGCAAGTTGTTATTTATCCATCATCATCTTTAATAAAAGAGCGCCAGAGAGTTTGTGCACACTGCCACAGTACATTTTCTCCCGGCTTTTCTTTACTAAGGTAAGGTAAAGCACTCAGTGCTCATCAGAGCAGAATGAATATCCATTTTTCAGGGGAAAAAAAAACTTTAATATCTATAATCTTTATATATGGCACTTCTCCGGTAGTTACTGAAAACTACTGCTGTAAAAATAGCATTGCAAATATCCTTCAAGAGATGGAAGGCACTTCTCTTTAGGCACAAAGGAACGTGTAGATATGGGGCCAGGGGAGAAGTTAAAGGCGCCGTTCCAAATGTCAGTTATTCTTTCTTCGTTATTTTTATGTGTTGCTTTTCCAGTTTTGCTTAAGAACTCCTTGGCAACGCTCTTTGTTATTTAACAGTCTATGAGTCTTGATTTTATATACAGTAGCATCAATCTTTGCTTTCCTTACCAGCCTCTTTACAAACCTGTTTTATGATTTACACAGAATTCTCCATAATTTTACAAAATTATAAATTAATTGGCGTTAGCATTTTGTGTAATTTTATGTAGTAAGTTTAGTGTCAAATGGTCCGCGTGGTGCTTCAGAGTCAGTCCAACATGCAGGCAGTCGTCACAAAGATGAAGATGATCGTCACAAGTCACTAAAAGAAATTGTCATGTAGCATCAAATTTTTTACAATTTAAATTTTACTGTTTGGGTGGAGAAGGGAGGTGGTTGAGTGCCAATTTCATGTACTGCATACTCTTGATTGAATTTTGTTTGGCTTTTTGCAGTCTGATTCTAATCACAGTGCTAGGATTATCAATAATTTTAGTTATAAATTTGATTAGTTTGGATCTCCTGGTTTTTCCCTTTAGTTTGTGTCACTCACATTCATTTCCATTATCTTCCTCTACCAAATGTCTGCTGCATAGTTTTTGTCCTGCAAGACAGATGTAAAGTAACCAGAGGAATACATGTGAGTCAATAAGAAAGCTGAGTTTAAAGCCGAGAATTCTAACTGAGCTTTACGGCAAATCAAAAACAAAACCCAGAATTGTAGTCGACATTCACATAATATAGTCTTTATACCAGGAAATCAAGAAAAACAAAAATGCATGCTCAATGTGTACCATTGTTAGCCAGATCTCAGTTGACCCTTAACATCCACTGTTGAATTTTTATGTCATCACTATGAAGACATCACATGTCACATGTTAACATAGCCATTATTAACAACCACCGCACTGTAAAATGACAGCACCCATGAAAACCAAGACAGCATTGAAAAGAGATGGAAATAATTTTAAAGAACTCAAAAACAAACCCAAAACAAAAAAAGAAAAATTGGGAATCCTAAAAAATCATAAGTTTGATTTTAAATGTATAACTCGTTAGAAAACAAGAAAAACTTAAACCACTATAATCGTAACAATTTTAGCAGGTTTTCATCCCAACTAATTTACTCTTTTAATTGGAGTTCTACCTTAATTAAGTAAACTTTATTTGCATATAATTTGCATAGAATGAGAGTAAAATTTTATGTGTGTATTATTTATTTTTTTTTTTTTATTCTGGGTTTTTAAGATGTTACCTACTGATAAGCACACAGACGTGTAATTAGCTGCCATTTTGGCATTCAGTGTTGTTTGCAATGGTGCCTGCTCTGCTTATCATGAATTATCCGTATTCAGATAAAATTAAGAGAGCCAACTTTGCAGAAAAGATAAATTAAAAATAAAACAGAAAAACAGAGGTAAAAATTTGAAAAGTAATACAAATGTGTCTTAATTTCTTAGAAATGTAAATTTCTCATTATTGTATTTTTTTTAATGCAAAGTAATAACAAGAAAGGTTAGCTAATTAAATAATGAGATCAATTAAAGGAAAAATTACTGATTGTGAAATTACTTGTAGTCGGAAAACACAAATCTTGTTCTAAACAAAGCGTATTTCCTTTGACAATTCTGCAATTTCAGAATATGTTAGTGTTTTCTTCAGAACTCCCAAGGAATACAAAGACCTTGCTCTATTCATCCTAGAACTGTCATTTGTTTTGTACAAATATTCCCTGCGCACTTACAAGAATAACTTTGCATTATGTAAAAAATGTCACTTATTGTTTTACACCTTTTCCATACTTGTTTCTGTTACAGTATGTTGCTTTAACAACAGCAAAAAGAAGAAAAGATTATACAGTTACAGATACCGTTTCATTAGATTTGTGCCTCATTTCTGAGTTTTTAGAATGTTAAGTGATAACACCTTTAAAACTACAATGTAAAGCTGGCTATGTGAGAGCAGGAAGTCCATATTGTGATATTGTGCTGGAAATGTACACATTGTGTTTTCTAATTTCAAATGAAACAGTCAGACAGGCTTGATAGAGCAGCCGATTGAAAGCTTTGCTTTTGAGAATCCTTATGGTGCAGTTGACCTTCACAAATGTGAGGATTCAGTCGAAGTGCAATCCACTACTCCCCCATATGAGAGTTCAGAAAACAAAAAGACAGTGAAATATGGAGGATGTCTAAAGCCATTATAAGCCATTACAGTGATGCACTACCAATAAGACAAACCTGTTCTGGAACAAGGAGGTCTTGTCTATTGTGTTCAGCTTGTATTAAGTGTGGCTTATAAAATATTACCTGCAGTACGTCTAAAAATATCTAATAGGGTGTAGCATTCTTCCTTTAAGGAAGTACTTGAATTTCCTGGTCACTATTTAATTGACATACTGAATAAGGAAGCATCATGTCAGTAAAACAAATGTTGTTTCTTTGATGACTTAAGGCAAGCATGTGCCCTTGCTTATTTAAATATAGGGTCATGAGGGGTCATGAGGGGTCATTAGAAGTCGTAAGGGACAGGCGGAGCGCCCACTGTGCCTGGGGGAGAGCCTGGACAAATCCTATGCTGTCTCAGCAAACCCTAGTTTGAGCCAAAAAGGGACTTAGAAATTTTGAGGGGCCAGCATCAGATGCCAGAGAAAGAACTAAGCCAGAGAGGGGGGCAGTAGGCTGTCTTGGGGTTCACATTTACTATCGCTGAGACATTAGTCAGTTATAAGCTGAGCACCTTTAGGGTCCATCCATCCATCCATCTTCTTAACCATTTATTCAGAGCAGGGTCATGGGGCAACTGGAGGAAACATTGGTATCCCAGCAAACTCTGGATGCAAGGCAGGAACAACACCTGGGCATCTGTCCATCACAGGGTGAACATACACATACAGACACACACGCACTCACAGACCAATTTAGCAATCAAGTTCACCTAACCTACATGTCTTTGGAATGTGAAAGACATTCCCAGAAGAAACCCATGTGAACACTGGGAGAACATGCAAACTCCATGCATGGAGCACGCAGAACAACAACCCCAGTCTCCTTATTCCGAGGTAGTTGTCTCCACTTAGGCGATGTGGGAGTAAAATTAAGGATTACAACCCAACATCATTTTCTTCATGTTTATATTAGACATTTAATGGCAGGGTGACACAGTGGCTTGGATAATAGGTTTGAATGCCGGTCCAATCATAGTCAAAATTTCACATGTGAATAGTTTACCTGTTCTCCTTGAGTCTGTATGGGCTTATCTTTGGGTTTGCCACTACCCACAGAAGTGTGTAGCAAGTTGGCATGGATAAGTATAAGTGTGTGTGTTGTGGGTTTGCTATGTCATGGACTGGCACCTCATCTAGGGTTGGTTTCTGCCTTGTGTGAGATGCTGCTAAGTACACTTTGGCTTCATGTGAATCTAAAAATGGATTAAGTGGTTTCTGTAAATGGATGTATGGATCTTTAATGAAAAACACACTTCACAGCTGATTTGCATCAAGACACTTCACAAGTGATACACATCAAAATGAATATTTCTGCAGTTGTGGTGGCCCAGTGTTCTTTTATTTAAATCTTCTTGATTCATGTCAATCATTGACATGAATCTGCGACTGTACTGAACCTTCTCACTTTTCAGTATATCCAATTTCCTTTTCAACAGTTTTCTGCGGTTGTCACTGGATACTGTTGCCTCATTTATCTTTCAAAAAACCAAAGAACAAATTCACTGCAGTGTTCTTTAAATAAAATACAAATCAGCATTATATTTCATACATAACAGAAATAATGTATTCTTTTTTTTATCTAAACATCCCCCATTTTATACCCACTTATCTAGTTGCATATTCTTGGATGAGCCAGTAGATGGGATACTAGGCTTCTGAAACTTTAATTTCCGGTAATTTCCATGTCATGTATGCATTAATACAATTTAAACATGGTGATTTAACTCAAATTATTAATTGCTTAATTTATAATAACAGAAAAAAAATTATATTGAAAATTAACATGATCTATCTAAAAATGATCATATAACACTAATTAATTATTAATTAATTTATAATAACAGAAAAACATACATTTTATATGCAAAATTAATATGATGTATCTAAAAATGATGAAACTATTAACTATTTCTTTTATTATCAAATGTAAACCTTTTGGAAGAATATTTTGGACAAATATATAAATGCTGTTATTATTAAGCAGAATTAAAATTTTATTTCCAATTTAATTTTATGTAAAATTAATTTAGGGGTTTGGTACCTTGCATAACTTAATTCCGTGATTATTTTTTACATTTCATTTGGTTTTGACTTCCCTGATGCTCGAGTACGAGTCAACACTGCATGGCTCAAATGGCGTCAGGTAACTGGAGACCTCTGTGGCTGCAAGGCAGAGATTCACCAGACAGTAGTCAGACCAGTCAGCCCAGTATGGTACATAGTGTTGGCTGGTGACCATGAAACATGGAAATGCGCATTCTCAACTGGGTACTTATCTTGACCCAGCTTGACTAGATGTTGAATGAAGAGATATGGTGGATCATGAGAGTGGCACTGATTACTAAGCAGATCCGCAAAGCCTGCCTCCGACAGTATGGGCATGTGGTCCACATCAACAACTAGACAGTGGCAAAAATGGCCCTATGCCTTAGTCAGAGAAGGAAACGACCATATGGAAAATAAGAAATGCTGGCTAAAAGAAGATATGTAAATAAATGCCCTTCTGAAGACGCTCAAGCAAGTGGAGAGTTAGGCCAGGATCATACTTCACGCGACGCGACACATGCTCCAGCGGACATACTGCTACGCAAGCATTGTACTGCTTGCATTATAGCATTATAGCATTATAGGCCAGTAAGCTTAACATGCATCACAGGAAAATTAATGGAAGTAATTATTAAGGATAAGATTGAGCAACACATAGCAAGGACAGGAGTTATTCTGAACAGTCAGCATGGGTTCAGAAGAGGGAGGTCGTGCTTTACTAACATGTTGGAATTCTATGAGGTTGCAACAAAAGCATACGATCAAAGTGGAGCATATGATATTATTTATCTGGACTTTCAGAAAGCATTTGATAAGGTGCCACATGAGAGGTTGGGCATCAAGTTAAAAGACGTGGGAGTTAAGGGTGATGTTTTTAGATGGGTGCAGAATTGGCTCAGACACAGGAAGCAGAGGGTAATGGTGCGAGGAACCTCATCAGAACTGACCGATGTTAAGAGCGGTGTTCCACAGGGGTCAGTGCTAGGGCCGCTGCTATTTTTAATATATATAAATGATTTAGATAGGAATACAAGTAACAAGCTGGTTAAGTTTGCAGATGATACCAAGATAGGTGGATTAGCAGATAATTTGGAATCCGTTATATCATTACAGAAGGACTTGGATAGCATACAGGCTTGGGCAGATTTGTGGCAGATGAAACTTAATGTCAGTAAATGTAAAGTATTACACATAGGAAGTAAAAATATTGGGTTTGAATACACAATGGGCGGTCGGAAAATCGAGAGCACACCTTATGAGAAGGATTTAGGAGTCATAGTGGACTCTAAGCTATCAACTTCCCGACAGTGTTCAGAAGCCATTAAGAAGGCTAACAGAATGTTAGGTTATATAGCACGATGTGTGGAGTACAAGTCCAAGGAGGTTATGCTCAACCTTTATAATGCACTGGTGAGGCCTCATCTTGAGTACTGTGTGCAGTTTTGGTCTCCAGGCTACAAAAAGGACATAGCAGCACTAGAAAAGGTCCAGAGAAGAGCAACTAGGCTGATTCCAGGACTACAGGGGTTGAATTATGAGGAAAGATTAAAAGAGCTGAGCCTTTACAGTTTAAGCAAAAGAAGATTAAGAGGTGACATGATTGAAGTGTTTAAAATTATGAAGGGAATTAGTACGGTGGATCGAGACTGTTATTTTAAAATGAGTTCATCAAGAACACGGGGACACAGTTGGAAACTTGTTAAGGGTAAATTTCGCACAAACATTAGGAAGTTTTTCTTTACACAAAGAACGATAGACACTTGGAATAAGCTACCAAGTAGTGTGGTAGACAGTAAGACGTTAGGGACTTTCAAAACTCGACTTGATGTTTTCTTGGAGGAAACAAGTGGATAGGACTGGCGAGCTTTGTTGGGCTGAATGGCCTGTTCTCGTCTAGAATGTTCTAATGTTTCTAATGTTTCTACTGTTCATACTTGCACGTGCACTTTATGTAAATCTGGAAGATTCCACCAGGTGGCAGTGTGAGATATCATCACAGTGAGAACAGGTCAGCTTCGCTGTGTTGTAAATTGCCAGAAACACCCATTAAATTCCTAGGACATCTTGCCGCAATATCTCTGAAAACGATGTTTAATGATTAAATCCATCAGTCTAGGGATGTTCCCATTCCTGCAAGCATTCACCGCGAGGCAGAAACAATCCATGAATGGGTCATCAGCTCATCACAATGTGAACACAAGCACACACTCACATAAACTACCATCATTTAACTGTCACCAGATCCCCAAACCTTAATGTCTTTCGATGGAAAATGGAGCACACTGTGGAAACCCCACCAGGAAACCATGTAAACTCCATGCAGAGAACACAAGGGACGTGACTCCCTGCGAGGCAGACCGTGCCGCCACAACATGTGTAATTATTACCAGTATTCATTATTTAAATGAAGTTAACGACTTTTCTGTATAATGTAACATACATACTTTAATGCATTTCATCATGAAAGTGATAACAAGTATAAATCTAAGGACTCTAAATGTGCAGAGAGCTGGAATATCATAAATGAAATGTGTTCTGTGTGGCGATTGCTGCTGTCAGTTCAGGAGGAAGCCCCAGAAGCAGGTAGCGATTAACAACTTGGTCGGTTTTAAGATGACGTTTACGACGGTCTACTTTAATGATAAAGTAAACTACAAGGTTAAAGTGGACATTTTGAGATTAAAGCCAAAATATCCACTTTAATCACAAAGCAGACCTTTTCACCATGTCCTTATTTTTTTTCTCTGTGGCCCAAATACGCTGCCATACATTCTGATGTATGAAGACAGCACAGAAGATGGTATGTGAGACTTTTAAAACGTATCGTGTCATTACTTTTGGGAATATACGACGCCTAAATATAAAAGCACCACACATGCATTTGTACATCGGCATTTTGCTTCACCACATCGAACCATTCATCAAACCTTGAAGCAGGCGCATCAATCCTGGAGGATCCTCATAGCGGCTTTCTGTCACATGTCAGAGTCTCTGTTTACTATTTACGTCACGTTCCAACTTTTATCACACTGTGCCCCCTGACTTTTTGCTGGTACTCCAACTCACGCATGCGTCGCAGTAATTTCTGAGGAAGTGCTCAGAGGATGCATCCAATGAATGCTGGGAACGCATACGCGTTCTGAGCATGAAGTATAAATGAGCCCTTACTGTACGTGTCAAGGAGTGGACCCTGCATGAATGCTAAGACAATGCTAAGAAAAAGAAGATTTGGTTGACCTAATTAGAAATAATTTTCATTATATTTTTATTGTTATGCACCAGTCTTTTATTTTTATATGGGTGTATCCATTTTGTGAACTTTTATTCAAGGTTGCTATTGCGTGACAACAGGAAACGTGTGATGTATGATGTCATCAATGCCGCAGTATAAGGATCAATATCATGCACACCTTGGTTGTCCGAGACTGTGGATATTTCCCAAACAGCTGTAGCTGCATTCATTTTGAATTTAGAATTGGCTACATCTCTTTTGACTTCAACTTTTCCTTACTGTCTAGGATTTGGCCTTCAGTTTTCAGAAATTTAAAGAACCTTTTAGAAACCTGTGTTTGAGTTTTGTTTAGTGTTTAGGATTTTGAGGCACAGTTTTGTTTAATGGTTCTCACTATTTATTGCTTTATCAGCACCACTTTCATGTAAGACTTAATTCTTTACTGCTGCTTTGTATCAGTACAAATGCATTGTTAAACATGATGGTCTTCATTTCATGTTGCTGTGGCATCATTGAAATAAATAAATGAGTAATTAAATGACTACATAAACAATTAAGCAACAAGATGCATATTTTTTGTTGCACGTCTAATTGCTTATGCAGTCATTTTATTTTGTTATTCGTCACATCTTAAATTTGCTTATTTGTTTAATTTATTTTGGTTCCAAAATATTCCTCTATAAAACTTCAGCATTTTTAATGTAAAATAAATGTACCATATCAGTTATCCACTCAGTTGTTCTTGGTCAGGGTCACAGAGGATGACAGCCTATCAGGGTGGCAATGAATGTAAGGGTGGGACCCTCCTTGGACAGAGTGCCGCTCTCATGCTGTTGTTATCCAGGGTGCTTTTTTGACTTGCTGCTGTCAAATGTTACACGTTTCAGTAACAGGCTACATAATCCACTGATAACAGGTGATGTATAAAGGTGGGCATTGCCAGGGGGCAGCTATAAAGCTGAAAGCCTGCTCTGGCACCTTGTAGTGATCTTACGTAAAAGGTTTATTTTTTAGTGTTCAGTATGTCCTGTGTAACATTTGTCTTTTCTGTTAAACTGAAGTAGATTTCCAAAATAATTGGGGTTTGTTTCTTTAAGCAGGGAATTATGGTTATGAAGCGGAATGTTTTCTAGTATTGCAGTTTGTTTGTTTATTTGTCACCCAGGATAAATCCATAGGGAGGGCTGTCAGAAACACCTTTTTGTTCAACTTTCAACCCACTCATTTTTATAGTGTAAGATGGAATTACCAGCCAGGAAGCACTACTTCAGTGCCAAAAGATCCAGTTCTAGAGCATCAGTGAAGAGCAGTGGAGTGTACTTTATCAACTGCCTTACCTGTTCAGACTGTGCATTTTCTCATCATCCTACTTCTGACACCAATGTGGTTCCACACTGGTGCTGGCTGACACCAAGCGCACATGGATTCACACTCTTTACATTGCCCCTTTAGGTAACTTGCTGTCATTAGAAAAATGGCTCACTTATGCTGCACATGTTGGAATTTGTATGCGACTTCGTCAAAGTTGCCATTTTTTACTGGTTCCCCTGTAGTTCCCTCTGAAGCTGCAAATGTGATAGATATATTTTGCTCAGCTCCAACAAACAATTTTTCAATTGTGTAGGTTTATACTGTACTCTGTATTTATCTTACATGACCATGAAATAGGGAACTGAATACTGTAATGTACAGTATATACTGTATATGTTCGTGATCAATTGTTCTTTTCTGTATTGGCTTAGGCTTAGCAGGAACACTTGATTATTTATGCTTGGCAACAAGGGGTAAAGGAAGTGCTCGACACGTTGGCTCATTCCTGCAAAAAGCTTCTGTAGAAAGAGCCATGAATTAGGATTTCTGTTATTATCCTTCCTTTTTTGGTATGTAAATAGTTCTTCATATAATGCTGTGATTAAATAAGCAGAATAATGCTCATAGTGTATTGTACATATTTGGAAAATATTTTGAAATTTTCGGCATAAATGCTCTGTGTAAAACTGGGCCTTGGGGGACACTCAGGTTATCCGGCTCTTTTTCCCAGAATAAAGGATGAGAGATGTGGAGGCAGTGGTGACCTAAGGGCAGATCTCTGGCCCCAGCACCTGGTGTTGAGACTTTAGCAAGTTTGGTAACCTGTTGCAGGCCGTTGTCTCTCAAACTATGTCTAATATCCCTAACCCTGCATGGCCTTTCAATGAAGCCTCTAAGGTGACCGAACCTATGAGGCCAGACATGAGATGTAAATGCAAAATGTACATAATAGAAAAACGAAATTCTTACAACAGTTTAAAAGCAATGATACAGATTCAGTCCTTCCCTGTTTGCCTTCAGGCTGATTCTGTTTTATTACAAAAGTCTTTCTGTTTCTATAAGAAACATTTTGTGCCCCAGTGCCCAGATCTTCCCATTCATTTGATTCATTTCTGTCCCACCCTGGACTTTCACTTCTGCGGTGTGCCACTTCCCTTCAGCCTGTTACTCCAAACTATAACGGCTTCAAAAAATCTGCTTCCTCTTCTTCATTTGCCAGAGACCTAAACGTAAAAATGACAGTTCAACAGTTCAGTTCCCTGTGCCTTAGTTCACAAGGAGGGGTGGTCTTTAACTGACTTTGAAACCCCCATCTTCAGAAAATGACTCCATGTTAAAATTTCCCACATTGACAGTTATATCATTACAAGCCAATCTTAGGATTTGTTTATCTCAGTCTCTCCAGTCCAGCTCTGGCCCGATTTGGTTTGTAGGCCGAGCTTTCGCTAGTGGACCAGGGTGGTTTAGGTTTATGACAGGTGTTTAGTGTGCAATGCACACTCATGGTATTCTCTTCGAAATGCTGGTTCTTTAATGGCACTTTATGGTTCTTTACTGGATCGTGTGAGTCCTTGCAGAACTTTTGCTTGATGGGTTCTTTGTGTATAACGTTGGTTCTTTGCGCTTTGAAAAACTTTCTGCTATGAGTGGAAAAAACAGAAATCTTTAATATGGTAGGCTACCTAACAGGACAGTAACAGATTAAGAAAACCTGAATTTAGCCTGTGTTATTGTATTCATCGAGAGTCCTTCTGAAATCTGTTAGCATCTCTTCATCGTTATTTACTATAATGGAGCCTGTTATGGTTATAAATAAATAAAAGGTAAAATAAATAATATGTTTAATGTATGTTATTGCTATGAAGGACCACTCTGGCACCTTTATTTTTAAGAATCTGTGCTTGTTAGCATTTTTATGTTGCTCCTTTCAAATCTTTATATTTATTAGCGTCATTTGTTATGAGTAAATAAAAATGTAAACTTTTTATGTTTCGGATTAAAGTGATAAGATGCTGCAGTACCCAGTCCAGTGAAGTGATACAAGAGCATTGTAAGATTATCAATAGTTTATCTTTGTTGAGTTATCTGTGATTAAATTTTTAATTGTGCTAACTTTAAATTATTTTATGACATTATTATTTTTATAATTGAATATGGTTATGTGTATATATAATATTGTATTCCAGAAAGAGCCACAAGTCAAAGTCATCAATTTTATGTACATAACACATTTAAAACAATCGAAGTTGAACAAATTGCTATACAATTTACATAAATACAAAAATAAATATATAGATGCAGTAAACAAATACACCAGAATATATCAATACATTAAAATATATTCAAAAAAACAATACTCTCACCCCATTTTACAAAGCTAAGGCAAAAAGAGAAGTGTCCAAAAAGAGCCTAAAGGTGGGTACTGACGTAATTTAAAAAGGCGGACTATTCCAAAGCTTAGGGGCAGCTACTACACTGTTACGGCCCCCTCTGAGCTTTAGTCAAGATCTCAGCATGACCAGTAAATTCTGGGCAGAGGACCTAAGTGATCGCAAGGGAAATTAAGGGTATAAGAGGTCCATAAGATAAGAGATGGCTATACCATTCAGAGACTTAAAAACAAACAGTGGAAGTTCAAACTCCATCCTGTAGCGAACTGGAAGCCAGTGAAGAGAAGCTAAGACTGGAGTAATGGGAGTCTGTTTTCATGTGCCTGTTAGCAGTCTTGGCCGCAGTGTTCTGGTCTAGTTGAAGACAGGCAAGGGATGACTGATTAACTCCAGTGTGTAGTGAGTTGCAGTATTCATGTCGAGAAGAGACAAAAGCATGAATTCGTTTTTGAAAATCATCTGAAGAAAGAAGAGGTTTTGACTTTAGCTAGCAGTCTGAGTTGTTTGAAGCAGGCTTTAACAGTGGACTTAATTTGTTTATCAAGACTAGATTAGATTAGATTAGAGATATCCTCTAGAGAGGAGAGGAATGAAGGTCAGTAGGAACAAGACAGAATACATGTGTGTAAATGAGAGGGAGGCCAGTGGAATGGTGAGGATGCAGGGAGTAGAGTTGACAAAAGTGGATGTGTTTAAATACTTGGGATCAATAGTACCTAATAATGGGGATTATGGAAGAGAGGTGAAAAAGAGAGTGCAGGCAGGGTGGAGTGGGTAGAGAAGAGGGTCAGGAGTGATTTGTGACAGATAGGTATCAGCAAGAGTGAACGGGAAGGTCTACAGGATGGTAGTGAGACCAGCTATGTTATATGAGTTGGAGACAGTGACACTGACCAGAAAGCAGGAGACAGAGCTGGAGGTGGCAGAGTTAAAAATGCTAAAATTTGCATTGGGTGTGACGAGGATGGATAGGATTAGAAATGAGGACATTAGAGGGTCAGCTCAAGTTGGACGTTTGGGAGACAAAGTCAGAGAGGTGAGATTGCGTTGGTTTGGACATGTGCAGAGGAGAGATGCTGGGTATATTGGGAGAAGGATGCTAAGGATAGAGCTGCCAGGGAAGAGGAAAAAAGGAAGGCCTAAGAGAAGGTTTATGGATGTGGTGAGAGAGGACATGCAGATGATGGGTGTAACAGAACAAGATACAGAGGACAGAAAGATATGGAAGAAAATGATCCGCTGTGGCAAACCCTAACGGGAGCAGCTGAAAGAAGAAGAAGAAGATTAGATTATTTTAGATTAGATTAGATTAGATTAGATAGACTTTATTAATCCCATGGGGAAATTCAAATTTGAGGACATTATCAAAAATCATGCATTTACAGTAGGTTCCGAAAGGGCCAAGGTTACTTAAAGAATCATAGGTAAGATCATAAAGTCCAAAGCACACAATCTTTGTTTTTTTGTCATTTAAACTAAGAAAATGACTCCATTTTTAAATTGTCCAAATTGATAGTTATATCATTACAAGCCAATGTTAGGATTTGTTTATATTGTTTATATGCCCAACTCTGGCCCAATCTGGTTTTTAGGTTGAGCTTTCGGTAATGAGCCAGAGTGGTCTGCATTCAGAAAATGTATTGACATCCATATTTTAATGGTGCTCTGACATTCCAATAAGGGTTCAAAAGAATTTATTTATTTTGCTGTGCTTCAGTGTCAGGATTTCTGTTATTATTCTTTCTTTACTAGGCAGGATATCTCAAACATTCATTTGATGGAATGCCAGGTCCTTCTTTTGGGCACTCAACCCCAGACTCATGCAACCTGTCAGTGCTGTAATAAAATAAATAGTCTAAAAAGCATCATAATTACTAAAGCATACAGAGAACCAGCCCACATAAAGTGTAGCATCGTTTAAACTCCACACTGCTGAAAGTCCAAAATGGCAGAATGATCTAATTAAGGATAAACTAAAAAAATATTAAAGGTTTTAAATAAAAACTCACAATTGAGAATGAATCTGGAAGCTTTCAGATTTTAAAAGCCAAGTTTGCTTGAGCAGAAAAAGGTAAATAAAATTTACTGATGACAAGACAGGGGGTTTTCCAACATTTTATAGGTGGGTGTCACCCCATGTTCCTTACCATGGAGGTTTGATGCCTGCCTTGAACCTCTCACTACCAAAATGCATCCTTAAAGTGGATGGATTAATGATTGTTGGGTATTTGACTCCCTACTCTGGTCTTGTCAAAACTTTTCCTTATTTTCTCATAGTTTGCCTCTCACCCAAAAGCTCACATACTTCACCAAAGAAGCTGCACTGAATTATGCATGTCCATCTAAGCTGTGAGGAATATTTGGGCTCCATTTAACACACTTAGACAGCTGAACCTTTATGACACTGGCAGCACCATTAGCGCTTCCTGGAGTTCCAGTATTGAATACTAGAATGGCTACACAAGGCAGGATCCGTGCATTTGTCCTTATGCATAAAGAAACACATTGCAGAATCAGCAGGAAGGAGGAGTGATTTTCTGCTTGCGCACATTTTTTAAATTTAGCAGTTAGTTAGGAAATTCTGCCATTACTGCTTTTTGCCCAGGATTGCTCCATATTTGTTTTTAACAATCCATTGAACATTCAGCTCTTGCTTGATCTGTTGGAAAATCACTGTAGGTTTATGGGTATGAATGGAGTGCTGTTACTGAGTGACTTACATAAACACTTTTTGGACATGTCAAGTACTGTACATAATATTTTTCATTTTTTGAAATGGTAAAGTAATATTTTTTGTTTTATTTGATTCTCTCTTAGACATTTATGCTCAAGCACATCTCTGACTTTTTTTGAACAATTTTACCTACCGTTTTTCTTGGACAAAACTGGCCACATAATTTTCTTTGCTTTTTTTGTGAAATTTGTTAATATTTTCACAGTATTATAATTAAATCACCAAACCATTAATGTGTTGTGTATCTGCTATTGGAAAATCTACAATCTGCAAAATTAAGGGGATTAACAAAGTGGCTGTAGTAAACTGCACAGTCCTCAGTGAGATTAGGGAGGCTTAGTGGCGGAATCCGTCAAATGTGCAGTGTCACCCGAGAGCACAACACAAGACATGAAGTCATCAGAAGAAAGGAAAAACTGGAGCTCTGCCCTCTTGGGAAAAAATGGATTCATGCTTTCAGGAAAGAGCTGGATCAGTTTTACACTGAAACATTCCAAACAGCACAAGTCATTGAACTACTAGATAGATAGATAGATACAGTAGATAGATAGATAGATAGATGGATAGATAGATAGGCACTATATAACAGACAGAGAGAGAGAGAGAGATATGATAGGCATTATATAACAGACAGATTGATAGATAGAGAGAGAGAGAGATGCTTTTAATTTAAATAGTGTGTTTTAACATATAGGCAAACTGCATTGTTAACTCTTACCATATAGGTGTCCATAATAGAATAATAAAAACAACAACAAAAAGCATCAGCCTAATAGAAGCCAAGACAGGTAAACAATTCCAAAACTGCTCCAGTCACACGGTGCAGCTGCTGCTGGCCCACCTTTAGAGAGTTATCATAATTTCATAAAATGCCAGTTCGTTTTTTGCTTTTACGTATCTTTTTAAACTCATATAATTCTATTTACCTTATACTAAACCATTTAAGTCCATCATTTACTGAAGATAACTTCCATGACAAAATCATTTACTGTTTCA
>JANRMT010062837.1:83971684-84019417 GCA_026402145.1 Polypterus bichir lapradei | reverse complement strand
TCATGGAAGTTATCTTCAGTAAATGATTGACTTAAATGGTTTAGTATAAAGTAAATAGAATTATATACATAAAAGCAAAAAAGGAACTGGCATTTTATGAAATTATGATAACTCTCTAAAGGTGGGCCAGCAGCAGCTGCACCGTGTGACTGGAGGAGTTTTGGAATTGTTTACCTGTCTTGGCTTCTATTAGGCTGATGCTTTTGTTGTTGTTTTTATTATTCTATTATGGACACCTATATGGTAAGCATTAGCAATGCAGTTTGCCTATATGTTAAAACACACTATTTAAATTAAAAAAAAGTAAAATTCCATAAACATAGCTTTAGTTACAAAAAGCACTTAGGGCAGTTTGTCCTCTCATATGACATCATGCTCCTTCTGAGTGCTGAAGAACTATAAATAAGTAAGGCTAATGCATTACATTTTGGTAAAGTTATAAACATTTTAACCTTCCGCACACTGGTGTGCTGTACAGAACACATCTCCCTGGGTTGTAATAAATAGTTAATGAAAAAAGTATCTAGTACAGTCAGATGTTAATGTAGGCTTCCAGCTTAGAGCATCCTCCAGGCTGTGCTGCCTTGTGCTCTGATGCTCATTTGGGGGCTGTACATTCTGTGTTCATAGGAATTATACCTGGCAGCTCCCTTTGGTGCTGTATGTACAGTGAAAGACAAAAATGAAAAGAAGACGAATCGTCGGTAGGAAGGAACTTATTACAAACTGCTGTTCTCCGGGTATATGGTCATATTTTCACATTTGGTGTGTGTGCGCGTCTCTGTGTGGTTGTGACCTGAGAAGACCATCTTCTAAACTAGTTTCACATTTTATTTTTTTTCTATCCATATTTTTATACATTACAACTATAAACAATAACTTACATAACCTAGTTTCAAACCTCCATATCAAATTCATGATCACAGCGGAAGGGTGCCAACAGGCTGTCCTGGCAGTATTGTGGGAATGGAGCACCAGTCCATCACTCACAAGTTCAGTTCAGGATTGTCACTTAACCAGGCATGAAAGTTTAGGGGATTTGGAGGAAAACACATGCAAACAAGTGGGGTATGCGCAACATCCATGCAGACGGGGGCTGTATGCGCAATTCAAACCAACAATGTTGATGTAAAACAGTGGCACTGATCGGTCGAAACTGACACCAAAAAATAATAAACTTTTAAGTAACGTTTTCAATTGCGAAACTAATAACAGTAATGGATTCACTGAGTACCTAAAACGTAATTTACAAACACATAAAGAATTCATAAACATATAGTAAATGTCAGTCATCGCAGACTTTAGACATGTTTCTACAATTTCAACTGGTTACAACTGAGTAGTCAAGAGAAGGAGACCACTGAGGAGGCAATATTTAAGGACCACAGGAGGGAACATATATCACAACAAGTGCAAGTCAAAAAGTATGAATGTCAAAACCAAAATGTGAGACTAAAACCAAGGTCTCAAAGTGCTGACAGGAGCCAAAGTACTAAAGATTTAATAACTAAATAGCAAAAAAGTGTTTTACGAAAATATTCGTAATTTTGGACACTGCATGGATAATGTGATGTCAGCTGTAAAGAGTTTCTTGTCACACAGCACAACTTTTGGGGGAAACACCACTAACAACTAATCATTGCGTCCTAACAATGGAATCATGAAAACAGCGATGACCATGTCAAAACAAAATGGCGTCAATGTAAATGCAAAGAACACAATACTAATATTTAGTTTGTTTCATACCAAATACAAAAAATAATAATAATACATTAATCTTCTCCATGTTTCAGAACACCTAAAACCCAACTCATAACCAGAGTTAAAATGTATTTGAATCACAAAAATGTTTAAAGTTTGCCATATCATAACAGACCTCAAATTAAACTCTGCCGGGGCAAGATGAAGTTAGGATGTGGTGGTGAGTTATGGAAAATAGAAAGGTAGGAATAAAGAAAAATGGAGAGAGAAAGAGCAAGAATGTAAAAAAGTGCAATAAGGGACTTGAGTGTCTGAACAGTAGCAAGTTTAATGCACCATAGTGCTTTTTTTGGGGGATTTTACTTCTTTGAAAATTACATTTATATATTGTTGCAGTTCTTTTGTCATCATTATTTTCATGATGTTATGCAGTTTCATATCATGCATTGCTTCTAAGTGTGCTTTCTTGTTCAATATTTCATCATATTTTGTTTAAATCAGAAATGTCAGTTATGATTTAAACTTCTAGTTTAATTTTGTTGAGAAATCCTGTAATGTATTTGACCCAAGGAATATAATTTTGATCATTATTTCTTACTAACATGTGTCTTGATAAACTACATTTTTAGTGTCGTCCTGGGACTCCATTTTGTTTTGTTCAAATCATTTTGCAGAGGTTATGTCGATTGTTGCTGTGTTAAATTACCTACAACCCCCTGGGAGTGTGTGATCGTCGGTGTTACCATATAATGGTTGGCATATGAGGTCTTGAACTACCCGAGTATTGGATAAAAATGCTGTTTGTGTATTCCTTTGCAGTTCAAACTCTTTTTGATATTTGCTTAGTGTTGTCAGCACGGTTTGATATTTTGGTTAGGACTTTTGCTTCTTTTTGGACTTTGCTTTCTTCTGATCCTCTTTATAAAAATACTTGGTGTCTCATTTTTTGTTAGAATAGTGGCCTCTATGAATGCAGTAAAACTCTCCTCATACTTTAGCTAAAAAAATCAGACTATTTTCAAAAAGAACTAGAGCATTAGAACAGTCTAGACGAGAACAGGCCATTCAGCCCAACAAAGCTCGCCAGTCCTATCCACTTATTTCTTCCAAAAAACATCAGGTCGAGTTTTGAAAGTCCCTAAAGTCTTACTGTCTACCACACTACTTGGTAATTTCAAAGAACGGACTTGTTGAGAATTTCAGGTTCCGGACTATACCAGTTTAGACTGTGATGTCTGGTCTGCCATTTAATCAAAAGATTGCTTGATCTTTTGAGCCTCATTTGTCCCAGACTAGTTTTTCTGTCTTGCACTTTCAAATCATGGAAAACAAGAAGGAATTTTGACGGAATGATGGGAAAATGAGGAAACTATCCCATCTGATAAATATGGGTAAAGTCTCTTTGAGTTTTATTATTCTTGTCCTTGTTTAATAATATTTTCCTTTAATGGTGTATTCATTTTTTTTCAAACAATTCATCGCTAGTTTTGTTTACTTCCATTTACCGTCTTTTCGCCTCATAGAAACCAGCATTTGACACGGGGAGCTGTCCTGGGATGCCACGTCTACAACATCATCTCTACAACAGTATTAAGATTGCTGTGACGGCACCACAATTTTCTGAACTTGACAAATTCTGAATAAAAACCTTCCTTATTTTTTTTCTTTATTTCCTTTTTTTGACTTCATGACTCCTGATTTATTGCTTTTGCTTTTGATTACGGTTCTTGGGTATGATTTGGTTCTCTCAGGCATCTGGTGGCAATCTCTTGTCTGTTTTAACGACTCTTCTACTCATTTTTCTGTTCAGCTTGGTTTAATCTCGGCGCTGCCTTAAAATTAGTATGACGGAGAGGGGTAACAGCATTTTATTTGTCTTTATTTTATTTTTGTACTGTGACTTTTCATTGTAATCTTCTTTTACTTGTGTGGAAATAAATGCACAAAGTCCTTTTTCTTGATATTAGTCTGTCTGTGTAAACACCGCAAAAGATCTAACATAATGCAGTGTGAACCCGGCCCGGACACAGACAGGCGGACATATTGTTTATCACCACCACACGTGTTTATTTTCTCTACTATTTACAATATTTACGTCACTCAGACACAGTCCGTGCACAAAGACCCCAACACACAGTCCTGGCCACTCAATGCCTTCTTCTCCGGGCCGCCTCCACACTCCTCTCGTGCCTCGTCCTTCTTCCACCCGACTCCAGCCCTGAATGAAGGGAGACGGCACCCTTTTATACATGTCCCAGATGAGCTCCAGGTGTTTCCGACACTCCCCCGCTGGCCACGCCCCAGCATGGCGGAAGTGCCGGCTGTTCTCCCGGCAGCTCACCGGGTGTCCTCTTTAATCTTCCCTCCAGCACTTCTGGGTGTGGCGGAAGTGCTGAGGTAACAGGTCCCCAAGGCATTGGGGCGCCTCCTGGCGGTGACCACAGGCCCCTGCAGGCTGGGGCTTCCATGCCCTCAACCCGTGGCCCCCAAAGCAACCAGGGCGGCGGCCCCCACGTGTTCCAGGGTGGGCGCAGACCCACATCCGGTCCCTCACGGCGTCCCGGCCAGGTCGTTGCCCCTGGCATCCCTGACAGCAGTTAGACATTCAGTCCGTCAAGTTCATTCAGTTAGCTATTACTTATTAAACATTGTCAGGGTTTCTGTTTAAAGCTATTTTTGCTTGATTGGAACGCTTGTCAGTTCTTGATGCTAGTACCCCACAAATAGAGCCTCTGACACTGCATATGGTAGGTGTATGTGGTGACCGTTCAGTGCTCTATGAAATCTTCACACCCTCATTCAGTTTTCCTATTCTGCTGTCTAAATATGCTTTCAAGTAGGAGTTTATTTCTCTGATCTGCAGAACATACTTTACACTTTCGTCATTAAAGAACAATTACTTGGCCGTCACCTCGGGCCATTTCAGCTTTAATTGCTGCCTCATTGCAGTGATTCAAAGTACAGTTATTGATTTATTTTCTGCAGGTTCTCGTATTAATTCTTGTGTATCTGACTTTATGCCGCACACTCATTTATTTTGCTTACCCTCGTTGATTTGTTTTGCTTTGACTGAATATCTTCCTTGAATATCTGGCCACATTTCTTGGTGCTCTTTTTTGTTCATTGTTGGTCTGATTAGTTAACTGACATTTTTCTGAATCACCAAGTTTGTCACATCTTCCAGACGTACTTCTTACATTTTTGAATTCACATTCAACCTTTGTCCACAGTAACAAGAATGCCTAATTGAAGAGAATGAGTTGAATATCGAAGAGTGTGTAAAGGTTCATCTGTGACATAACAAGAGCAGGATTCCATGAAAAGAGAATATTGCTAGTAGTTTAATTTTTCACTGGCATGATACAAAAAGATACAATTTGGTCAATTGACAGAGTAAACTTTCATAATTGTCCCAAACCAGATAATTCTTCAACAAAAAAAAAAAAAAAAAACTTTAAATTTCTTTTTCCCCCACAGAGTTTTGAAATGTGAAATTCCTCCCAGCTCTCACAGACATCTAAATCTGACATGTCTTTAACTGAAAGATCTATAACAAAAATACTGCAAAGGAAAAGAAAACCCAAGATACTGGTGTGATGCAGAGTCTCAAACAAAACAAAATAGATGTGAGGCCTCCAAATATAACCGCACGACAGGCCAGGACCTTCACTGGCTAGACCAGAAGAGGTTTAAACTAATCCAGCTACTCTTTACTGGAATCTGCTGGCTACTGGCCTAGCAGACCCCCAAAAAGAAATGTCCCAATAAAGTTAAAAGCCCCATAAGGAGGAGGATTTCCATAAACCCCTGGCGTATGAACAAAAGGGAAAACAAGGAATCTTTATTAACTGAAAGATTTATTAACAACGATAGAAAAATAAAGCAAAAATGTTTAGCAGAGTAAAAAAAGGCAAAAGAATTTGCATTAAAAGGCAATCCACAGCTAAAAAGTCACAATACACAGGTAGATTCTAAGAAAATACAGTAAGAAAATTATAAAAAGTAGAATTAAAAAAATAATGATTCTTACATCCCCAACACAATCTCAATGTTCTGCTGCTGGGTCTGTTTTGCCTGACTGAATATATACATACATATTCATATACAGAAGAAGGACCCAGCAGCAGTGATGACAGGGTGGCCCCACCTCCTGGGGTTCCACGCACAAAGAACACAGAATGGCTGCATATTTAAAGTAACAGTACATAATTTCTAAATCATAGACAAACAACAATATAAAATATAAATGTATATATTTTATATAAATATAAAATACATTACATAAAACATGAAAAAAATAATAATTTAAAAATGACACTAAAATTACAGATAAAAACAAGCTAGTGAAAAATCCCTGCCTGTAACATACAAAATAAGATATGAACACAGAAGGCCAACATAAACTAGGACAGATGTTTTAAAGATTATACCATGTATGTGTTTGCTGATTCGTCCAAATTGATTGTTTTGTCTTGATAGTGTTCTATATTACTCTACTTTTCCCTTTTGTATTCTTTAATGTGTAGCCTTTTGTCAGAATGCTTCAAATCCCATAGACTTACCACTGTTTATAAGGTGTTGTACTTTATAACTTCTTCCCACCTTCCTTTTACATCTATAACCTCAGGAAGTTACACAGAGTAAAAGGCAAGCAGGAGTTAATTTACAGCTTTATTGATAATATTTGTAAAATAACAATAAGCAAAGTACATTTGAATATTGGCAACCATACCACCTGATAAATGCTGATGTGTAGTTTCAGGTGGCACAGACTTGTTAGTTAGCTAAAATGTCTCTAGTTAATTCATCATTTTTAGTCAGCTTTCTTCAGGATGCCTGTCTCAATATGGCTGCCGAGATGCGCTTCTCAGTGTGGTCTTCTTTTCAGTCAATGATGCGTGAGATGCTCCTTCATTGTGATGGTGTGAGAGAGAGAGAGTGAGGGGTAAAGCAAGCAAATCTATAGATTCTTTGTCCAAACCCCTACACCAATAGGGTGTCGTGATACAGAATGGCTTCTGATTCAAAACCAAACAGCCAACTTTAGACCAATACAATTCTGGTGCAACACAATTAATGTTCCCTCTAAGCTGAGCGCGTGAGCGATCGCTCACACGAATTCAGAGCGTCGCTCATACTTCCCGCACGATCGCTCATTCCGACGGTGTCGCTCGTACTTATCGCGAAAATTGGTGCTCATTAATTTTTGGCTTAAACAAAATGTCGCTCATAAACAATGTTTTTTGCTTACTATATGCTACTCCTTAGAGGAATCATTGAACACAATGGGTTTCACAAATGTCCCCAATACTATTTGTTAAGATGAAGCTTGCCAGCTAGGTAGTTTGGCCTCCATGCAGGAGCTGGTTGAGAGAGTCCTGCAGAGAATCACTTGCCAAACTGGTTTTAGGCACTTCCATTAACTCTGTCATAAAATTCCTCAGTTAGTCCTAAAGATTTGTTCTTTAAACAAGAAAGCTTCTCACCGATGAAACACTAATATTACATTACTTTGTCTAAGTTACAAATAAAGACATACAAAATATTTATCAACTTATATACAACATTTCACAGCACAACACTGATGTATCAGTTGATTGTGTTATGCAAATGAAATCTAACTTACTAAAGATTGTTGCTTTGTGGTACTCTACAGTTCTTTTCTTGCTGATCTGACCAGGGCACATGCCAGGCTCCCTCATGCTTGTTGTAATAAATGGTGTCTAGCAGGTAGAGCCAGTTGTCACCGTGATATCGATAGTTCTTTATTTAAGATACCCAATTTGTTATGTTTTGATAAGAGTTTAACAAAGAATTTACCACAAAAAAAGAAACAACTGTCATGACAGTTTTAGAACGTGTCACTGGTTTGCTTGATATTATGTTAATCAGTCTGTGAATCTAATGATCATGCTATTAAACAAGTTCATTTCTCATTTCTGTTTTTCAAGGTCAGATTTAAAAAAAAAAAAACATCTGTGACCAAAAGAAAAATCAGTAAAACTTTCTGAAGCTGGTATTCCACTAAATGTACGGACGTCTGCCAGAAAGAGTTGTGCTGTAGCAGGTATGTGAATTTAAAATATGGAATTGTGCTGCTCAACTAATTCTGTCTGTGGTGTGGGTGGAATACATTTCATTTCAGCTTCAGTTCTTGAATAAATGAAAATTGTGTCTTATTAGTATGACATTACTCTGTTTATTTGTTCCTGTTTAACAAATGCATGGTTAGAAAGACCTGTGGAGGTCACAGAATGGGTTAATGGTGGGGAGTGGGAGGAAATAGGAATGACTAAGGTGAGGATGTATTGATATGAAGCTAAATGATTACAGGAGCAGGGTTTTATTTGAATTTCTTATTGTTTCCCTTATCCTGGCTTATAAAAAGGTGTTCACACCCTTGGAAATTTTTACATTTTATTGCTATGCAACATTGAATCACTGTGACTTTTTTGACATTGCCCAGCAGAAAAATACTCTTTAAAGTCAAAATGAAAACAGATCTCTGCAAAGTGGTTTAAATTAGCTTAAAATATAAAACACACAATAATTGATTGCATAAATATTGACCCCTTTTAAGTCAGTATTTATTACATGCACCTTTGGCAGCCATGGCAGCCTTGAGTCTATGTGCAGGGTCTCCCATCTGGACACTGTAATGGTTCTCCATTCTTCTTTGCAGAACTGTTCAAGATTTGTCAGATAGAATGGGAGATTGTGAGTGAACATCCTTTTTCAAATCCAGGCACAAGTTCTCAATTGGACTTAGCCAATCCATGATGTTAACAGTGTTGTTTTGAAGCCATTCTTTCGTAGATTTGGCTTTGTGGTTTGGGTCATTGTCTTGATGGAAGACCAAACTTCTCCCAAGGCACAGTTTTTCTCCATGTATCTTGCTGCATTCATTTTACCCATTACCCTCAGTACCCTTCGAAAGCCTACTGCAGAAAAGCATCCCCACAGCTTGATTCTGCCACCAGCATGCTTTACTGTGGGTATGGTTTGTTTTTGATAATGCACAGTGTTTGGCTTACAACAAATATGGGTATAAAAACCTTTGGTCTCTTCCGAACATAAAACCTTCCTCCAGCAGACTTTAGGGTCTCCCGGATGCCTTTTGGCAAACTCCAGCCAAGATGTCATGTATGTGGCTTTTTCTTTGCCACACCTCCATAAAGCTGGTGAAGCATCCGTACAAAAGTTGTTGTCAGCACAATCTCAGCAGTCTCAGCCCTGTAGCTTGTAACACCATCAGAGTTCTTATAGGTTTCTTGGTGGTCTCACTCAATAGTCTTCTTGCACAATCGATCAATCAATCTCAGCAGATGGCCTGCTCTAGGCAGATTTACAGCTTTGCCCTACTCTTTCCAATTGTTAATGACTGATGTGACTGGACCGTAAGGGATATTCCGTGACTTGGATATATATTCTTATCTCCATCCCCTGACGTTTTAATCACCTTTTCATGGAGTTGCTAGGAGTGTTCTTTGGTCTTCATTGTCTCTGATGGGCCACCATACTAACTCAACCCATGCTTGCCCTTCCAAATTCAGGTGCACTTAGGTTACAATTAGCTGAATCCCCAGATAAGTGAACTCAACTGAACTCATTTTGTGACTTTTGTAATCAATTGTTTGCACCACTGATAATTTAAGTGTGTCATATTAAAGGAGCTGAATACTTATGTGATCGATTATCTTGTGTTTTATATATGAAATTGATTTTGACCACTTTGCAGAGATCTGTTCTCATGTTGACATTTAAGAGCCTTTTTTGGTTGATCAATGTCAAAAAATCCAAATTAAATCCACTGTGATTCAATGTTGTTTAGCAATAAAATGTGAAACCTTCCAAAGTGGGTGAATACATTTTATAGGCACTGCATATGGCACTGACTGGCTTGCTTATTCCGGTTTATATTGCTTTGGCTGAAGCAGCTCTGCACCATTATAAGGTGTGACTGATGAAGGGTCTAAGACAGTAAAAATATGATGATCTTCTACTGAGTGAGCTCTATTATAAGCAGCTGCACTTCAGGATAGGTCATCCACCTGAAGCTAAGCATGCTTGGGCCTGGCCACTACTTCAATGGGAGGGCCATCTAAGAAAAGCTTGGGTAGCAGCTGGAAGAGATGTTGGTGAGGCCAGCAGGGAACATTTACCCTGTGGTCTGTGTGTAGATACTAATGTCCCGGGACACTGTGCTGAAAAAAATTGGTGGAATCCTTTGGATGAGGTGTAAAACTGAGGTCCTGACTCTCTGTGGTCATAAAATATCCCTGGGCATCTCTTGAAAAGAGTAGATGTCTTAGCTAACTTGCTTACCTCAACCTGGTCATTCTGGCCTTCTAATCATCCCCAGTCTCTTATTGGCTAACCATCTCTCTCAACCTTCATCAACTAATGACCAGTTTGGGGTGAGTGCTCTATTGCAAGAATGGCTGCTATCTCATCATCCAGGTGGCTGATGAACATTGACTGAAGTGGCTCCCTTACTTTATACGTAATGTGCTTTGAGAAGTGAGAAAAGCACTATATACAGTAAATGTAATTAATTATTGTTATTATTATTAGTACCATTTGTGTATATTCATCAGCATTTGTTAAATTGTATTTACCTCAGCATATTGTTTTATTGGACAGAGAAAGGTACAGTAGCCAAACTGTGATGAATAAAGTCTTGGAGTCTTCTTGTTTCATGCTGGCAGGTTTTGGCTTTGTTTTTCTTCATTTTTGAACTTAAATATATCAAAACAGAACAAAATCCAACCAGACAACTTTACAAAGAATCATTTGTTGAGAACAAAATGAGGTTCAAGAAAATACTGGTTCACGTTGTCAAGTGTATATTCAATCTTTTGGCCATTGGGATCTTGCTAGTCTACTGTGTGGGTAGCTCCTTGGAACTGTCAGAGCAGCGTGAGTGACCAAGCTATGAATGGACATGAGGGTATTCATCCTTCTTCAGTGCTTTTTCTGTTGATTGTTGTGTTACATTGTTTTGTGCCGCTTAGTTGTTCCTGAATTTGGTTCTTGTATGAGGTCAGTGTAAGGTGGCAAATTAGCAGAAGCTGCTTACCTTACCTTGTGTTAATGTTTCTTGGATGATTGCTAATTTTCAATGCGGTGGGGCTGTTTTGTTTCCTGTGTGCTTGTTTAAGCATGTGACAGAAACCTTTGTACTGAAAGTATACAATACTGCTATTCCTCAGAAAGGTGAGGATAAAAACTTCAGCATTTTAATAAATTTAGTTACAACAGTCACTGTTAGGTGTCTCAGATTCTCTGATACATGTAAGCAAACGCCTACACAAATATTTGTAATACTTCATTGTGAACGGCTTCAGTGCACCTTGGCATTAATTCTGTAATACACTTTTGGAACTGTATTAGAGAAATCCAACACTATAATTAAATAAGAAATGACATTATTTGAGGTTTTGATGATTATGTTGGTGGAAAACTGCCTCGAGCACTTCTACACTCACCTAGGAGGGCTCACTTGGGCTCAGATCTGCTCAGTGGGACAAGAGTTTGTATTTAACTCATGTTATTCAAACTATTTTTTGACCCCTTGTGCTCCCTGACTTGTTTATTTTCCCTTTGTGCGTCGTCTTTGTTTATTCTAAAATATTACTTTTACATGTATATTGTAATTAAGTAAATTTTGTTAATATTGTTCAGTTTATTATACCTATAGTACCTATGTATGATGCTCCTTATGTTTTGTGGTTGGAAACGCAAGAAGCGGGGCATCTCTGATGTCACTGATGAAGGACCGCCCTCAGCCTTTATATATGTAAGCCTGAGGAGCAGGTCCTCCACTGGTTTTTACTTTCTCGTATACAAAGATTAGGGTAAGTATTGTAATCATCTAAAAATTCGACCTCGAGATTTTGATGAATCTCAACAACAGCAACTAAATTTATTTATATAGCACATTTTCATACAAATGATGTAGCTCAAAGAAAGAGAAAAAAGACAAAATAAATAAGAAAATAGAATTAGGGAAGCACTAATTAACATAGAATAAAAGTAAGGTCCGATGGCCAGGGAGGACAGAAACATCTTGATGTTTTAGGCCTTCTTTAGTCCAAATTACTTCTTGTAGGTAAAGTATTGCAATCATCCAAAAACTCAATTTCGAGATTTTGATGAATCTCAACGTTTTAGACCTCCCTGACACTGAAAATACCATTTTTGGAATTATGTGTCTGTCTTTGTGTGTGTGTGTGTTTATGTAAACACAATGCACTTTTAGTTAGATCCCCAAATTTTGCATACAAGTATTAGGTACAAAACATTGATTTCTATCACCTTTTGAGCTATTTCCGCTAACTGGAAGTGGTACTTTTTTATTCATGCAGCTGCAGAGTCCAATTTATTCAACTTTTCAAATATAATAATTGTTCAATATATTATTAATTTGATTTGTTGTTGATGGTTTTTTAAATTACATACTATAAAGTATAATCATTGTCTTGCAGTTTATCCATCCCCATATCTGAGTATACGAGAAAGTCTAGGGGAGACCACTCACGATTTTTTGCATTGGAGAAGTGCATTTTTTATGAGTATTTATGAGTATTGTCTTTTTCTGGCTTTTGAAATGTATTTCTTTCTTGGGTTTACGATGACTGGATATTGGATCTGCTTGTTGTGAGTTGCCTTTTCAGACAAACCTTTTGCCTTTTTCCATGCCTTTTACCATTTTTACATTTTGTTTGGGGGGGGGGGTTATATTCTAACAAATTTTTTACATTTTTTTTAATGAAGAATCCTTATAGACTTAGCCCCAGGTTTTCCTTTTCCTTGAGAGAGAGATTTTAGTACGAATGCATGTGTGTGTGTATGTATATATATGTACTGTTGCGTCAGCCAAAGCTAGTTTGCCTCAAAATGAATGAATCATGGGTTGACCCAGGACACGAAGACCTGCTGTTTGTCAGTCTTATCACATACGAGTATGACTTATGTGTTAATGGAATGTAATAATTTGCAATTGAAAAAAAGCAGCTTCATTCTCACTAGGTGCCCTTATTGCAATATAAGTGCAGTAAATTGCTCTGATTAGGTTAGGAGAACCAGACACTGCAAATTGCCTTTTTATGAAGGAAAAAATATGTTATAACATTCTATGCAATTCAAACACTGGATGTAGCCCCTCCCCAGTCAGCTAATGACTTTCAGTGCAGCGGGCGTGACAGAGTGAAGCTTGGCAGACACACTCCTGACCTGGTGACCTGTTCCCCGATAAGTGACAACCAGTAGCCAAACAAAAAAAACCAAAAAATTCTTCAGTGCAAATTTGGTGCATTGGCCCTCTAAAAAGGGCACTGAAATAGAAACTGTTGTGGTAAATAATCAAGCCTTGACACAACAATGAGGTTTGGGGCAGCCTCCTGTATACTTGAGAATTGGCTGTGAATGCAAAAAGGTTGAGAAAAATGGTCTTTACAGACAAGAGTCCAAAACAGAACTGAACAGGTTAGGAAACATGGCAGATATGAAGGGATCTTGGGACCAGAACTAGAAATGAGATCATTAGAAGGTGGGCTCTTCTGTTGGTATGGAAGTGACGTCTTGTGGAGTGGAACCGGAAGTGACATCTTCTGGGGCGGAACCGGATGTGAAATCTTCTGGGGTGAAACAGAAAATGACGTCATGGGAGCCAGGCGTAATTTCCCACATTTGGTCTGCGGGGAGGTAAGGGAAAGGATTAATGAACTCTGCCAACCCCAGGCCTGACCGGGAATTACCTTCTTTAGTTGCCTCCCATGCGCATGTGTGTGACACTATGCATCATATTTATCAGTTTTGAGGTTTAATATGTCAAGTTAAGACAAATTACAGTATTTACTCATGTACCACGCGCCCTCCTGTAAGACGCGCACCCTAATTTTTACAAAGAAAATCGCGAAAATCATTTTGTCCCATGTATGATGCGCGTTGTGATTGTATATGGAAGTGTTTAGAGAGAGAGAGAGAGCGCGAGCAAGCGAGCGAGAGAGAGAGCGCGGGCAAGCGAGCAAGAGAGCGAGCGAGCCCAAGCAGAAGAAGTAATCATTACAGAATTACATTTCCTCGTGTATGCCGCGCACCTGATTTTCTAATGCTAATTTTCAGGAAAAAATGCACTCATGGTACGCGCGTAAATATGGTATAATAATGGCTCAGTGATATGAATTATTGTATTATTATATTGTATAATGATTCAGCAGTTATTGTAATATATTATGTTATGATTATATTATATATGATTTATGCTGTAAATATACATACTGTATGTTTTCCAGTCAAGTTTTTCTTTATAAATCACAATGGTTGCACAGTCCAAGCCACTTTTTGTGCATACATACGTTTTATAAGTGAAGCCCCTAGATTATTGTGTGCAGTTTTGTTCACTACAATACAATAAAGACATAGTAACACTTGAAGCTCTGCAGTTGGAGAACAACCACGTGCATCCCAGGATTTAAGACCATGTCGTAAATGATTTTAGTTTCAAGCAGAAAAGACTGATTGGGCTCCTAATCCAGGTCATAAAAATTCTCAAAGGCATTGACAAAAGTAGAACCAGCAGGATTCTTTTAACTTAACGGTGAATTTCTGACTGAGGAGAGAAAGCACTTCTTTACGCAAAGAGTTGTAGGACTCCAAAACATGAAATTGAAGCAGAAACCCTTGACAACCTTTTAAAAATATCTGGATGAGATATTGGGACAGCGTAACTATTAGCTAAATAACGAGCCTAATGGATTGAATGGTCTCTTCATACGCACAGTGCCACTGTCATTGAGAGGGGGTAACTTTAAATACTTGAACGCATTAATTGTTATAATTGTTTTAGAGCTAAAATCAGTTTTTCCTCTTATAGTAAAGGTGTTTTTTTTTCTTCCAGTACTCTCTCATTAACCTTTAAGACAGACATGTCTGTTCAAATAACATTTTATTTTCAGTTGGAACTAGCCCATTTCATTCTTTACTTAGAAGTGTGGCGGGCAGGAAAGTATTTCTCATCAGCTGTCTGTCAGATTCGTACATTGCTTTGAAGACTGCCGAGTTTTAGCATTTTGCAGCATGTCTGAATCCACGTTTCTTGACTTCTTACCTTTCACTGCCCTAAGCTGAATCGTTTGCAGCTGCTGTCAAGGATAAAATGCCTCATACACCATTTAGCGTGATCATTACCAGCACCATAACCGCTTTTGTCAAACTGCAAGCCAATGTATATTGTTTCCTGGCCTGTCTGTCTTTTATGTTTTTGTCAGCAAAAAAAAAAAATTAAATTCACAAACTATTATTGAAGGAGAAAAAGGCTAATAAATATGAAAGTTATCAAATAATTAATGTCAGACTAATATGTTCAGCGTTCCTGTTTTACAGGGCTAATTTGTGATAGATCTGCCCTTGTCAGTAATTCAGCACAATATGATAATGATAAGCAGACTAGAAAGTGTCAAGTAATTAGCCTCCCTTTTTAACACTGAACATCAAATGCTGTTTGCTGAAGCGTATTCCCATCGTGTAGCGTTCAGCAGCTAATAAAATAAGATAAAAGCCTTTATTATTATTATTATTTTTTTTTTTAAACAAGAAGCAATTTTAACACAAACATATCTAAAAATAGCATGGCGGGAGCAGATACAGATTGCTTCACGGATGGATTTGTGGCTTCTTTGAGATATTCCATTTGAGACAATGAACATAATTCTACAGTGGGTCTAATTAAATTAACATATTCAGTAAAATGAAATGGCAAGACAGCCCTCCAAGTTTATGCCATTATCGGAACAAATGTGCAGAGTATTACTTGCATTTAGATTTAGATTCCCCAATGATTTGTTAATTGAACCCAATTACCATTAAATCTCAGTATGCATTTGCTCCATAGGCTACATAAATGTATTAATTGCTCTATTCCTTTAGTGTGATAGTTAAATGCACCTTATTCTAATATTTCATTTTCATTTGAAACAATAATGTGGCTAAATAGTTTTTCAGGACAACATTCTTTATGAAAATAATTAAACAAGCAGCATTCATTTTTAGGGAGCAATGCAAGCAATATTGAAGATCACTAAGCAAATTGTTTATTGTATTGCATTATAAAGAAATGCTCAGTCTGCACAATGTACACTCTTAAGTAGGTTGGAAAAAAATAGAGAACATAACCATTAAAAAGAACAATAAATCAATGTTATTATATGTATAAAAAACACCCAGGGTGTTTCTTAGAGCTTTAAAATAGCTAGGCACTTTATTATGAAAGCAACGAATTGGTGACATAGCATTCTTTAAAGTATACTATACATATAGCAGACTCGAAAATGAAAAAAGTCCTCCTGTTTGTGCCTCATGCGTACTGAGCATCTTATTTCCTGTACATTGATAATAAGAAATTTACAATTTTGATGTTGTCTTTAACAAAATTTGGGTTTTTTCATTAACCACTTTAGTGTCTTTGCTGTATTGCAGGGACCATCAGCTGGATCTGACCAGGGCCAGAATTCTCACAGTGTAAATATTCTGTGGGTCGTAACTCACTCACAACATGGAAACGCACACCTCACAAACTCCCTCCTTCAGTCATAGACACCCTCATCCAGGTCACTCACACATTAAGGCAATTAAAATCCAACATTTATATATAATCACCAAGAATATGTTGCTTGAAATTCATTCTGGTGTTACTACGCTGGTCTGCAAAAAATGTTTTTTTATTACGGTTAAAAATTTCCGGTTCTCTTTATAAAACAGAGGTTGCTGATTCAAATCTGGCAACAAACATCCAGTTTCTAAGAAATAAAGGTTGAAAATGAAAAATTAGTATTTTTGAGAAAAAATGTAATTTATTTTTTAATGAATTATTTAGAATTGAAAAAATCTGGACATAAGCTTCAGTAGGCTTTGCACCCTAGGAAACCAAGTTACCCAAACTATTCTATAACGGCTCAGCAATTATTTACCACTCTAATGCTGATCTTTCTCATCATAAAATAGGTCATTACGATAGCAATTGACAAGAAGAATTCATAATTTATGCAAAATTACGGTATTTGAGGGTTCCTCTAGAGTGCCTCTTTCTCTTGCACGATTTGGCTCAGAAACTAATCAGCACGTTGTCATCTCATAACAGGCTTAAGTTTCGAGTTTGGTATTTCTCTGTCTAATCGTTTTTGCTCTATACCGTCCTCAAGAAGCTGTGATATACAGACACACACCCATCATCGAGATATCGATTTTTTCGGTATCTGGGACCCTAAAATTTCGAGATCTGTTGAAAACAGGACGGAAAAACATATTTGACGAATCTAAAGCTTTCATTCCTTCTCCAAAGACAATAGGTTATTGTGGGGGAGGGCGCAAAGCAAAAATCAATTCGACATATAATCATTTTAAATATATTTGTTACTTAGAAAATTAAATCACTTGGTAGTTTTTTAGTTCGTATAATACTCTGTAGGTGTTTCATGGGGGAATGACCAAAAGATGTCTGCTAACACAGACTCGCTCCACTTTCCTCTGTAACATTTCTCCATTTCAGTGATCTCCTGGTGGAATCTTTCCCCATGTTCAATGGAGAGAAAAAAAATCCAAATGAGATTGTAGGAAAAGGATTTTCCTTTTGGAAATTCAATTGCACCCAAGCGCTAGGTAGGAAGAGAGAAGCTCCTCCTCTAGTTCCTCATAATTTTCCACTTTTGCATTCCCAAGAATTTGCTTATCTGTTACCTGGTCAAGACAAAGGATGACTCTACCTAACCTTACATATTTTTGTAAAGAACATTGAAACCACCACATTCTCTCTTTTAGACAATTAAAAGGCATCTTTCTAACCTTCTAAACATAAATGTCTGACTATTTTGAAAGAAAGATAGATTCAGAGAAAAACGTGTATCAAATATGTCATTTTTAAGTTGTTTCCACCTCAACTAATGTTAAGACTGTCATTTTTCAGCTAAAATATACTTCAAACAATATTCTGAGTGTGGAAAGTACTTATTCCAAAAAATGTTAACTAATTTAAAAAAAAATCCTTTTTTTTAAATTTGAATCTGTTATCTTGTGGAAATATTTTAGAGTAGAGAAATTCCAATTTCATAATGTATTCAGCATGTCTAAATCTATAAAGTTCACCAATCTTTATGCGTAGCAGGTTTTTGGTGTAGGTGAGTGTTATCTTTCGAAACAAGCAAGTTCAATCATGAAAACTAATATTTCTTCTCATTAAAATCCACAATGTTTGAACTCAATCTTGAACATTTTTCAGATTACTGTATATACTCGCATATAAGTCGGGTCTTGAAACCTGGAAAATCGATCATAAAATCAGACCCAGACATATCGAATTTTGTTGCAGAAGCGCAGTTACCAATTTCTTTTGCCACTTCAATGACTTTTAATTTAAAACCAGCTTCATATTTTCTTCTGATTGAACGCTCCATCTTAGAAAAGGATGCTCTTATGATAAAGGTGTATGAGGGTGTGAGATACAAAAAACACAAAACAGTGCAAAGGTTGCTTCAGAATAGTTTGGGTAGTACCGTATGGTTATGTAGGCACAATACATAGAAAAAAGGCAGTGTGCTCCGTGGTTACTCTCTCAGGTGGGCGTTAGCATATCATAATCTCTTGGACCAAAAGTGTGAGTTTTCTGCATTCGATTTATACAACCAACATTATAAAATACTGGAAATTATATGCTAAAATCAAGCCCCGACATATTCACAGGAGAACTTAAATGTGAGGATACGCGGTAGTCAGAAAGTAACAATCAAAACTCACAATGCAAGTTAGCTAGTAAAAGAGAGACTATGTGGGGATTTAATCCAAGTATTCAAAAACCTGAAAGCTATTGATCAAGTAGATCCAGCTCAATTTTTTCGACTAAATGGCGAATCATGTTACTCAAGGACATCAGTGGAAATTAAGGGAAGCCAGGAAGCACTTCTTTAAGAAAAGAGTTGTGGATATCGGGAACAAACAAACTACCAAATCATGGAGTTGAAGCTGAAACCTTGAAAACCTTTAAGAAGAATCTGCATGAGATATTGGGACAGCTTAGCTATTAGTTAAACAACTGAACTTGAAGTACTCAATGGTCTCCTATTGTTTGAGGAATTTCTTATGTTCTATATTTTTATACCAAAAACAATCCAATCACTCTGAAATGGTCAGGCAACCTTTACAATGTGAGGTGCCACTATTTTCAAAACCATGGCCCTTTCAGCCATTACAGTCTAAGGCAGGCATGGGGGTTTTGCACTTGCAGATTTCATTTCTGATGTTGATTTTCACTTTCAGTTTTATTTTATAGCTATTGTTTTTTGTTAAGGTCTTGTTTGTTTTGTTTTTTGTCCATGTGTCATCATGTTTCCATTTTGGTATTTGTGAGAGCAGAGTCTAATGACTTTACCAGAACCTCTGACATTAGTGGCCCACAGCAGCCTCTGTATCCCTTACTGGATATATGGTACAATCAACAATAGCAATAGTTCACTTTCTTTCTTCAAACTCCAACTGGGCATCCATGTGTTTTTTTTTTTTTTTTACTTGGGAGAGGCTTCTGCCTGGCCTCTCTGTCATAAAACCCAGAATGGTAGAGTGTTGTAGTGATGGTTGTCCTTTTGAAACTTTCTCCTGTCTCCACACATGTTCTCTGGACCCCAGTCAGAGCAACTCTTGGGTTCTTGGTCAACCTGTCTCATCATGGTTCTTCTCCTCTGACTGCCCAGTTTGGCGGATTGGCCATTTCTATAAAGAATCGTGGTTGTTTCTAATGTCTTCCATTTAAGAATGATGAAAAGCAGCTTAGCCCCTGGGAGTCTTTAGTTTTATGGAAATTTTTCTGTATCGTTTCCCTGATCTGTGGCTCGACACAATTCTCTAATGTCTCTAATCTCTGCTGACAATTCCTTCAATCTAATGATTTGGTTTTTGCTCTTATGCACACTGTCAACTGTGGGATCTTCTATAGACAAATGTGTGCCTTTCCTAATCATGTGCAAGCAACTGAATTTACCACAGGTGGACTGCAAACAAGGTATAGAAACATTTCAAGGATGATGAAGAGCACATCAGAGCTACTTGTTTCAATGGGACATTTCAGTTTTTTATTTTCAATAAAATTGTAAATATTTTTTAAGATTCTGTATTTGTTTTGTTATTTTGGGATAGTAAGTGATCCTTGATGTGCGAAAAATTAATTTAAAAGGTTTTAGCACAAAGCTGCACCATAGCAACTTGTCAAAAATGTTAAGAGGTCTGAATAATTTCTGGTTCCACTGTATATTCCCAATCAGTGTATAGCAAATAACAATGCAGCATGCATACAGTAAATGAATGCAAGATAGTAATAAACACACACCAGAAATTCTCATTTGGAAAAAAACGAGGTACAAGATGCAGACTTTAAGGTTGATGCAGATATAACCGCGTTACTATGGTCATTTTCCTTACCATATTTCGCCATACAAGCACGTGTGACATCTTCTTTCCACCACTTAGCAACTTTTAGATTCTTTTTATTTTATTTATTTATTGTAACCATTTTTTTACAAATTGTCAAACACATACTTTGTCAAGAGCATGGGTGTCGAAATCTGGTGCTGGTGGGATGCAGTGGCTGCAGGTTTTCATTCTAACCATCTTCATTAGTGACCAGTTTTTGCTACTAATTAACTTCTTTTGCTTTAGTTTTAATTAACTTGACTCCGGCCCCTTAGTTGTGTCTTTTTCCTTAATTAGCAGCCAAACAATAATTAGACAGAAAATGAGCTGCCACATGACCAGCTCATCTGTGCCCAGCACACAATATCTGAAAATAAAGAAAGATGATGGTCTTGGTAAGGGTGATCTCTCAGGTCACCTAAACAATTTGACAGTGTTCTTAGAAAAAAACAAAAAAAATCAACAGATTTGAAAATGTCTGCTGTGACAGAATGAGAGTAGCAACAAGCCATGGGATTAAATAACGAGTTTAATTAAGAGCAAAAATCAGCTTCTCATTAAGAGATTGGTTGAAATTGGTTAGAGTTTGAAATCGCCATTTAGCTGGTTATCTGTTGGCTCGTTTCACGTCTTATTTCTGTTTGGCTCCCATTTAATGAAGAAAGGAATAAATTCAGAGGACCAAATCCTTAAAACATGGCTATTAAAATGAAGGGAAAAGGAGTTAATTAGCAGTGAAAACTGGTCACTGATTAGGAAAAGGGTTAGAATGAAAACCTGCAGCCACTGCAGCCCTCCAGGCCTGGAGTTCGACACCCCTTGAGAGCAAAAGTTAATGAAGTTAAAGTTCTTGATAATGAAAAGCAAGGAAACTAATTCCAAATGAAGACACAGTGTTTCCTGAAATGATCGTGAATGAGGCAGTATTTTCTGTTTAAATATGTTTTGTAATTCAGTAAGTAGTTGCATAGGCATACAACAAGCATTTAAGCAAAGAAGCATGTAAGCATACAAAGTATTTATCCAATTCCTCTTCCTTACAGAAATAAGTGCTGTGCTTTTCTTCTTCTTTTTCTTCTTCTTCCTCCTTTCCCTCCACCTCTATGTGGTGTCGATGTGCTTGATCAGACTCCTCCAAACACCTCTTTGCCAGTCAGGCCTTTTTCCTTCAAATCGTCTTTTACTTCATCCACCCACCTCTGCTTTGGCATCCCTCTCTTTCTCTTCCCCAGTACTTCCATTCCCTTCACTATTTTGCCCACATTTTCATCGTCTCTTCTCATCACATGTTCATACCACTTTAATTTACTTTTCCATACTTTCTTATATATCCCTTCCATCTTGTTGTACCTCTGATTGCACCTATCTTATATTAAGGCCTTCTTTCTTATGTTACCGCTACTTTCTGAATGTGTGTGTGTTTGTTTACTATTCTTATTTAACTCTAGTAATTACAGTATTTAGTCCTGAATTATTTTCATAATATTCTTCTTGTTTATGCCAGTTGTAAGAGTAAAACAATT
The DNA here is from genome assembly GCA_026402145.1 of Polypterus bichir lapradei. Classification (NCBI taxonomy): domain Eukaryota; kingdom Metazoa; phylum Chordata; class Cladistia; order Polypteriformes; family Polypteridae; genus Polypterus; species Polypterus bichir. The sequence goes on along the minus strand of JANRMT010062837.1, from coordinate 83,997,740 downwards.
TATATAAAATCAATTTAACAGCAACAGTGAAGAGGCAAATCCAACAGCAATGTGGAGTGTCCTCAGTCGCTGAACAATTTTCAGCAACCCTGGTTATGCCTTATTTACAAGCCTATTTCCCATAATCTCTAAAAGCCACCATAGGACCAATTGGCCATATGCTGTTATTTATTACTGAATTGGAGCCAGTCTTGTACTATAATGCTGTGCACATATCCTGCAGCATATGGTGCATATGATACTGCTAACTGTCCTTCTATTACATGCACCAGTTTTAAATTGAAGGCGTTAATTAGCAGGCATCTACGGTCGCTTTCTAGTTGGAAATATCAGATGCTAAAAATGTTGGCTCAGTTTCCGAAATGAATCCGAGAAAAGGCAGAAGTGTAATGCTGCTTGTTGGTCAGTCCTGAAAAGCCAAAATGCAAATGTAGTCGGTGGAACTCACAGCTAGAGAGCCTTCTTCTTCTATGAATGTTCATTTATTGTCCTTTATCTTTTAAGGAAATGGAGTGGATTTCTATTTAATTCTTAAAGAAGGTGGGATATTTCCAATTGATTTACCTTGTAGGGCATGTTTTCAGTTTTATTATCTTTTATTAATGCTTTTGGGCTGGTAAGGTAGGGCTGCAGGAGAGTTTAATTTCATTTTGTTTAGATTACAACTTTAAACATAATATTACAATGTAATGTTTACTTGAATCCTTGTATATTAATGGTCAGAAATAACTGAATATTAACACAATTGAACCCATCTGGAGGTGCTTGTTTGTGCACTTTCTCCCTGTGTACAAGAAGGTTTTTTCCTTCAGCTATTCTAATTTTTACCCAAAATTCCTGTGGTGCAGGCATATGGCCGTTATGCTCACCCATCAGTTGGTCATGCTGAATTAAGATGTTTCAGCGATAAATAGAGTAAGAATGCAGTGCATTCTGGGACATGTGTTGGGGTTGTTGTCCTGCTGTGTATCCTCAGTCCATGGGGGTTTCTGTGTCAGGGAGTGTGCATGAAAATTGGGCAGCTTCATCATGGAAAAGACCATTCAGAATAGGGTTGAGAACACCTGTTTTCACAGTCCCACACACAAAGAAAGTTATATAATTCAGCCATAACTGTTAAGGGGTAAACTCAGATATGTAGGTGGATGAGTCTGTGGTGCCCTGGATAATGGACTATCTATCGGGCAGACCACAGTTTGTGCGTTTCTGAAACGGATGTGAGCAGCCCTGGAGCACCACAAGGAACAATCCTGTCTCTTGTACTCTTCACTTAGTACACCTCAGACTATAAATACAATAGCAGATCAAGCCACCTGCAGAAATTCTCTGGTGATTCTGTACTTATGGGGGGGGGGGGGGTCTGGGGTATTGATAAGCTGAATGAGACAGAGGAGAGGAGTTAGGGGGAGAACTTTGTTCATTGGTGGAGAGAATTGTCTGCAACCTAACATCAGCAAAGCCAAAGAACATGTAATTGAATTTCGCCGCACCAAAGAGCCTCCACGTCCAATCAATATTCTGGGATTTAATATAAAGGTGGGCACTCCTACAAGCGCTTGGGGGTCCACATCTGTGACAGGTTTGACTAGTCTCAGAACACAGAGGAACTACTGTATATAAGAAAGGGCAGAGCAGGCTCTTCTACCTTAGGAGGCTGTGTTCCTTTAAAATGGGGAGTGACATCCTTCACATCTTCTATAACTCAGTGATGGCCAGTGTGATTTTCTACTCTGTAGTGCGCTGGGCTGGTAACATCACTTCAAGAGAGGACCACCGAATCAACAAGCTACTTGAAAGGGCAGGCTCAGTTATGGGACACACTGTGGACCCTCTGGAGATAGCAGCACAGGGAGAGAATGAAAACAAAACTGAGTGTGATTATGAACAATGCTGCACATCGTCTCAGTGACACATTAACATGGAGGACTTTCAGTCAACAGTCGGAGAGGTGGGAGCTCATCTCATTCTGTTTCCTGTTTGTCAAGAAACTGTGAATCCATTCACTGATGGAAGCATTTGGTTCACCTTGTAGAAGTTTAACTAACAACATTTAAGGGACAATGGTGTTTAATGCTGAACTACAAACTGTATTGTGGTATTAGTTCCTTTACAGTCCAGATCCTCTAGCTTGGCCATAACTGGCAGAACAACTGAGGAATTACCAATTAGTGGAGGCCCTGACCCCTTAAGTTCGATATTTAGGGAGAAGAAGGAAAAATAATTACTAAATTAAGGAAAGATGAAGGGAACAAAATTAAAAAGGAAAAAAAAAGTAAAGTATGGTTCAGAGTTTACATTAATCCACGGCACAACCAAGATTATCCCATGTCCAATTCCAGCACATCAAGGGAGGTTAATTCACCTCTTCAGTCTTGAGCAATGAAAGCTGAGTGGCAACGTAATGCAGGTCTTCAAAGAATCTCAAAGGCATTGATAAAAGTTACCCAGTGGAATTCTTTTGAATTAAAACATGTCTCACATACTCCAAAACATTGTTATTAATGGAGAAGTACTTAAAGGGACTTGAACTGGCTGACTGACAGTGTTGTGCATGAACCATTTCAAAAGAGCACGTTCATTGAACAAGCTCATTTTTCTATGAATGATGAACTTAACGTAACGTACAGTATGTGCAAGTGAAGATCTTGAACGTGAGCTAGTTCAGTTTTATGTGACATTCTGGATCTGGTTTAGGTTCAGCTTAAACGTTTTGCCTTACCCTGTAATGTAGAGGTGGTGCCGAATTCAAATACAGTATTCGGATAAGCACAGATAGTGGATTTTTACAAATATTTATTTCTTACAAATTTTTTGCCATTTATTTGTATTCAGAAAAAATAATGTCAAATCAAATAGGCGCCGTCTGTGTCTGCCTGCTTGTGCTTAAGCTGCACCCCCACTGACACAAGCACATGGTGAAGCTCCACTTTCGCTTTTAGGAAAACGTTGTACTTCACGAGGCCACTTTATATTTTTCCCTGTTGGACTTGCAATATGTGACGCGAATTTTGACCGGCAGCATAATAAGATTAGTTCACCAACACGCTGGTTCCAGAGTCACCATTTGTGTCACACGGTTGGAAATAGAGCGGTAATTTATATGTATACTTGCATCTGTTTAATTTTTTTTTTGACCGGGAGGATATTAGCATATATGGTTATATGTTGTGACAGATAAGGGGTGCTGTCGTCCCCTTGAACCCTCAGACAATATGTCAGACACCAGATAAAAGTCCAAGAACTTAAATTATTTGTACAATAAAGTGCACAAAGCACCTCCACCTCCACTATATTTTCAATAATAAACAATACACAATAATCACAATCAATAATCCTCCCAGCAGCTCAGTCACCCTTCCTTCCAACTCGGCTCACTGCTGGGATCTCCCACAGTCCTTTTAAAGTTCTTGACCCGGAAGTGTTTCTGTCCCTCATTCCATGTGACTTTATAACACTTCCGGGTCGGGTGAAAACTCCTTTTCTTCAGCCCAGAAGTATGTCATTCTTTCCATCCGCTCGACTGGGAAGTACTTTCAAACTATAAGGAAAATACAAGTCCCTGGGCCTCCCTGCAGAGTCCTCTGGCAGCCCCCACATTATCCAGCAGGGCTGTGATGAAAGACTCCAAGTTCCATGATGCCCTGCTGGAATTCTGGACCCCTCCATGTTGCAGGGATGGCTCCATCTGGCGGCTTGGAGGTATTGGCCGGGATAAACTGCCGGCCATATTTCACAATGTGTTTGTTGCTGGGGATAAGTGTATTTAAATAAAAAAGTGTTCAGAATTATTGTATTTTGTTCAAGAACACTGTAATAGACTAATATAAGGCATGCAAAATTGAAAAAAAGTAAACTAATGTGCCATTTATTCTCACTCCTTAAAATACAAAATGAACTGAACATGAATGATTATTAATTGTAGTTTAACCGCTAGTGTGGTGCCTAAAAATTTTAAATATGCTGTTGTGCAACCTCTGCTGAAAAAACGGGTCTGGACCACTCTGTTATGTCTAACTTTAGACCTATTTCCAAGCTACCTTTTTTGTCCAAACTCTTGGAAAAAGTCATCTATACCCAATTGAAGTCCTTTCTGGATGAACATGCAATTCTGGAAGTGTTCAAGTCTGGATTTAAAACTCACCACAGCACTGAATCCTCTCTGTTAAGGGTTTTTAATGATATTCTTTTAACAGTGGACTCTGGTGACTGTGAACTACTTATGCTTCTGGATTTAACAGCTGCCTTTGACACTATAGACCATGAGATCCTCATCTCCAGGCTAGAGCAGTGGGTGGGCATCATGGGTTCAGCTCTCCAATGGTTTAGGTCCTATCTCTCAGATAGAAGTTTTTGTGTCAGCATTGACGATTTTACTTCCACCTCTGTTGCCCTCCCCTGGGGTGTACCACAGGGCTGAATCCTGGTACCTCTTCTGTTCTCCTTGTACCTGCTGCCACTTGACGCTATTTTCCGGAAACACGGTATTTCCTTTCATCTTTATGCAGACAACTGTCAGGTTTATTTCCCTCTGAAGCGCCAAGGTCCATGTTCTGTCCAGCCCCTGCTTGATTGTCTTATTGACATAAGGAGCTGGATGGCATTAAATTATCTAAATTTTAATGAGAACAAGACAGAAGTCATGTTATTTAGACCCAATGGCACTAGCGGGACCCACTGCATTGACCTTTCCCCTGTGGCTTAATTTGCAAAATCCATGATCACAAATTTAGATGTGAAAATGGATTCCACTTTCAAACTTGATAGCCATGTGAACACAGTGGTAAAATCTTACTTTTTCCAGTTGAGGCGGCTGTCAAAAATCAAGCGTGTTTTGTCTAAACACAACCTTGAAACAGTGGTGCATGCTTTTATAACATCTCGTCTAGATTACTGCAATGGATTTCTTTTTGGAATTAGCCAGGCCTCCATTGCTCACCTACAGCTGGTGCAAAATGCTGCTGCTCGATTTTTAACTGGCACAAGAAAGCATGAGCATGTTACCCCAATTTTGGATTCCCTTCACTGGCTGCCAGTTAATTTTTGAATCCATTTTAAGACCCTTGTATTTGTTTTTAAATCCTTTAATGGTTGTGCCCCATTTTATTTGTCGGAACTGCTGCACCCTTATGTACCGTCTTGCTCTCTCAGGTCAGCAGACCAGATGCTTTTACGTGTTCCCAAGGATCGATCCAAACTCCGAGGTGATTGGGCTTTTTCAGTTGCAGCCCCAAAACTCTGGAACGATTCGCCATTGCACGTTAGGCAGGCTCCTTTACTTGCTGTCTTTAAATTGTATTTAAAAAACAAACTTTCACTCTCTGGCTTTTAACCGAGTATGATATGTTGGTTATCTGTATACTATTCATTATGAATCTGTTCAGCTCTTATGTGTTTATGTGTTTCTCTTTCATTTACCCTTGGTTATTGTGTGTCTGATATGTTGGGTTTTTATTGTACAGCACTTTGGTCAGCCTTGATATTGTTTTTAAAGTGCTTAATAAATAAATAAATAAATAAATAAATAAATAAATAAATAAACGAGTTCAAAATTGAAATGGTGAACTATGAACGTGAATGTATTCGTTTTAATCTGAACTTTGAGCGAGTTCTTATGAGGTGTGAACTTGGCAACCGAGTCTTGTGAATCTGAAACAAACTGCCCTTAATGTGACTGAAGCAGAAACTTTAACAATCTGGATGACATAATGGGACAAATTCACTATTAGTTAAGTAAAAAAAGTCTCATTTGGGGAACTTCGTATTTTCTTATGTTCTTGGCCTTGAACTGAACCAGCACAGTAGAAAAATGACAAAATGAATGTCTGTGAAACGTCCAAAGATATTTAGGTTATTTTAAATTGAGTTCATCAACAAGAACAAGAGAACACAGGTAAAACCTTGTTAAAAGACAATTTGTTCACATGCAGTAAAAATTTTTTTCTTCATACCAGGAGCATTGAGTAAATAGAATAATGGAGGGGGACCCTCAAAACTCAACTTAATGTTATTTTGGAGAAAGTGTTGGAATGGCACTGACAGCCTTGCCGGGCTGCATGGCCTGTTCTCATCACTTTTGTTCGAACGGCCAACTCTAAATCGGGCTGGTGTAAGTGACTTTGGCATTGTGTGTGACTTGGCTCCTCCATGTATGCTTCCAGCTTTGTGTGCAACGTAGTCAGGTTATTTCCCGGTCCCTGCAACCCTGAATTGAGCTAAGGTGGCTTAACATTAAATGTAAGGATGGATGAATATATTGGTGGAGCTTTAAGAAACTGTCATGATCCCTCTCTAAGAGAAGCAATGTTTTATTGCTTTATATAAAAACTCAATATGGCAATGTAACATTTGTTTATTGTTTTTTTTAAGACCAAAAATATAAAATAAAAATGAGCATAAAATTGTGTATATATTTTTGCCTAAACTGTATCTGAAGTAGCAAACATGTCAAGTCTACAATATTTCTCTATTAGATTATTTATACGCACTTCTTCCTTGCATAATCTCCAGGGGATTATAAGAAAACATATGGCACAGTAAGCCTAGAAGAAAAGTATTAATGCGATACAACATGCTCAACATAAATCTAAAACTACGGTACACAGGCATACTGAGATGCAAAGTTTGTTCAGTTGCCAGAAATTGCTTTGTAAATGATTACTATCTTAAGCTTCTCTCCCTTTGGGTTTGTGCTCGTCCCTGTGTTGTTTTCATGAGGAGGGATTCAGTTCTTAGAGATCTTTCTTAAAGGATTGTCACTATCATTGACAGCAGTGACAAGAGCTGCTCCAAGAGTGAAGAACTGAACAAAACAAAACTCTCATTTCTGAAGCTGCTGTTTGGGAGTTTGTACTCATTCCAGATAAGGCAATTCAAATGACTTACAGTAATTCTTCAATGTTTGTTTTCCTAAGCCCGTCACGCATTAATTTAAGTCGCAGCAGCTTTAGGAGCACTAAGTAAGACTCAAGTCATCCAGGCACCATCCTAATCATCTTTTTTCTTGCTTTTGGAGCTAACACAATCCCATTAGAAATGGTAAAACAAAATAAATAAATAAACATAAACTCAGAAAGTGGAGAAGGGTGGGCATTAGGTTTGTAAAGATGAGATATGTTACTCATGCAAATCAGCCAAGGGAATTTACACGCAGGGTAAAAAAAAAAAACAAAAAAAAAACAGTGAAATGGAACATTATAAGAATTTTTCTTTTAATAAAACAAACATTTCCTGTGTAGTCTTATTTGAGGGTTACAACAGTCAGTCACTGCCATTTATGTTTGTGTGAATGAAAGGATGCTCCTCACCTATTTAAAGAAGAACATATTCTTCTTTTTATAGCTTTCTTCCCAAGTGTTATTAACCTTGGCAGCCTGCAGTCAAGACAATACAGGCTAGTATTACCTGGATATCGGACTTTGAATTAGTTTATTGAATATAGCAGGCTTTATACACAGAATGTGGTTACTAATCAGAATGTACTGGCTAAGACTCTGAGGGCCAAACTCTTAGAGGTTACACATGCAGAATTCTACCATCTACTGAATTCAGACAGTAGATAGATAGATAGATAGATGGATAGATAGATACTTTATTAATCACAAGGGGAAATTCACATAATCCAGCAGCAGCATACTGATAAAGAACAATATTAAATTAAAGAGTGATAACAATGAAGGTATAACAGACAGACAATAACTTTATATAATATTAACGTTTACCCACCCGCCCCCCCGCCGGGTGGAACTGAAGAGTTGCATAGTGTTGGGGAGGAACGATCTCCTCAGACTGTCAGTGGAGCAGGATGGTGACAGCAGTCTGTTGCTGAAGCTGCTCCTCTGTCTGGAGATGATCCTGTTCAGTGGATGCAGTGGATTCTCCATTATTGACAGGAGCCTGCTCAGTGCCCATCGCTCTGCCACGGATGTCAAACTGTCCAACTCCATGCCTGCAATAGAGCCTGCCTTCCTCACCAGTTTGTCCAGGAGTGAGGCATCCCTCTTCTTTATGCTGCCTCCCCAGCACACCACCGCGTAGAAGAGGACGCTCACCACAACCGTCTGCAGATGCAGAACATCTGCAGCATCTTATTGCAGATGCTGAAGGACGCCAACCTTCTAAAGAAGTATAGTCGGCTCTGACCTTTATTACACAGAGCCACTCAGTATTGGCAGTCCAGTCCAATTTGTCATCCAGCAGCACTCTCAGGTATTTATAGGTCTGCACCTTCTGCACACAGTCACCTCTGATGATCACGGGGTCCATGAGGGGCCTGGGCCTCCTAAAATCCACCACCAGCTCCTTGGTTTTGCTGGTGTTCAGTTGTAGGTGAAATATCAGTATTCTGACCCCTTCACTTTCTGCATACTTTATTCTGTTGTAGATTTAATTTTGGAATTTTTGGCCATCAATGTATACTCAATAACTGATAATGACAAAGTAAAGACATAAATCACAATACGTTTATTTGTTTTTTTATATACAGATCAATATCTAAAGACTATTTAATGTCAAAATGAAAACAGATCTTTGTTAGTGGTCTAAATGAATTACAAATATAATTATCAAAAATAAATTGTATAACTTCAAATATAACTATTATTAAATAATTGATTGCATACGTAATCACCCCTATGGAGGATGGCCACAACCCTTACCCGGCCGGGATGCCTTCATACTGAAAGGACCAGAGGAGCGAGCGGGCACAGGGCAGTATCTCAACTGGATTGCTAGACGGCAGCCTCCCTGGGTTGCAGTGGTGCCCCAGATTTCCACAGGGCATCATGGGACTTGGAGTTTGATGACTCAGCCCTGCTGGGTTCTGTGAGTACAGCCAGGGCGTGCTGTAGGGAATGCTGAGCCCTATTTTGTCGAGGTCCCACCTCACCCAGAAGTGCTTCCAAACCACACATACGGGGTACCAGAAACATTCCCGGGTGCTGCATAAAACGAGCCAGCTGCCCCAATTCATTCCAAGAGCCAGTGACGGGCAGAAGGAGATGAAGCTTGCTGGGAAGAGCAGAGGTAGAGAGAACAAGAAATATAAAAAGAAGAAAAAAAGAAAAAGGGCATTACTGAATGCTTGGGCTTTGTGATGTGACTGTGGCCTGGGAAACACTTGGTAGTGAAGAGTTTCCCACAAAAAACACAATAAAGAATGTGTTGTACTTGCTAAACTTGTTTTTGTGCCTGTCTATGTTGGGTTTGGGGAGCTGGAGTGCCCTCTTCAGCCCATACCCCATATATTAGGTGAAACAGATCTTTGTTAGTGGTCTAAGTTACAGGGTGATTCAAAAAGATGAATCCGATTTCAAAGTGCCACATTTTTCAACCGTGAAGTGCCTAGGAACCAATCACATACCAATTGAAAGAGGGGGTCATAGAGTTTCTGAATGTCACCAGAAGATGGCTCCCCTCAGTCTGTGAGGAGATGGCGACCCATGAGCAGAAAACATTTTGCGTTCTCTTCAATAAGAGTGAATCTGCCATAACTGTGACTATCACGTTGATGTTGTTCATATAGCTAGAGGACATCATATTGAGTACTTGTAAAATTACATAATAAATTTTATGATCACCTGAACCATTTACAATGTACTGCATTGTTCTGCAATGATTTACAAGTGAAATAAATCATTTTGAAATCGGATTAATCTTTTTGAATCACCCAATGATTACAAATATAACAATCAACAATAACTCATAACCTTCAACTATATCACTAAATAATTGATTGCATATGTAAAAATTATGAAGCACTTAAATCAGCACTGGTTCAGCCAGCTGGTTTTATAAGTCCCGGGATTAGTTCATTGGAGATCACCAGTCTGGGGTTTCACTTGTCTGTAGTATACTTTACCTGAATGTGGAAGGGCCAAGCTACGGTGAATCAATATGGTGGCCAAAGCTACAAAATGAAGTCTAAAGAACACTCAAAGAACTCAGTAAAAAGATAAATTAAAAAGTCAAAAAGATATCCAAGTCAATGAATATCCCTTGGAATCCAGTTAAATGAATCATGAAGAAATGGAAAGAGTATGGAACAACTGGAAATCTGCCTAGAACAGACCACCCACTAAAACTTAGTAATCATGCAAGAAGACGACTAGTGAGGGAGGTTACCCAGAACTCTCAATGAGTTATAAGCTACAGTGACTTAAAAATGGAGAGACTGTGCAGGGCAGCAGTCACAACTTTATGGGAGAGTGGCAAAGAGAAAGTCACTGGTAAATATGTACAAAAGAAATCTTCGCAGAAATCTCCTGGGAGACTCTGAGGTCAGCTGGAAGAAGGTTCTAAAGTTTGATAAGACCAAATTTGAGCTTTTCAACCATTGGACCAAATTCTATGTTTGAACAATGTACATTATCAACAACGCATCTCCTGACTCATGAAACATGGTGGTGGCAGCATCGTGTTGTGATGGCGCTTCTCTGCAACAGGTCCAAGAAGGCTTGTGAGGATAAAACGTATCTAGTACAATACAGGGAAAACCTGATGCAGTCTGTAAGATATTTACACCTTTAGAGAAGATCTGTTTTTCCGCAAGGCAACAACCCCCAAAGCTACACAAGAATGGCCTAAACACAATAATGTCAATGCCCTGAAGTGGCTGATTTAGAGTGGATCTCAATCCAATTGAGAATTTGTGGCTGGACTTGACAAAGGCTGTTCTCTCACAAACCCCCATGCAACAGGACGGAGCCTGAGCAGTTTTGCAAAGAAGAATGGGAAAAAATGTCAGTTTCCAGATGTGCACAGCTAATACAGAGAGACCTGAGAACACAGTCTGAAGAATGTAATGGCTGTCAATGACGCATTGGGATGAGAGGGGCTCATGGTGTTCCCAGTGCCAGTACTAGGTTATTTTGATCCCTAGGCCAGGCTTATTAGTGCACCAACTGACTGTTTGGAAGCTAACCCATGGCTGGGATCACACCCAAATTGTAATATGCACCCTAGGCAAACTCTTAATTCACCTTAATGGTGGCACTGGCCCTGGATGTTCCATATTTTAAATAAATAATCACAAGTCCTGGAGCGTGGAGACTCTGAGCGGGTGCAGGTGCATGTGTGAGGGTGCACGTGCCACTCTGAGGTTAATTTGGGTGATTGGCTGATTGCGTATTCACGTGCAAATGCAAGCGGGTCAGTCAATTGCTTCACTTATGCCTTGGAGAATAGCACCTGCAAACTGTCGGGGCTATGATGGGAGCCTGCATGGAAGATCAGAAAGAAAAGAACAAAAAGAGAGAAAGAAAAGAAAGCAAGAAAGGGAAATGAAGGAACAGAGGTTAAGGGTATGAGAAAGAAGCAGGATGTTGAGGAGCCTGTGCTATAAGGTGTGCAGGCAAGTGATCGGGAGTACGCCCAGGGTATGGGCGGGCCTGCGCTCAAGAACAGGGCCGTGAAAAGGGTCAATCCATAGAGCTATCAAGGGAGTAAGAGCGACCCTGTCGTGCAGCACCTCCCAGTAAGACACCGATGGACTGGCTGGGGTTCGGCGGGGACTGATGGTAGGAACCCATAACCCAGGGTTTAAAAGATGACTGCAGCTGTTTGCAGGTGTCTCCTCATGGTGCAAGGTCCTGATGGGAGAAGCTGAGGAGACATCAAATTTTAAAAGAAGTCATTGGGGCTCCTGGTTTTTAATAAAGGAAAAATCTGCCTGTATTTTAACATCATTTTTTATTGGATTATTTATTGATTTTTAACCTCCACATTTGACAATACGTTATTGGATTATTTATGTATGGACTATTTGGAACACACTGCACTTTTTGAACACTGCTTGCTTCTTGTTTTTAAAATAAAAGCAAGTAACCACTTTACACCAACCCCTTGTTGACCGTGTGTGTCCTCATTTACCCGGCTCATCCTTGGATATGTTATCGGAGGTTCAGGGTTCAAGAGCATCCTGGAAGTGACCAGGGATCATGGAGCCAACCAGGAACGTTACATGCATCTACTGAATACTGACTTGAAAGGGGTGAATACTTATGTTTTATAGTTCTAATTAATTTAGAGTACTTTGCTGAGATCTGTTTTCACTTTCACATTAAATATATTTTTTCTATTGACCAATGTCAAAAAAGCCAAATTAATTCCACTGACTTTCATTTTTGCATAACAATAAAATGTAAAATCTTCCAATGCAAATGTTAATACTTTTTACAGGCACTGTAAAAACAAATAAGAGAGTTGCCATAGCTGCACAATTAGATTAGACAGAACTTTACTTGTCCTCAGGGGGAGCAAATAAATAAATACATAAACAGATCGATAAATAAATATATACACATACACTATGGTCTGAACACACACCAGAATGGCTAAAAAGAATGAGAAAATTTAAAGAAAGAAAACCTCTGACTTGATGGTCACAGTGTTGCACTTTGCAGGTGTATTGCTGTTGGTATGAAGGAGTCCCCATAGTGTTTCTTCATGCACTTCTCCACTGACCCTTCAGTAAAAATCATTACATTTGCAGATGATACCATTCGACTAAACGTTAATGGAAACGAAGCAGTATGCAGAAAGGAGGTGACTCGTCTTATGTTGTGGTGCCCAATAACCTGGTACTCCATACCATCAAGACAGTGGAAATGGACTTTCGCAAACATCAGTTACAACCTCATCTCCCAAGAAATGAATAATTTAATAGTCAATACTGTGAAATCCTTCAAGCATTTGAAAACAACTATCACAAACACTCTTATTTGGGGCCTTGACATCACTTCCCCTTCTAAGAAGACTCAGCAGCTGATGTATTTTCTATGGCAACTAAAGAAATTACATATTTCCCGGCCCATCATAATGCAATTCTGCAAAGCTATAATCAAAAGTGTGATCACATTCTCCATTATTGTCTTGTTTGGTTAAGCAATGGTCCACTCCTGTGGTGTTCCATCTGTTGTGGACCAATAAATGTCACAAAGCATGTCAAAAGTATGACCACCGACTGATCTCACCCAAACAATCACTTGTTCTAAAAACTTGCTCTGATAAATGCTTTATGTCAATTAAAACTAAACCTAAAAAATGCCGAAACAGTTTCTTTTTCAGAGTTAATGCCCTTGCAACCTGGTAATTTAGCCCATCTTCTTCGCTTACTAATGTGTTCTCTCATACACTCATACACGTGTGTGGGTGAAGGGGCATACACTCGATACAAGCACACACTTTCATTTGCACATATCTCCTTTAAGTATCCTTGCAGTATTCTGCACCTTTTTATAATGTATATTGCTTAACTTTTGATATTTATGTTATTTGCACGATGTGGTGTTGTGCTACAATCAGCTAGCACATTAAATTCCTGTGCATGAAGTATTGGCAATTAAAAGTGATTCTGATTAATATGAGGCATGAGACAAAATGTTGTATTGAATTCTGTGATATTCCGTATATACTCGCGTATAAGTCGGGTCTTGAAACCTGAAAAATCGATCATAAAATCAGACCCCGACTTATATGCCCGTTCAAAAATGCGACACTTAATTTTTTTTTTTTAACATCTTCTTGCCTCCTCCAATCTCGCATCTGTTTCTCAGACGCATCAAGTTTTGTTGCAGCAGTGCAATTTCTTCGCTACTTCAACAACATTCATTTTAAATAAGCTTCATATTTTCTTCTGATCGAATGCTCCATCGTAGATAAGGGATACTCTTACGACAAAGGTGTACGAGGGTGTGAGATACAAAAACCACAAATCAGTGCAAACATTGCTTCGGAATAATTCGGGTATTACCATGTGGTCACGTAGGCACAATAGAGAGAGAGAGAGAGAGAGAGGTTAGGAGCGCACGCTGATACAGCGCATTGCCATACCCACATAGCAAAAAAAGGCTGTGTGCTCCGTGGTTACTCTCTCAGGTGGGCGTTATTAATCAAAGAGATTCTGATATGCTAGCATGAGCTTTCTGCAGTTCGACTTATACGACCAACATTATAAAATACCAGAAATTATACCATAAAATCAAGTCCCGACTTATCCGAGGGAGAACTTATTTGTGAGTATATATAGTAAGTTTTTGCCAGTACATGAAATGTGACCTTGTATTGTGTATTTTCTGACATGAACACATGATTAAAATGAAACAAAATTCTTTTTTAGTCAAATAACAGGGTATTTTAAAATCTGATTGAAACAACTACAACTAAATTATAACATGCCAAATTGATAACTGCTAGTTTATAAATGGTGTTTCACTTCCAGTAAAATTCATGCCATTGACACAAAAAGAGAGGTGTTTAGCTTCCATATCATTTTCATGCATTAATTCTGCGTGTCTCTCCACAATTTAGCATTTAGGTAAAGATCTCTATAAATAAAAAAAAAAAATCACCTTTCTTGTCAAATGATACAATTTAATTGAGCTGTAAGGGGCATAGTGTGGTTGTTCTGATAGTACAATGCCCACTTTGCCATTTATGATAACAGTCTTGGCAATCGTAGTCCTAAAGATGCATTGGAGACAGAAATGAAACTCAAAGTTAGGTGATTCTTTATCTGCAGTAATCAGGAAACACGAATGGTGGCAGGGCAAGGTTGAGAGTAGTTGTCAGTATAGTGTGCTTATCTATGGAGAAAACACAGTAATGTGCACAATGATGCGTTTTTAGGTGTCTTGGTGTGGGAAATATGCAGCATGTCACATTTCTAAAAACCGTACTGCACTCCTCCATGGTGATACAAACAAGAGACATAAACAGATTTTAATGGTCTGCTATGGATTATTTGTGGTACATTGGCACATAGGTACAACGGCAGGTAGTGTGGTGTAGTAGTTAAGGCTTTGGACTTCAGACCCTTAGGTGGTGGGATCAAATCCCACTACTGATACTCTTTGACCAGGAGCAAGTCACTGCACCTGCCTGTGCTCCAGTTGGAAAAACAAAAGAAATGGAACCAATTGTATTTCAGATGTTGTAAGACACCTTGGATAAAGGTGGCAGCTAAATAGTATCCTCTTAAATAAAACCTCTGTGTGCGTCCAGGTGTCCGTGTGTGTGTGTCTTCTGGTGAAGTGCGCATGCTCGGGGCCACACGGCACGTGTTCAGTCTCTTCCTGTGCATTCCCTGTGCAGAGAGAGAGAGACACACACACACACAGGCGTGCGCAAGACAGACAGACACACACACAGGTGCGCACGAGACACACACACAAGACAGACAGACAGACAGACACACACACACAGGCGAGAGAGACACACACACACAAACACAGAGGCGCGCGCTTAAGAGAGACACACACACACGCGAGAGACAGACACATACACACGCAGGCCCGCGAGAGACACACACACACACACACAGGCGCGCACATGCATTTTTGCAATGTTACTTTTCTTGGTTGTTTATTAAATTGCGGATTTTTCAGATGTTAATTTTTTTCCCTGTGCTTAAAACTCATTAAAAAAAAGTGTTTTTAGTGAGCGGGTTGTAAGGCTATAGCACGAACTCTTGCAGTGTTAATTTTTTCTGTTGTTCAAGTTTTTCTCAGTGTTATTCAATGTTTTTACATTTAGTTTACTATTATGTTGTGCATTCAATGGTGTAATTAACTATATTTGTGCTGAAAACTTAAAAAATATATATATTTACATACAGTTCATACGGTCTGGAACGGATTCATTGTATTTACATACAATCCTATGGGGGAAATTACTTTGGTTCACGACCAAATCGGGTTACAACCAGAGTTTTGGAACGAATTATGGTCGTGAACTGAGGTTCCACTGTATTACTGTCAGACAAAATTACAGGCATTTTACGGAAATACAAACCAGTATTACTGAAAGAGAAAATTAAAGGCACACAATACAGTGACGCATATTACAGCCACATACAAGGTCCCTTGCCATTTAATATAGACTGTTCCTACTAATGTTTATGCACTACTGTTCTAGCATCCGTTATTGAAACAGGCTGAATGTCTAGTATAATAATAATAATACATGACTGCAGAAATAAAAAACCCAGGTAAACACAGAAGTTTGAACATGACTTTAGGAAGCAATATTCTTGTCTTACACCCCAATAAAACTTCTTCAACACCCCCCCCTACCCAAATTTGTTTAGTAAATTTCACATTCCACTTTTGTAAAATTGCCTAGATGATAAACTTGCCTGTTTTTCCTCATCACTGTACACACAAAAACATAAATGTACTGTTAAGCATGTATAAAATATTGGGGAGATGCACTAAAGTAATTTAACCTTAGCACCTAGAAGTGCCCGCCAAGTGTCAGAGTTATTGGGTATTTCCTTACAATCAACAGTGAACCTCTGGCACTGTAATCTCACATGGTGCCATATAATCTTTATCCTTTTCCAAGAAGGCATTTGTCCCAGTAGTAAGGTAACGTCACATACGGCATTCTTTACAACTGTCTTTTCACCTTCATGATTAATTGTTTCCTGAATCTTTACAGAATTACAGTCAATCGGTGTATCATTAATTATTTAGCGAATGACATTATCAGTGCATAAATAGATTTTAATTTCAAATAAAGAAGGGCAGTTAACAGAGTGAAAAGGGATCCTTAGCAGCATAGACTATATCTTTTAAATAGCCGTTATTTTTTATAAAGCCATGTTACACATGACAAAGTATTACAGAAAAATATATATATATTTAATTTTTTGACATGTGAAATTCCCTATCAGCACTAGAAAAACGATATCCCATAAAAGCTTCTTCTGGTTGACTTTGACAGATTGACAGGTACACATTTCTACTTATATGCCTGCCAGCTGTTTCACGTTGGAGAGCGAGAACACAAAAGATAAAAACTGAGATCACAAAATAAATGTGGTCTTGATGGAATTGTCTCAGCCCAAGATTCATTTTCAGTCATTTGCTGTTCAAACATGGCAATTCTCATTAGCTGTGAGACTGCATTCTTCAAAGAGACTGCCCTGCCCTTGTTTGCACCCACTGAAGCTGACATGTCTTTCAATCAGATTACACCCATCGCTGCCCTCTGCAATCAAAGCAAGATGGTCTACTTACTGAGCATACAGTCCATCTTAATACAAGGGGTGGCGGGTCATTTAGTTGTTATATATTGAGACCTTCAGACTGGCTGTTCGAAGCGCAATATTTCTCCTGATTTAATCTCTTCGGATGTTTTTACTCAACGCATACATCTAGTTCTTCTTTGCCCTTTAATATGAAATGTAAACTCAAGCCGGATTGCTTTTTTTCCCTTAATGTACAACTTCAAAACTTTTATTTATAATGCTTAGGTTTTATGACAGATTAACACCAAGTGTGCTGTAAATCATGAAATTAACCACCTTCTTAATCCAATTCAATGCTGGATTAAGTGTGAACAGTTGAGCATAATGCAGGCACCAACTCAGGACTTGGTGCCATTGAATCACTTGGCCTTGTCCTGCACATTTCCACTTGTGGATTATTTGGAATGGCCATCTTTATGGATGTGGAGGAAAACTGGAGTACCCGGAGAAAACCGCAAGAGGATATGAGGAGGACTTCAAAAACCCACACAGATGGTAACTGGTAGCAACATTAAAGCTTTGGATGATGGATCTGTGAGGCAGCATAGCTACTTTATAAATTAAAAAATGAATGAAAATACATTGTGCTTTTAAACCTTATTAAAACAAATTTATGAAACTTTTAGATAAAAATATGCTCTTTGTTGTTATTGATGGCTGAGAAATCTGTAGCCTGCTTTCTGGGTCTTTTCCTATTTTCTTCAAGTGGTTTTTCAATCATGTTGCAGGATAAAACATTGCTCAGTTCAAACTCCAAACAAATTAAACTTGGATAAAGCTTTCTCTTAGGTGCCAGACAGTACATTTGTGCCCAACTTGTTCAAAATGTACAGCAGATATCATTTTTTATGCTCTGCAGCCATTCTGAAATTTGGCTGTTTTTTATCTTCCTTACAGTGGAGTCAATTACTCTTTGGTCTTTCGTCGTTTTGCCTGTAATATATAACTAAACCATACTTTTAAAAAGGTTACTTTTTTATATAGTTTGGCATTTTTTTATTTTCTGAAATTTTCTGCCATTCCAGCAATTAATGATATCAGATGTTCGCAGAAGTCCACCTTTGTCTCGTTGATCAGTGGAGTGGAAGGTACGCCCTACATTTACTTACTTATTTACTTGGCTGACATCTTTGTCCAAGATGACTTACATCATTTCAGATACAATTGGTTCTATTTCTTTTGTTTTTCCAATTAGAGCACTGGCAGGTGACCTGACTTGCTCATTGGTCACATACTGTCAGTAGTGGAATTTGAACCTACAACCTCGGGGTGTTGTGTGCAAAGCTTTAACATTCAGCAGCTCCACTGACCCCTATGGCAGCTGGGTGGTCAAATGGCTTTGCACAGTGTTACTCCTTCACTAACTGCACTGTAAAATGGATTCACAATGGGCCATTTTAGCTTCTTGTATTCTGCATAGCCCACCACAGAATGTCAGATCAACATGAGGGAAAGTAAAGCTGCGGAAGCCACATTATCTTCTCTATCACCTGAGAAGATAGGGAATAAGCATTGTGGTGGATGGCCGGGGCCGTTACCCGGCTGGAATGTCCCGACAGTGGAAGGACAACCTTTTCAGGACATTTCCTTCCCCCGGACCGGCAGAGGGCAGCCCCCTTGGCTTCAACAGGGTCACAGGTCATGAGCATGGAAGCTCAGCTCTGCTTTGGTCCGTGGCTACTGCCGGGGTGCCAGGACGCTTGTAGGATCCTATTTGGCAGCACTTCTGCCACACCTGGAAATACTGCTGGAAGAAGCTCGTTGGGCATCTGGTCTCCTTCCTGGTGCCCTATAAAAGCAGCCAGTCACCACCATTCAAGGGCCTGAGTCGGGAGGAGGAAGACTAAGCACTGGAGGAGGATTGGAGACGGAAGAACTAGCGGCAAAAGGACTGTGGCATGGGCTGGTGCTGGACTGTGTTTATATAAATAAACAGTATGCTATTTGGCAAAGTTGTGTCCTGCCTGCCTGTGCCAGGTATAGGGCGGCTGTACGTGCCCTGGGCTTCTCAGCATAATATTCTTTGCTCAACCCAGTCATACCACTAACACCGGCAAATGAAACTTCATCAGGGTGACTTTATTCAAATGAGTGTACACCACTGCCACAATTCCTTCTTCAACTCAAATGTTTCTTCATGTTTATTTTATTCTCTTCTTTGCATATTTATATTATTTATTTTGAAACTGATCATTATTTTTTTAATTTACTTCCAATCATTGCAATTTTCTGTCATGATAGCCGTATCGTATCTCTGTTTGATATGGAGAGAGGTCCTGAAGTTTACTTAATGGCATCATCTGTGGCATTGGCGTAACACTATAAAGACAGATGTGACAGAACTGTAATTATCTGACTTTGATGGGTTCCAGTTAAGAACTTTGTCTGTTTTCTCTCACTAATCCCTTCTCCTTATCTACTGACTTTTTCCATATCTTTAACAATTGCGGTTTTATTGTGTTTTGGTTTGACTATTTCTTTATTGACATCTGGTTACAATACCTTGTTTGTTAAACAACTCTTCTCCAGGTCATCCCATTAATTTTGATTGCAGTTCAGTGTCAACCTCAACATAAATTTGGATCATTGAGTGACCTCAAGATGAGACGTAATATTAAAGAATGGCAACACCTTCAGGGGAAGGGAAGTTGCTCAAAAAGCAAACGTCTGAAGTTATGATTTTATTTCAGCTGACAGTGTCTAAAACAAGTACTATTTCCACGCCTCAGGTTCACGCTGTTGCCTTCACAAGTGGTGGTGATTGGGACACTAGCAACAGCAGCAGTGCTAGATACATCTCTAAAGGACTCTCATTTTGATAGCCTGTTCATTATGTAGGGGACTCAAATAAGTGTCACGGATTCCTTAATCAAAGCTGCATCGTATTAGACCCTCATCCCCAAGATTATCCTACAGACAGATCATGAATAGAGTACATAATGACCCTACTGACTAATAAACCCTTAGAATTGTCCTCAGTGATGTTTGATATGAATTGTGTGAGGTTTTTGATATGCTCAGAAATAGCAGCCAATCATATTCTCGATTCTAAGCAGCAATAGACTACAGTAACATTCAGAATGTCGGCTTAAGAGATGGACATAAAGTTGGAAGTGCACAATTACCTAAAATGTCTTTGTATGCTGTAGGCATCACTGAAGCCAAGGGGCCTAACCCAAACCCTGAGAAACGGTCTGAAGCCATTGTCCCTCCACCAAACTTTGCAGTAGGCACTATGCAGTCCAGAAGGTAGTGTTCTCCTGGCATCCATCAAACTGCCAGCTAGTGAGGTCTAATTCATCACTCCAGAGAACACATTTCCACTGCTCCAGAGTCCAATGACAGTGTGCTTTACCCCACTCCAGCCAATGCTTGGCATTGCGTATAGCAATCATAGGCTTCTGTGTGGCTGCTTGGCCATTAAAACCCATTTCATGATGCTCCTGATCCACCGTTCTTGTGCTGATGTTGTCTTCCAGAGGCAGTTTGGAAGTCTGATGTGAGTGATGCCAGAAAGGATAGGTAATTTCTACACACTAGAAACACTTGATGGTCCCAATCTGTGAGTTTGCATGGTCAATGACTTCATGGCTTAGCTGATGTTGCTCCTTGACACTTCCACTTCACAATAACAGCACTTACACCTGACCAGGAAAGATCTAACAAAGCAGAAATTTATTGTACTGATTTGTGGCAAAGGTGGCATCCTATGACAGAGACATGTTTAAAGTCACTGAGCTCTTCAGTACAGCCCACACTCTACTGCCAATGTTTGTCAATGGAGATTGCAAGCCTATGGACTAATTTTATGCACCTGTGAAACACCTGAACTCAATTATTTGGTGGGGTATCCACATAATTTGGCCATATCGTGTATGATGCAAAATAAAATGAATGAATATCTATGTTAATTTATGGAGCCCCGCAGAAAAAAAATCTGTTTGTAACCCTTTCGAACAAATTATTAACTCTTTCAAACGAGTTACATAATTTGTTCAAACTGAATATTTTTTTTTGTCTAATTTGAGTAGCTATTTATTTTTTCTGGTATGCAGTTTAGTGAACCAGAAGAGTATAGCCAGCCAGTAGTTTCAGTCTGTTTTACCCTGTTCAGTGCCATTATCGACTAGATTTTAATCTTACCTATTCTTCTATTAATGTTTCCACCACTGACTCCAGACTATCACATTCTCGGAGACAATTCAATAAATCCATTCTCATAATTTCTCCTGCATTTGAAACTCGTTTCGGGACTCCTCAAAAGAACTGTTTAAACCGTGGTGATCTTCCAACTAGTTCCTCTTCCGGTTCACTGATGTTAACACACATCTTACAGTTTACTTATGGTTTATTGAACTGTATGCCAGGAAAACCATACAGGGCACTGAAAAATAATAATAATCTGTTTGAATGAATGAATACAGAATGGGGCTCTATACTACTAAATATCAGAGAAAAAAAATAAAAATAATTAGTTCAAATGAGTTATTGATTCATTCAAACAGAAGGAATTCAACCTACGGGCTCCTTCTTAAATAGTAGCCCATTAAGATTATTTATTTACCAATATTATATGAACAGACTGAAACTTTCAAATATTGACACCTAATGGGTGGCAACATAATATAAAGAGAGGCTATAGTGTAATCAAATTTGTTTGCTTCTTCAGTTCCAAATGTACAAATCACCACCATGTCCGTGGACACATCAGCTCATACCATACTGCATGCCATACACTGATTGTTTATTTGCACAGGTAATCCATTTTTATTTGGTCTGTCATAATTATGAGATACTGCAGGACAAGCAGTTTTCAACTGAGCACATACTGATATGTCACATGTGATGCTACTGCAGACAGAGTAAAGTAAGACCAGCTTGTGCTTGAATAGAAGAGACAGCAGCCTTGAAGCTTTTTCTGTTAAGAATTTTTTGTTTGGATTTGCTAAATTGGTAGACCAGAGTTATCTTTTAAATCTGTGTTTTACTATGCCTCCATTAATCCATGCATCTATTATTAAACCCATTAAATGCATTTTAAGGTCACAGGAACAAACCCTGAAAATGACGCTAGTCCATTACAATGCATTGTCATGTGCACAGGGTCAGAGAAAAAATCCACACGGGATGCAAAAAGAATATGAAAATTCCACGGACACAGTGACTGGGCTAGAGTTTCTTCTCACGTCTCCAGAGCTATGCGGTAGCAGCATTAAACACTTTGCCACTGCATATGCACAATGTCAATTTTTTTCTGTAATTGATATGTATATCCATTAAACCATTCATCTTCAAACTCATTTAATCCAGATCCCTGTTGCAGAGGCATGTGAGGCAGGAAAAAGTGCCACCCAGGGTGCCAGGGGGACTCACTCACATATGCCAGACCAATTAACCTCACACTGGGATGTAGGTGGAAAATAGAGGGCATGGAAAAAGACCCACCTCTCCACAGTAAAAATGTGTAAATGAATATATAGGCCTGAAAGTCAAGGAGGCACAAGTATCAAAGTGTGTGTGTGTGTGTTTTGTATATTGGGCCTTATATTTTTATCATTTTATGATGAAGAAATGTTATGGAAATGTTTCCCACTATTGTGCTGATGTCTGAATGCACAACAATCAATCATTCATTCTTAAAGCTGTTTCCTCTTTAGCCAAGTTGCTCTCCTATTAATCAGATCAAATCAGGACCCCCAACCTGAACAGTTTACCTGTCCATCACAGCACACGATTCCTCACCCCCGGTTAATTCAGGCTCTGCAGCCGCTTCTCTACGGACTGAATTTCTCGGAGGCAACACACAAAACCAAGGGTGCTCCAAGTTAACTTTATGGGCAGCTGGAAATCAAATAAGGGTTCAAAAGATATGAGGCATGAAAGCTGAGTTCCCTTCTGCTGTGCTGCCTGGACTGTTACTTGTTTCCTTTAGTGGTAAATTGTACAATACCATATTTTGCCCCTGCACTGTAGATGCTTAGCACTGATGATGGATAACTGACTCCATTCCTCATCATCAGTTACACCATAGGGATCTGAAACCTCCTCTGTCAAGAACTAATAGATTTCTATCTCGCCGGAGGCCCTGCTGCGGTAGATTGACCATATCTTGCCCTTTCTTTCCTGTGTGCAATGCCTCACTTATTTCAAACACCACCAGAGGCTAAGAAAAAGTCTGATAATTAGATGGAGCATTGAAAACACCCTCTTTGTAGGGAAATAATCCTCTTATTTAAATAAAGTGTATAGAAACTAAGCAGGAGCAATGTGAAGAAAATAGCATCACAGGGTAAAACAAAGAGCATAAAGCATCCTTTTAAACGATAATCTGATTTTGAGCTTCAGTTTGTAGTCACGATGAAATAATATTTTGCAAAAATAAACAAATAGAACCAAGAAGTCATTGTTTTATTTAATGTCTGTCATGGTAAAAAGGTATATTGCATCAGAATGCCCTGAAACCCATGCAGTAGGAATCCAGCTGGGTTATATGACTGATGCAGAGTCAGAGGTGACGACAGAAGGTATAACTTTATAGTTGGTTTATAGTAATTACACTATTAATTTATTAATTTGTTCATTTATTTGGATGTTTGCTCCAATACTCAGTTAAGGGTGACAAAATGGCAAGTTCTACTTCCTCACAGCCCCAGTGTATTAAGTCAATGTCTAGCCTCATCACTGACTGCGAGTAATTTTCATGGTATCCCTTTGTGGGAGATTATTTCTGGGTAAGGTGGTTTCTGAGGACATCCCAAGGGTGTTTTAAGTTATTTGGTAGATCTAATTTGACTGAGTATTAGTGTGTGAGGATGTCCTGTGGTGGATCGACATCCTGTCCACAGATGGTTTCTGCTTGTGACACATATGCTGCACTTCTGACCATCAAGCCAAACACAGGCACGCTTAGATGTTAAGTACCACGACCACTGCAGCTCTGCTCTCACCTTTTCCTCCTGTTGACCCCTGTGCACTCCAGCTGACTGCTGGGAATTGAAATCCTCTCTGTAAGTCTGCTGCAGATTCACTCCAGTAACAGACTTGCCCACATATACTGTAGATGGATCATTCTCAAATAAACTTTGCTAATTTCTCATGGTCACCCGTTTGCTACTTTTATAAGACTATCATGCTTATCTGGTCCAAACTGCTTAACATTTCACTTTTCAGCAAGTATTCCTTTCTCAAGTAGATTTTGAGATTTTATGTCATGTGTCCATGTTGTGTGACAACCATTCAATTCATCGCCACCCTAACCTAATATTTTTTGGCACAGTTGATTGGCTAATAAAAAGTGCATTAAGTTGAGTCAGGAGGTCTGAAAATCTGTATTTAACATCCCAAACCCTGCTTAGCCATTCATTGAAATCTCTAAGGCAGGGATACTGACACCTGGTCCTGGAGGTTTTCAGGTTTTCATTCCAACCTGATTCCTATCTAGAAAACTGTCCTTGTTGATGATGAACCTGACATTTAACTACAGTATATGGCTTGTTAGTGCTTTCATTTATCCAAGGCAAATTTTAATTACACTTTATAGTTTTTCTTTTCAGGGAACATTATCTATATGTTTTGTGGACCAGAACAGATTTGTGCTTTCATGACCCTCCCCTTTTTTCTCTTTTATTTCTTAATATTATATTAACCTAGATACTTCATGATGCACATTCACACTTGTAAATGGAATCCACATAAGCTGGAGAGTCGGTTATTTCTTTGTTTTTTCCATTTCTTTATTAACCGTGGCTGGTTAAGAAAACAGGAGACAATTAAAACCTAAATGCAGCTGCTTTAAGCTAAAATAGGCAATTAAGGGCATTGAATTGTAACAAGCAAGTTAACTAAAATTAAGCCAAAATTATATATTGTGGTAAGCGGCCTGGACACAGACAGGCAGACATCATTATAATCACCCAACACGCGCTTTATTTACAAATACTCTATTTACAAGGTGCACACAACCCCAAAACTCCCCCAAAGTCCAGGCTTTTCTAAATGCCTTCTTCACCGCCTCCACTCCTCTCCACCAAGTTCTGTCCTTCTCCACTCCTGACTCCAGCCAACGATTGGAAGGAGGTGGCCCCTTTTATCCCTACCCAGATGAGCTCCAGGTGCCTCCCAATAATCTTCTGCCGGCAATCCCCAGTGTGGCGGAAGTACCGGCTGCGCACCCGGAAGAACTCCAGGTGTCCCTGGTCTTCTTCCCCCCAGCACTTCCGGGTGTGGCGGAAGTGCTGAGGGCCAGGGCTCCTCAGGCTTTGGGGCACCCCCTGGTGGTGACCACGGGCCCCTATAGGTTTGAGCTTCCAAGCTCTGTTCCTGTGGCCCCCAAAGCCACCAGGGTGGTCACCTCCTCGTGGTCTGGAGGAGGCGCAAGCCCTCCTCCGGTCCTCCTGGGCATCCTGGCTGGGTACCACCCCCAGCCTCTCGCCACAATATATTGTGGAATAAAGGGGGGCGTACAGTTCCCCTAACCCGGACACAGACAGGCACAAAGACACAAGTGTAAAACCACCACGTGGTTTATTCCCTTTCTTGCCTTTTCAGCACACAGTGCACAAATCACCAACAAATAATGCTCAGTCCCTTCTCTCTCTTTTCTTCTTCTCTCTTTCTCTCTGTCTTTCTCCTCTGTGCTTCCTCCACTCCACGCAAGCTTTGTCCTCCATCTCCCGACTCTGGCTCCTCGAATGGAGTGAGGCGGCCTCCTTTATTGTGCACCCGGAAGTGCTCCAGGTACACTCTGATCCTCTTCCGGCAGCACTTCTGGGTGTGTCAGAAATGTTGCTGTCCAGGGGTCCAGGACTGTCCGGGCGCCTCCTGGCGGTGGCCATGGGCCCCAATGGAATTAAGGGGGGGTTGCCTATATATATGTATATATATATATATCCTTCTATATAAAAGCGGTCGGGATTGTCCTTCCGTCCCGTGAGTGCTACGCAGGCGCGGAGTTTCACACACGCCCCGTCCATTTTGCAATGCACGATGAGATTTGTAGTTTCGTTTTTCCAGGTAAAAGATGATTTTCTA
>JANRMT010062837.1:83915458-83953033 GCA_026402145.1 Polypterus bichir lapradei | reverse complement strand
CTATCTATCTATCTATCTATCTATCTATCTATCTATCTATCTATCTATCTATCTATCTATCTATCTATCTATCTACAGTGTATTAATATCAAAATAGATCCACACCAGTGAAAAGGGAAAGAATCTCTGACCAGAAGTGCGACCAAGCACTCCACTACTTCCAATATTAAAGACAGATGGTACTACACTTTTTTTCCCATTCTGCAGGAAATTTAAAATCTGAGTATGTATCAAAATAAGGCACTGCAGTGTTTATTCTGTGCCTTATTGCAAAAGGGAATGATCTGCTGCTAACATGTCATGCTGTGTTTTATATCACTTGCTGTCATGTCACAATGTATGTAATTTCTTTGTAAATGTGCCTCTGAAACAAAATATTGAGATCTGAAAATAATAAGTTTATGCGTAAATAAAACAACAGGGGACTTACCAGGTCAGGGGTATATAAGGCCAGTCGCATAGAACTCCATTGACAATATATGGAATACCTGATCACAACTAAAGATGCTGCTTAAAAACCTAAAGGAATACTCCACCCAAAATTTATTTTTTATGTTACAAAATGTAGGTTGTGTTGATGGATGAGAAAATATTTTTACTCTTTTGTTTTTTGGAGAGTTGATATAACAACAAACATCAGACTTTTGAACTGAACACGAGATTCTTGACCAATTGGTCTTCAGTTTGAAAGTATGACCCTGTGTGAAGGGTCATACTGTTTGTAGATTTCTTTCATTTTCTGGAGTTATTTATTTAACAATATTTTTGCACACAAACCACATGCGTTTTGCCCATTGTAAGCATAAGACTGGATGACTTGACTAGATTATGCAACACGAGTAACTTTTTATGGACCTTTTTGTGTTGTGCTATCAGAAATACAGCGCCTGTTCACATGAAAACATTTTTCACGACCATTACTACAAACAACATGGGGTAAGTAACATATTCAAAAAATATCATTTTTAGGTGGGGTATTCCTTTAAAACTATAAAATGAATTCTTTATCTGAAGAAGGCTCGTATGAATAAACTAATTAAGGAGATACTATTTACAGGATGTGGGTTAGGGTCACACTATGAATTATTGATTATCAGGGATCGGTTCTCATTGTGTAAGACAAGACGACCACAAAGGCAAAGCCTACAACATGTCAATGTTGGTCCTTCTAATTTATTTACAGCGGGTTTTTGTAATATTTTTGTGGTCATTTTAATTTTTATTTACTGTATCGTTAAGAGGGTAAGATCACCACACCACCCTTTATTCTTTTCTTTTTGGGTGTTTCTATTTTCTACATTAGTTCCACAGAGGCAGCCATATTGTCATAATTACACGTAACGTGTGATGTCATCACACTATCATTGTAAAAGACGGCAGTGCACATACTCTGGTGTCTAGGCTTTGGATCTTTTCAAATAAAAATCAATAACTTTGTGAAAGCAGTGAAGGCTAAGAACGTGCTGTAGTTTTATTTATAATATAATATATAATATTTTGATGCTTGGTTTCTTGATTCATTTTGGTATTTGAACCCTTCCTGTTTAGTCAGTATTCTTCTGGTTTGCCCATAAGAAAAGTTCACCATATTCCAGTCCTTGAAGTCTTTCCGCTAACGTCTTGGTCACA
Source organism: Polypterus bichir lapradei (assembly GCA_026402145.1). Classification (NCBI taxonomy): domain Eukaryota; kingdom Metazoa; phylum Chordata; class Cladistia; order Polypteriformes; family Polypteridae; genus Polypterus; species Polypterus bichir. Next base: position 83,951,404 of record JANRMT010062837.1, on the reverse strand, counting down.
GCAGTGGCAGGATATCCATGTATTGCTCAGTTCAGAGTTTCATTACATAATGAAAAGTGCGTACAAAATGTATTAGGAATGTGGTTGAAAATTCAGTACTTTTTGCATTCCTACAAAAACCCTTCTTGACCCTTCTCCACCCCTGGTGCACATACTGTAAATGAAACACTACAGGATTTTCTACGATCATCTTTGAAATGCAAATATTACAATTCATTGCCATTCTGAGGTCGTTTAACCTGTGATCTCCTAATATAGCCATGAGGCTTGTAAAATTTGGAAAATTCCCTTGCTGGATTCTGAGGATTTTTCAGATGAGAACAGATATTTGTTTTTGTAAATTGTGCATGCGGGATAAAAATGAATCAGAGGTTACTAAATCTGCTTACTAACTCTTCAAGTAAGAGAATTTTTGAAGTTACTCAACAAAAAATATTTTTTAATTGAGCTCACTTGAAAGAGTAGGTCTCTGAAATTTGCTTTTCAGTTTCTTTCCTAATGATTGATGTTTCATATTCTGAGGATCTGCGGATGTTATGTAATCAAGTCTTTAAACAGGCAGCTTAGTGGCAGAGTTATCCTTGAAACAAATCTAGTTATTAATGAATCTAGGGATTTTGCACTTTCCCTGTGTCTTTGTGGGTTTTACATCTATTATTCTATAGACATCAAAACTGACCCCATGTAAGTGCAGGTACAGTATATGTTGGAGTAAACCATGTGACAAACTGGGGCCTATCCATGGTTTTGTTTTGCATTAGCAGGATAGACCAACTCACTAGTGACTGTAAATTAGTTAAGCATGTTTAATCATAAGTAATTTACAAGTGCAGTAGAACTCCGAGTATCTGAGGTAATGCTGGACAGATGTTACCACTGAAAACCCAAAACTCAAATAAAATGGAGTGCTGCAACTGTTTTTGGATTAAAAATTACAGATATAAAATAATTTGCCAATTTACATTGTACATTATCACTTTTAGACCTCTTGTCATACCATAGTGAACTTAATGTTCCTCGCTTCTTTGCCACAATGTTCTACCATCACCTCAGCATCAAAATGTTGGTATTTGTAGTGTCTTCCTGCTGTTCAATATACAAAAGTGATGTTTTCATGGCATTTAGACCATCTATATGAAAAATCTAGTGTGGATTTTCTGTGCAGTCTTTGTCATATAAACTCAAAAATCTTAAGTAAAAGAAACAGTAGAGCATATGTACATGGTCAGTGCTGGTGACACACTGACAATACCCGAGGGGTGCATATGGGGTGGGGTGAGTGAATCACTCCAACATTCGTGCAGTCATCAGCTCCTCAGCCACTCACTCGGTACAACCAAGATTAAAAGTAGAGTATTTACACCCCTGGTACAGCATTCACGGCAAAGCTTTTATGAATTATAAGAAAAACAGATTTGCCTCAGGTAATGCAGAACCTCGATTAGTTGAGGCATGAATAATCAGGGTTCTACTGTAATCAAATAGTGAGTCACTCACTCCTTTACAGAAAAATTTTGCAATCCATCCCTCCCTTAATCAGACAGAATTAAACAAATCTCGTTTCGATGAAATGTAAATCTCAGTATAACTAACATTTTTCTAACCAAAAAAGTCCATCAAAGATAATAATGTGATGCCAAAAATACTTCATGCCACTCCTGCATTTTCTGCCCCGAGTCTTGGGACCCATGCAGCAGGTTGTCTTAAACAGAATGTGGTTCCCGGTACTCATGCGGAACTTCCGCCACACCAGGAAGTGCCTCAGAAAGCTCGTCAGGAGGCACCTGGAGTACGTCCGGGTGGACTTAAAAAGGGTCACCTCCCTCCATTCGTCAGCTGCTGTCAGGAAGAAGAAGACAGAGCTTGGCGGAGAGGAGTGGAGGCGATGAAGGCTTGAGGAAGTGGGTGACTGATGCAAGGGCATTGTGTGCTGTGGACTTTAATAGTAATAAAATGTGTGCTTCTTGGTGTGTGCCTGTCTGTGTCCGGGGATGGACTTCCACTATATATATATATACTAGCAAAATACCCATGCTTTGCAGCGGCGAAGTACTGCCTTAAAAGTTTTATTAAGAAGAAAATTAAACCACACCTTGAACCTGTCCCAGTCATTCAATACATAAGACACACTGTTCCTCCGGATATCAAGAGTGAGCCTGATCTGGCCGTGCAATATGTAACAAAGAGAATGGAAAGGGTCGGTGCCATCTCCGGGCATGGAAACCACTCGGTAAGTGACTGTTCTTTGATCGATGGTGATCACCTCGATAGACATGTTAATGGCAGTACGGTTGGAATGATAAAGGAAATGGGTACCTGAACAATGTAAAGTAAGTCTAAAATACCTAAACAATAACTATAATTGTAATAAATGAACAATATAACAGCGGAGAAGCCGTGGATTAAATAAAAAGGCTGTAGTTAACAGCAGGGAGACGTGAATCCCATGGCGAAGCAAGGAAAGGAATGTAGAGACCGGAGCGATGGACGGCCTTATATAGGCAGGCAGCTAACAACGTGGGAGGCGTTGGGATGGGGGACCCAACGCCGCCTCACATGGTGACCGAGCTGCAGGCTATGGACGTATATATGTACATAAGTAGGATTCAGTTAGCGTTGGGAACTCGCGTACCAAATTTCTTGAAGATGGGCCCATAAGTAACAAAGACCGTTGAAAAGTTCAATATGGCGGCTGACAGTGGCATCATACCACCGAAATCAGCACCAAATTTCAGCCTTCTACCTACACGGGAAGTTGGAGAATTAGTGACGTTGGAAAGTTTAATAAGGCGGTTGACAGTGGCGTCATACCACCGAAATAAGTACATACATTGGTTTCGGTTAGCACAGGGAAGCCGCCTACCAAATTTCATGAAGATGGGGCCATGAATAAGAAAGTTCAACATGGCGGACGTTGTTGACCGTTATCACCGCTACACGCAGAATTTCGAAATGAAACCTGCCTAACTTTTGTAAGTAAGCTGTAAGGAATGAGCCTGCCAAATTTCAGCCTTCTACCTACACGAGAAGTTGGAGAATTAGTGACATTGGAAACTTCAATATGGCGGCCGACAGTGGCATCATACCACTGAAATAAGTACGTACATCGGTTTTGGTTAGAGCAGGGAAGCCACCTACCAAATTTCGTGAAGATGGGGCCATAAATAAGAAAGTTCAATATGGCGAAAGTTGTCAACCGTTATGACCGTTACGCATAGAATTTTGAAATGAAACCTGCTTAACTTTTGTAAGTAAGCTGTAAGGAATGAGCCTGCCAAATTTCAGCCTTCTACCTACACGGGAAGTTGGAGAATTAGTGACATTGGAAAGTTCAATATGGCGGCTGACAGTGGTGTCATACCACCGAAATAAGTACGTACAACAAATAAATTTTAAATATTAACCAACAATATACAGGGTGTACTGTGGAGTGCTGAAATGACATAATATTATGTCGTTATTATATTATACTAGCTGTGTAAGCACGTGCTGTAAAAAGCCCGGGGTCCTAGAAATTATTGAAATTGTCAGGAAAATAAAAAACTCTTGGCATCTCTCTTCTAGGACGATTCGTTTTGCCAACATGCTCGCCTCGCGTGTGTATTAACGGTGCGGTGGGTGGAAAAGTCAAAGGGATACCGTTTTGCCGTTGTTTTTCTTCGGAGGTTTCATTTTGCTGATGTGCTGGCCTCACTTGTGCTAAGCGAGCCCTTACCCCGACTCCACCTCTCACTTCCGTGCCATTCAGACACACACACTTTCTTGCGTGGATGTTTATATTTAAGATAACTTTAGTCACACTAGATAGTGATCATGTGACTGTATCAGGCTGACACTGAAGCTGTTCATTTGAATGATTAAATGCCCGCTCATCCTACTGAAGTCAATAGCACTGTTACTCAGCCAACTCTTCAAGAGGTCAGTTGTCCCTGTGATGTCTTACAACTTCTAGCAACAGTGAAAAAACACTTTGAATATTAATTACAAATATAAAACACAAAATAATTGACCAATTAATTGTTCACCTACTTCAAGTCAATACTTAGTAGATGGACCTTTGGCAGCCATGACATCCTTAAATCTGTGTGCCAAGGCCTCTCTATCTCTCTGTCAACTTTGCACATCTGGACACTGACATTTTCTCCATTTTTTTCTTTGCAAAACTGCTCAAGCTCTGTGAGATGTCACATTGATCATGTGTTAACAGCCTTTCAAGTCTAACCACAAATTCTCAATTGCTAGGCCCTTCCAGGACATTCACATTGTTGTTTGTCTGCCATTCCAGTGTAGCTTTGTCTTTATGCTTGAGGTTGTTATTACGCAATCAACTGTTTTGTGTTTTATAATTGTAATTAATTTAGATCATTTTGTCGAGATGTGTTTTGAAAATAAAGAGTCTTTTCTTGTGGATCAATATAAAAAAAGCCAAATTAAATGTACAGGGGGTCCTCGGGTTACAACGTCTCGACATACAACGTTTCGAGTTTACAACGCTCACTCCCATAAAAACTTTAAAAAATTGAGACAGGAGAAGGAATAAAGGTAAGGATTTTTTTTTACCATTCATTTTTTCTGTTACTGCAGTACAGTGTATAGTACAGTATATTTATGTCCTTCTCCTTTTTCTGTGGCTTAGCTGTGCTTTTATGTTTTAGATCAGCGGTTCTCAAACTTTCGTATTTCGCACCCCCCCTTTTCTACCTGGAATAATTCTGCGCCCCCTGCATAATATAAGATAGATGAGGATAACCCTTGATACAGCTAACAAAGGTATGATACTCGTGCGGTATCCTGTCATTTTTACTTCCATAAGATCTGCATGTGTTTGGCTAACTTCGATGAAATATTTGCAATTTATTTTTTTGCTTTAATAACTGTGCTTTAATAACTGTTAAAATGGCTTGTGTGGTTTTTGGTAGTAATTCTAATCCCAAAAACAATGAATAAATTATTTATTCTTATTTAATTATTTTTTTATGTAAAAAAACGATTAAAAATGTTTTAATTTTTAAAAATTTTGTAAACGAGGACACTGATGAAGTCAATCTGCGCGAGACAAACATATTTTCGTCCGACAAATATTACACCGCTGTTAGTTGTATCATGAAAATAACCCAATACGCAGTAAATTATTTAACTCAATTTGGCAATATTGGCTATGCTGCCAATGTGGTGCAGTTGCGCCGCATTATCACCTGATCTACTGTTACCCGAATGTTCGCGACAGATACCGATACGTCTTGAACTTTCTGGATTGAAAATACGCAACTATAAAAGCAGCAGCAGCGGTGCCACTCGTCAGTTAGTCATTAGATCTATGCCTTAGAAATGTTTTATTTTAATTTTAGTTCTAATGCATTCGTTGTGATTATATGCTTGCACATTTAAATTTGAAATAAAAGTGAAAAAAATTCATTTTGATGTTTTCTCCATTTATTCGATGCCCCCTTGTACAGCTTCAGCGGTCCACCAGGAGGTCTCGCCCCACAGTTTGAGAACCGCTGTTCTAGATTATGATTTTGCAAATGTGTTAGGATAGGTAAGTGACTTAGGCTAGGGTGTGTTTCGACTTACACCAAAATTCGGGTTACATCACTGTTGTAGGAACGGAACTGTGTCGTAACCCGAGGACCCCCCTGTACTTGAATTCAATGTTTTATGACAATAAAATGAAAACTTCCAATGAGGTGAATACTTCTATAGATGAGGAACAAGTAATTTATTGACACATTGAAATAAATAATGTTTAAAAGGCCAATTGCCTTATACATATTTTTTATCATAGTACATAAGCAAACAACTTCATTATTAAAAAACAACTTCATTTTTAAAGGACTGACTACAGAAACACAGCATTACTAATGACCTTCTAAATTTTATGAAGGTCAACAATATACAAAATTTAATAAATGAATATGGTACAGTGCAAATGTCCAATTCCTATTCCTATTCTGAAGCAAATAAAAAAAAAACTCAAGCGGTGTTTTTGATTCCATATATATATATATTCCTTGGCATTACACTTAAGATGTTAGTATGTTTCTTAAGTATGATCAAAGTTGCGTGAAATGTATTCATATATTCAGTTTGTAGTCTTGATTTGTTCTTTTATTTGTTTTCTGCTGTGCCTCTCAATACTCTCACATACCATTTATTGCTGAATTTATTAAAGTAAGACACACAGTGTGAGCTGATTATAACCTGAAAGAGGATGATACTTAGATTGAAGAATACACTTGTCAGATTTCTGTTGATGTACTGTACTGTGCAGATAACATAAAGGCTTATGACATTCATAGTGCTTTATAAGTCCTAAATTATGTTATATTCAGAATTTCTGTTGTATTAATTTGCCTATTTCTGTCTTGACTGAAGCATTTACAGATAGCTACAATTTAGTTCTTTGTGCATTGCTTACATTTCAATGTTAAAAATGATTTGCAGGCTTCAGTTTGAAAAGGACTTTCCATGGACATTCGATTCTTTGGAATTATGGAAAAAAAAAAACTCTGTTGGCAGCTTTGGCAGGGCCGGTGTAAAACCAGTGAACTTTTTCAGAGCACCTTGTTGGTCTCAGTAGTTTTTGCATGAATTTTTGTTATGGTCAGCTGGGCGTTTCCCAGTAGTGAAGGGCTCTGTATGTCTGTCTGTATGGAATGGCAAGATCCTGGATGGCAAGAAGCGGGTACAGAAAACGATTTGTTGAAAGCAGATTAGAAAGAAATTTATGTAAATTGAAGTGTTTTTGTCTTTACAAAATGCTGTTTGTGTATCAGGCTACCAAAAGTAGGTTAGTTTACATCAATAAAAAAAAAAATCTACAGAATAATCAGCTAGATTTAGATTTATTTAAATTGCTTATGTAAAAAAGTTATTATAAAAATTCTGTGGAATGAAGGGGTATCTATGTTTGTGTGTCAGCATCCTAGTAATTAACACCAGTAAGACTTACTGCTACTCAATGTTATTCTATCAAAGATGATGACTTATCTACGTATTTGTCCACATAAGAGTCAGAAAATATTCAGACAACTTCACTTTCTGCACACTTAAATATTGTGTTGTAAATTTAATTTTAAATGGATACATTTGCAACTTTGGCCCATCAGTCTACATTTAATGACCCATAAGGACAAAGTGAGTTTGTTTTCAAAAACTGAAATCTCTCATTCAACTAAAGTAAACTAAAGCCTTAGTTCTGTACTTTGTAGAAACCCCTTTGGCAGCAATTACAGAAGCAAGTCCTCTTGGCTAATTTTGTACAAGCTTTGCACAATGGGTTTTGGATAGTTTATCCCATTCTTCCTGGCAGATTCTCTCAAGCTCCATTAAAATGGATGGGAAGCGTCTGTGAACTGCCATCTTCAAGTCTTTTAACAGATTTTCTGTAGGGTTTGAGTCTGAGTCACTCCAGGCCAGTCCGACATATGTCCTGAAACCACTCCAGTGCTGTCTTGGCTGTGAGGTGAACTGTCACCCCTGTCTGAGATGACATGCACTCTGGAACAGGTTTTCTTCAAGGACGTCCCTGTATTCATTCTCCCCTCCGTTCTGACTAGTCTCCCTGTTCCTGCCACTGAGAAGCACCCATAGCGTGATGCTGCCACCACCGTGCTTCACTGTAGGGATTGTATTAGGCAGGTGATGGGCAGTGTGTGCTTGAAGTTTAAGTTTTGTCTCATCAGACCAGAGAATCTTTTTCCTTATGCTCTTTTAGAGCCCTTTAAATACGATTTTGGCTCTCATATGTGCTGATTGATTAAGTGTTGCTGAGATGGTTGTCCTTCTGACACGTTCTTCCATCTCCGCAGAGGAATTCTCAAGCTCTGTTAGAGGGACCATTGGATTCTTGGTCACCATCTTGACCAAGACCCTTTTTGTCCAGTTATTCAGGTTTGGCTGGATGGCTAGCTCTGGAAAGAATCCTGGAGGTTTCAAACTTCTTCTGTTTCACAATTATTGATGCCACTGCGGTCCTTGGAACATTCAAAGCTTTACAAATGATTTTATCCTCTTGCCTTGATTTATGTTTCACTACAGTCTGAATGTGGAGATCTGTAAAGAGTTTCTTGGATTTGCTATCTTGGTTATTGTCCTGACCTACTTTGTGAATTGTGGGACCTTTTATGCTGTGATCAATAGAGGGCACCAGAGAGCCCCAAACCCCAACCCTGAATCCACAGACAAGTCCTGGGTTCAAACTAAAGGTTTTAATTTTAAAGAAATACCTCCATACTACAAATATAATAACTCTTTTCCTCTCTTTTCCTCACTGCTACTCCTCCCAGGTGAGTGTTACCTGTCTCCTCTCCCGGCTCCAACTTGCAAGTTTGAAACTACTGTTGGACAAGTCAGTGCGGTTCTTTTTATTGAAGACCCGGGAGTACTTCTGGTGCCAGGGCATCGCCTTCTAAGTCCAATGCAAGTCCCATAAAGTAGAGAGTGTAACTCTCTGTGGCACCATTGGAGCCCAACAGGGCTACCCCACTGGACTACAATTCCCAGCATTCCCTGTGGGTTTCCAAATGGGTACTGAAGCGCAGGAATGATGCTGTCTAGCAGGTCTTTCAGGGGAGGATACAGCCTTGATACGGAGCCTACCTCAATCTCACCGTTGTATTGACCTACCAGCCACATAAGGGGAGGGGCAGATCCCAGCAGGGATGCCAGCCCATGCGTGTTGTCCATTACATTACACTGCTACATGTATACCCTCCCAAATGATTTTCAATCAATTCAGTTTGCCAAAGGTGGACTCCAATCAAGTTCTGGAAACTTCTCAAGGAGAACTAAAGCAAACAGGATGCACTTGACAACAATTTGGAGCGCCACATCAAAGGGTCGCAATACTTACATGGATAAGTGATTTAAATTTTTGAGTTTATTAAATTTGCAAACCCTTTTGAAAGCATGTATTCACGTTGTCATGGGTTATTGAGTATATATTGATGGGCTAAAATGGCAAATTAATCTATTTAATGCAAATCTACAACACAATAAAGTGTGCAGAAAGTGAAGGTTTTTGGATACTTGCTGAATCCACTGTATGCTATGCTGTAGTGGTTCAAACCAAGGATACATAAGTATCCCCATTCAATAATGTCAGGTCCCTTTTTCATGTGTAAAGCCAGCAACCCTTCAATGGATATAGATGAGGCAAAGAATACATTGACCAGATGTTTCAGGCTGCATAGTGAAAATAACTGAAGCTTATTTGACTCCAAATGTTAATTTAAAGTGAGCACACAAACCTTCATCATAAATAGTCCATTAAGAATTTCCCAGAGAGCGAGGTTATGGTCAGCCTGCAGGGCATAAACCGCTTCTTACAATTAAAAACACATTTGAAGAGTATTGTGATGCAAATAACACAAGTAGTGACTACTGAAGAGTGGAAGACATCATCTGATGAAATGAGTTATCTGTCTCATTGTTCACAAGAAGTGACACAAAAAAGTGTGGCCAACACCAAAAGAAGTCTGAATATTTCTTTCTCGCAGTGAAAGGCTCTGTCGGCTTTGTCATCGTGTAGGTGTATTTTGGGTCCACCGATTTCCTAAGATGGCAAGTTAAAAGGCAATAAGTACAAAGAATTTGTGAGTGATCATGTGCATCCTGCGGTGCAGCATTTGTATTGTGATAGTAATGGAATCTGCTGGGATTAAAGTCTTTCCTACCTCCTTCATGAATGCAGCAAATGATGGAATTTCTTTTTGAAGAGTGATATCACATATCAGCTCCACTGTAATGTACAATACACAGTATGGCTTCATGCATTGAAGTATTTAGGAAATAACTAAATGCACAACTGCTTAATAAGGCTATTTATTTATTTATTTTTATTTTAGCAGCATGTGCCTAACTGACCAAACATCCTCAATTCACATCCTGTGTCCAGTGGTTTTCAGTGTGGAGTTTTTATGTTCTCCAAATGTCCATGCTGGTTTTTCTGGGTATTCTGGTTTTCCTCTCACATCTCAAACATATGAAGGGTCAAGTAGACAGGCACTCTCAATGCACAATTTAAAATCTATGGTGGACAGCCGGGGCCCTTACCCGGCCTTGATGCCCTGATTATGGATGGACCAAGGGAGAGAGTATTTCCAGGGCAGCTCCCATGGTTTCCATCAGAACCATGGGTCATGATCATAGAAGCCCATGGCCACCACCAGGGGGTGTGTAGACGTTTTCAGGGCCCTACTTGGCAGCACTTCCACCACACCCGGAACCTCATTAGGCACTGGGGGTCTCATGCATAACGCTGTGCGTAGAATTCACACTAAAACATGACGTATGAACAAAAGCGGAAATGTGCATACGCACAAAAAAAATCCAGATGCATAAATCTGAGCGCATGCCAACTTCCACATTATTACGTTCCATAAATCCTGGTCAGCGTGAAAAGTAACGATTGTGCATGTGCATGCCGCTCCACCCCGACTCCTCCCAGAATTACGCCTCTTTGAATATTCAAATAAATATAAATAGCCCCTTATGTTTCGCGATCTGTGAAAAGACAATGGCAGAAGCATGGGGAAAAAGAAGAATTTCAGCGAATACCAAGTAAAGGCAAGGAAAAACATACTACTTATTGGTTTAAACAGGGATACTGTATAAACAACAAAAGGAAGTTGATCGAGTGACAGAGTGGCGGAGAAGTGGTGAAAAGGCGAGTTGTAGCCCACCATCTGAGTGTCATATGAAAACGTATTAGGGTACAGAGAAAAGAAAAAAAACTGGGATACAGTGTGAAAAATGGTTGAAATTTCCACTTTAATCGTGTAGTTTATTCTGTCATTAAAGTAGAACGTCATAAATGTCATCTTAAATCGTTTAATTTACTAGTTTCTCAAATCCCATCGTAACTAAAGCAGCACGTTAAATGCTTTTATTCTATGTGTTCTTCTATGTACTTTTACGTGTGTGAATCTCTACGTGCTTCTTAAATGGGCTTTCTCTTATGCCGACAGGACACAGAATACATTACATTCATGATGTTACAGCTTTCTGAACAATTTAAATACTAAGATGTACACTTGATATTATTTTCATGATGATAGAAATTAAAGCATGTATAAAACATTGAGGCACGTTGGCGCAGTGGTAGCGACGAGCTGGTGCCCTGTCCAGAGATTGTTTCTGACTCCTGCAAGATGCTTGTTGCACCATGCGAGATCATCAATAAAATAATGTATTGCAGCAGTACTGTCTCTTTCAAATGTACTAAACCCTGATATCTGTTCTTCCTTTTCATTCTCCAAAATCGCCACACAATCAGCTCTTTAATAAATGTCAAGCCATCTGTAAGCTTATTATTCCATCCATCTATCCATCCAGGGTTGCACCAGTCCCAGCAAGTATACAGCGTGAGGCAGGGACAATCCCTGAACGGGGCACCAGCTCATCGCTACCGCTGCGCTACCAAGTCCTCACATATTTAATCATTAACAATATACATTATTTAAATGAAGCTAAAAATATATCTGTATAATGTAATATATATACTGCATTTCATCTTAAAAATGATATCAAGAGCTCCAAGAAGATAGTGCCTGGAAATCTAAATCGACTTATAAGCCAGTCGTCATCATCTGTAAATACGCGCGCTCTTCTATTGAATTGAATTGAATTTCTTTATTGTTATTGTATGGTACAATGAGATTCAATATGCAAGTGGCTCAGGTTGTGCAATATTACAACTGTAATGCAAGTTTACAGTGAGGCAATTGTACTTATAAGCACAAACAGATCTACCGGAAGCACTTGATAGATTGATTGAGTGCGTTTATAGCTCTTGGGATGAAACTGTTTTGCAAAGTCTGTACAAGAAAGGCTCTGAAACGTTTGCCGAATGGGAGAAGCTCAAATAGACTGTGCGCATGGATGAGGCAGGGTGTGCTAGAAGCTATACCCCGATATTTCTCCCCACTCTTGACACAATCTGCCACATAGCTTTCTGATCAGCTGTTGAAGAGCTGTGATTCCACACTCAGATGAACTGGTTTAAAATACTCCATGTGGTTCACTGAGAGTAAAAACGCTAAAGTGGCTATGGTATTTGGCCATTCTGTACACCATTATATGGTTACAGGTTGATTACGATCAGATGCCTTGAACTAAAAAACAATATGTGGTTAATTTCAGGGTATTTGATAAAGCCGCGTCAGGGATGTGAATCTAAAAATTAAAGGGAAACCACACAGGAACAGTAGCACTGCTTTGACGCTGGCTGCTGCCAGTTTGCGTACGTAAAGGATTGAGCTGGTGTGAAAATGTGTGTGGCTTTATGGCAAGTATAGTTTTTATACATTGTGATGTGAGCGTGGAAACACAATGTGTGAAACGGGTGTTCACAACAATTTTGTGCGTACGCACCATTTATACATTAGGTCCCTTGAGTCTTTCCAGGTGCCTTGTAAAAAAGGGCCAGTTGCCAGGAGTCAACTGCCAGATTCGGGAGGAGGAAGGACAAAGCCTGTGTGGAGGACTGGCTGAGAGGAGGGACTGTGTCAGTGCTTTGTGTACTGTGTTGTGCCGTGGAAAGCAGAGGAAAGCACTCCCCGACTGTAAATAAAAGTGTGTATCGTGTGTTAAACCTGTGTCCTGCCTGTCTGTGTAAGGGTTAGAACAGCTGTATGTGGCTGGGCATCACAATACATTGAGTTATAATTAGGTGTTGACCAAAATTTGAAGCAAAAAGTGTGGCACTAAAGAAAATCTGATTTACGATGATCTTCAAAATAATTTGTGCACAATCAGTCTTAAAAGTGACTTGAAATTGGGGCAAACTGTTATATTGTGCCATGCACACAAGAGTGGGAGTTAACTGGGGGTCATAACTGAAACTAAAGGCGAAACCAGAACATCAAAATACTTAAAGTCTAATCCCAAAACGAACAGTCAGAAAATAATTAAAGGTCTGAGAACATTGACATCCAAGACAAATAAAATTTGTTAAATTCTTCGGGGGGAACTGCAAATTTAAATAAGATAGATAGATAGATAGATAGATAGATAGATAGATAGATAGATAGATAGATAGATAGATAGATAGATAGATAGATAGATAGAAACTTTATTAATCCCAAGGGGAAGTTCACATACTCCAGCAGCAGCATATTGATAAAAAAAAAGAAATATTAAATCAAAGAGTGAAAAAAATGCAGGTATAACAGACAATAACTTTGAATAATGTTAACGTTTACCCCCCAGGGTGGAACTGAAGAGTTGCATAGTGTGGGGGAGGAATGATCTCCTCAGTCTGTCAGTGGAGCAGGACAGTGACAGCAGTTTGTCGCTGAAGCTGCTTCTCTGTCTGGAGATAATCCTGTTCAGTGGATGCAGTGGATTCTCCATGATTGACAGGAGCCTGCTCAGTGCCCGTCGCTCTGCCACGGATGTCAAACTGTCCAGCTCTGTGTCTACAATAGAGCCTGCCTTCTTCACCAGTTTGTCCAGGCGTGAGGCGTCCCTCTTCTTTATTCTGCCTCTCCAGCACACCACCGCGTAGAAGAGGGCGCTCGCCACAACCGTCTGATAGAACATCTGCAGCATCTTATTGTAGATGTTGAAAGACGTCCATCTTCTAAGTATAGTTGGCTCTGTCCTCTCTTGCACAGAGCATCAGTATTGGCAGTCCAGTCCAATTTATCATCCAGCTGCACTCCCAGGTATTTATAGGTCTGTACCCTCTACACACAGTCTCCTCTGATGATCACGGGGTCCATGAGGGGCCTGGGCCTCCTAAAATCCACCACCAGCTCCTTGGTTTTGCTGGTGTTCAGTTGTAGGTGGTTTGAGTTGCACCATTTAACAAAGTTCTTGATTAGGTTCCTATACTTCTCTTCCTGCCCACTCCTGATGCAGCCTACGATAGCAGTGTCATCAGCGAACTCCGAGTTGTATTGGAAGTCCGATGTATATAGGCTGAACAGGACCGGAGAAAGTACAGTCCCCTGCGGCGCTCCTGTGTTGCTGACCACAATGTCAGACCTGCAGTTCCCGAGACGCACATATTGAGGTCTGTCTGTAAGATAGTCCACGATACATGCCACCAGGTATGAATCTACTCCCATCTCTGTCAGCTTGTCCCTAAGGAGCATAGGTTGGATGGTGTTGAAGGCGCTAGAGAAGTCCAGAAACATAATTCTTACAGCACCTCTGCCTCTGTCCAAGTGGAAGAGGGATCGGTGTAGCATATAGATGATGGCATCCTCCCCTCCCATCTTCTCCTGGTATTGCGAACTGCAGAGGGTCGAGGGCGTGGTGGACCTGTGGCCTCAAGTGGCGAAGCAGCAGCCGCTCCATGGTCTTCATCACATGTGACGTCAGAGCGATAGGCCGGAAATCATTCAGCTCACTAGGATGTGATACCTTTGGGACTGGGGTGATACAAGATGTTTTCCAAAGCCTTGGGACTCTTCTCTGTTCCAGGCTCAGGTTGAAGATGCGCTGTAAAGGACTCCCCAGCTCCAACGCACAGGCCTTCAGCAGTCATGGCGATACTCCATCTGGACCCACTGCTTTGCTGGCATGAAGTCTCCTCAGCTGTCTGCTTATCTGGGCTGCTGTAATAGTGGGTAGGGGGAAACTCTCTCCTATGCTGGTATCAGCAGAAGGATGGGTGGAGGATGCAGTACTCCGAGGTGAGAGTGGGTTAGAGTGGTCAAACCTGTTAAAGAAGTTGTTCTTCTGGTTTGCTCTCTCCACGTCTCTCTCGATGGTGGCACCCCGCTTCGAGATGCAGCCAGTGATGATCTACATCCCATCCCACACTTCCTTCATGCTGTTGTTCTGCAATTTCTGCTCCAGCTTTCTCCTGTACTGCTCCTTCACCGCCCTGAGCTGGACTTGGAGTTCCTTCTTCACACGCTTGAGCTTATGCTGATCACCGCCTTTAAAAACCCTTTTCATCTGTTTCAAAAAGCCCTTGATGTCACTTGTAATCCATGGTTTGTTGTTAGCATAGCAGCGTACTGTTTTAACTGAACTACAATGTCCATACAGAAGTTGATGTAGTCAGTAGTGCAGTCAACAACCTCCTCAATGTTCTCACTATATGATCCCTGCAGGATATCCCAGTCCGTAGTTCCAAAGCAGTCTCTCAGAGCCTGCTCTGCCTCAGGGGACCACTTCCTGAATGAAGCGTGTGAATGAAGCGAAGCCAGCAGAAGCAAATGAATTATCTAAAAATAAAACGAGCTATCAAATCAGTTGTGACTTAAGGATTTAATGTATTACATTTTTCTCTATTGGCAGATATTTTGCCATTTTATTTGGCATATTAATGTTTTTTTTTTCTAGCTTTCAGTAGTGTTGCACACTTTCAATGTGCATATTTACCTGAAAGTATAGCAGCAGTCCATTGTGTAGCATTCTGTGTGACTGCACACTTGTTGGGACTCCAGAGTAGGAATAAGGCCACACTTGAGTAAGACGGCTAGCCTCCAAAAAGCAATACTGTGCATAGATGTAGGTCTAGAAATCTTCATTTCAGTTCTAGAATTCAGTCATAATCTGTGTCCAAGGCCTTTAGCTCTCACACACTTGTCTGATTTATCTTTATTAAGACTTTATTAACAGTTCAAGATCACATTACAACTGTCTGTCATTCCTGCAGATTCCCTTCATACAAAACCTGCAAGATCAGCCCATATATGACGGAGCATGCAGCACAAACTTCTGGTCCTGGCTTTGGCCTTGTCACATCTTAACTACTGCAACTTTTTGATGCCAGTGGTACCTACAGTACATACACTACGAAACTACTGTAGATGATTGAAAATGCAGTAGAATGTCTTGTTTTCAAGCAGGCTGAGATGGGCACATCTCTCCTCTTCTGTCAGGTCACTACAATGGCTCCTTTGTAGCACCACATGTTAAGTTCAAATCCTTGATGCGCACCTACAGAGTAGTAACTGGGTCAGTACCTATGCAGATGGAAGGTCTCATGAGGTTCTATGCTCCTTGCCTACTGAAGTCTGCTAATGAATGACATCTGGTGATACCACCTCTGGCAGCAAATCTCAATCCTCCTAGCTAATGGAACAAAATTCTCACCTCCATCTGAACTGCCAGTTACTTGATTTTGTTTAAAATATTGTTTGGAGACCCTTTATCTTTTACTGTCTTTCTAATGGTTTGTCCTTGTAGTTAAGTGGAGTTGAGGTTGGGATCATGCACTGATACAACGCATTGTTGCACCCACCACACGACGAACCAGCTCAGGATCCCAAATTAGGACCAGAGTGCAGTCGTGCAATGGGTGACACCTCCGCATCACACAAAGTAGAGTAACTAGTGTTGTATTGGTCTGTTTAGTTCAGAGCTCTTCACCGTGATGGCCAGTTTTGCAAGCTTGTCCTGTAATCCATTTCCATAAACTGTGCACAGATTGGTGTTTACTTGATTATTTTGACCTTTTTTGTATATTGGCTTGGATAAAAGCATCTTTTAACTGAATAAATGTAAATGTACGAACACCCCTTTAATGTTATATTCTATGCTCAATATCATGTTTTACTATGGTATGTACAGTGTAACCACATGGGGGCACCACTGAGCCTCAAGCTGCAGGCTGAATGTTACCCAACACAATTGCAGGTTCTAATAAAAGGTTTTTATTCTCAACAAACACCTTTCCAATTGAGCACCTGCAAAAACACACAAAAATAATCACAGATTGTCTCCTTCCACCATCCTTGATGAGTGTCACTCACTGCCTTCCGACTCTTTTTAAACTGAGCTCAGGAACGCTTCTGGTGTCACATCACTGGTCATCTGGAGCGCTTCGGGGTCATATGGAAACCAGGGCAGTCTGCTCCATACAGCGCTCTCTTGTGGCACCCTAGGAACCCGACAGGGCTGCTCTTCTATATGGGAGGTATTTTCTGCAAAAAAAGGAAATGAAAATGATAAAATGAAAATGCAATCTAATCTCTCTTTTGCAGTTTCATTTTCAAAGTCTACATGCATAATTGCTGCAGAAATTAAAAACAGAATGAAATAGGACCATTTGTAATTTCATGTTCAGATTTAACAGCAGTGAAGCTGCATAAGTGAAAAGTCAAATGCAAATAAGCAGTGGCGCCACCTGCTGTTTACTGAATTTTCATTTGGATTTTCAATTTTCAAATGTAATGAGAAGTCAAGCAAAATGACACCTTTTATTGGCTAACTAAAAAGATTACAATATGCAGACTTTCGAGGCAACTCAGACCCCTTCTTCAGGCAAAGATTTAATTAATTTTCAAATGAGAATGCAAAGTGGAAAATGAAAATTAAGTGTGCAGCAGGTGGCGCCAGTGCTTATTTGTGTTTGACTTTTCATTTTTGCAGCTTCATTGCTGTTCAGGATGAAAATGAAACTGCAAATGGTGTTATTTCAGTATATTTTTTAATTTTTCCAGTATTCTTGTATGTAGACTTTGAAAATGAAATAGCAACTGGTGTTAGGTAATTTAATTTTGTATTTTTTTGCAGCATTCCTGCATGTAGACTTTGAAAATGGAATTGTAGTGAGAAGTCAAGCAAAATGACACCTTTAATTGATTACATCTCGCCTGAAGAAGGGGCTTGAGTTGCCTTGAAAGCTTGTATATTGTAATCTTTCTAGTTAGCCAATAAAAGGTGTCATTTTGCTTGACTTCTCACTACATTCACAATGGCCATCACAGTACAACACCCTAGTACTACAAACATAGAAAATGAAATTGCAAAAGAGAGGCTGCATTTTAATTTTATACTTTTAATTCTTATTTCCTTTTTTAACAGAAAATACCTCTCAGACTTCTAAACTCCACTTCCCATGCAGCCTTGCAGGAGTCCTAACTGGGACCAACCTGGAGGGACATTGCCACCTACCGTGTTGGGAAATGAACTGCCTCGGTCATCCATACTTGCCCAGTCCTTCCATTAGTATTTTACCCCGAAGAGGATAAGGATTGCCAATCATTCCGGCTGGGTTGCAGCTCCTTCTAATGCTGTCCTTCCATTCCGAGTAATGCTTGAATCTCCGCTCAATTCAGGATGCCAGCCTATTTGCCTTGGCATCTACAGACTAATTTCTGTCACCATAGTGCCATCACATCGAGACCCACAAGGCTGCTACTGCATGACAACTTTTAGCTGAGCCCAAATGGGTTTCCCAACCTCCAGACTGTCACTGATAAATTTCACTCACAGTCATGACTCCAGAAATCTAATTCACTACCTTTGGTATGTGTGAGACATGGCTAGATTTATGAAGAATCATCACGGGAGTGATATTTTGGGCCTGCACTTTGTCTGCCTGTTCTCTAAGACCAATTTGATATGCCTGCAACATCAGAGCTCCATGGACCTTTGAGGCATACATGCCCTTCCTGCAGGTCAGGCTCACAGTCCTAGGAGAGGTTATACTGTTTTAAAATTGGTCTCTGTAGTGTGAATTAGGCTTTGTGCGCATACTGCACGTTTCTAAGTTAAAGCCAGTTTTCACATTATTGGGATTGTAACCCCACCACAGGGAGGCCAGTTAAAGCAATTTTAGCCATTAGCAAGGTTTCCAATCTGAGCACCTCAGCTTGGTTAGAAAGTTCACCTTTCTAAAATAAGGATCACTTAGACCATCTCAGGGGCCTCGCCGAAAACCACTTTAGCTCTTGGCTTCTTGTGTGAAATAAAAGGTGTCAAATCTTGAAGCACAACTCCATGCTTCCAAATTATGATTTTTATCCTCAATATTAAAGCTTAATGAAGCATGTGCAGGGCTGTTAAATAGTATTTTTTCCCATGTGGGGTAAAAAAATTATTTGATAAGTAGATGGAAAGAATCTATGGTGTGTTCTGTACAAAAAAAAAATGATTTCATGGCGATTGATTTTCCGAGAGTTGCCAAGCAGAGCGCTGACTTTTCAGATGTATTAGAGCAGCGCTAGTCTGTGATGTGTGCGAAGTGTCAAGTATCCTCTCTCCCTCAGTCTCTTGACGTTTTCTTACAACTTTGTCCTTGCACAGACTCCTAGTTTTATATATTTAAATTTTGAATGTCATTCTATTTAAACTAACAGTTTTATGTATTTACTTAATTATTTTTTGGTGATCAAATACTTATCAAAATATATACAGGAGACAAAGAGCAACAAGAATGTGTTAAATCATAACACTCGAAAATGAATCTTTTGCTTCCTGAGCATTTTTGGATGTATCTTGTGGATTTTGGATGCTGATCACAAAAATTCCCTTTACATTTTCCTAGCACATACCATTTTATTACAATTGCCTATATTTGTGATTTCTTCTCATATTACTGTATAAGCATCCATATACAGTATAGTACAACAATCATGGTGATCTAAAAGTAGTGGCAATACAGCTTGGGTACACCAAGTGCTGCAAATGGGACATCTATACTAAAGTCTCATTGCTTTAAAAAGAGCTGGTTGCTCTGGAAGCATTTGACTCCACAATAGATTCCAGAAAATAGGCTCAGACTCTTAAAGATAAAAAAAAGTTAGACAATGAATGCATGACATAACATTTGATGACACAGTTAACTGATATGAAAGTTGGAACATTTCACAATTTTTTATGTACTTCATCTAAGAGTCAGTTGTTACATTTTTTAGTAGTACCGTGTTTCCCCGAAAATAAGACCTACTCCGAAAATAAGCCCTAGCATGATTTTCAGGCTGCTCTGTAATATAAGCGCTACCCCAAAAACAAGCCCTAGTCAAGATTGTCAGCTGAAAAGTAAAGCGCCTAAGGCCAGGTTTGTACTTCATGCGATGCGACGAGTGTGCCCAAAATACCCATTAAATTCCAAGGACACCTAGCTGCAATATCTCTGAAAAGGATGTTTAATGATTACATCCATCAATCCAGGGACGCACCAATTCCAGCAAGTATCGGGCGTGAGACAGAAACAAAATCCCTGCACGGGGCATCAGCTCATCGCAAGGTGAACACAAGCACACACATACACTAATTTCATTTTAGCGTCACCAAATCCCCAAACCTTCATATCATAGGATGGAAAACGGCACACACTATGGAAACCCACTAGGAAAACATGCAAACTCCATAAGGATGTGACTCCCTGAGAGACAGCAGCACTACTTCTCTGCCACCGTGTTACCCCCACATGTGTAACTATTAACAGTATTCATTATTTAAACAAAGTTAACGATTTATCTGTAAAATGTAACATATATTAAGGGCGGAGTGGTGGCTCTGAAGCTAAGGATCTGTGCTGGTATCCAGAAGGTTGCCATTTCGAATCCCCGTCACTGCCAAAAAGAGATCTTGAGCAAGACCCTTAAGCTGTAATTGCTCCAGGGGTGCTGTACAATGGCTGACCCTGTGCTCTGACCCCAAGGGCTATGCGAAAACTAACAAATTCCTAATACAAGAAATATTGTAAGGCAAAATAAGGAACCAAAAAAAAAATTAACTTTAACGCATTTCATCATGAAAATGATATCAAGTATCCTCTCGATGTGGAGGAGCAGCGGCTCTACTCTGAGCCCCTCCCGGATGACTGAGCTTCTCACCCTATCTTTAAGGGAAAGCTCAGACACCCTGCGGAGGAAACTCATTTCAGCCACTTGTATTCGCGATCTCGTTCTTTCGGTCACTACCCATAGCTCATGATCATAGGTGAGGGTAGGAACGTAGATCAACTGGTAAATTGAGAACTTTGCCTTACGGGTCAGCTCCTTTTTCACCACGACAGACCGATGCAGAGCCCGCATCACTGCAGACGCTGCACCGATCTGCCTATCGATCTCACGCTCCATTCTTCCCTCACTCGTGAACAAGACGCCGAGATACTTGAACTCCTCAACTTGGGGCAGGATCTCGTCTCCAACCCTAAGAGGGCACTCCACCCTTTTCCGGCTGTGGACCATGGTCTCGGATTTGGAGGTGCTGATTCCCATCCCAACCGCTTCACACTCAGCTGCGGAAGATCACGGCCTGATGAAGTAAACAGGATAACATCAACTGCAAAAAGCAGTGACCCAATCCTGAGTCCACCAAACCGGACCCCCTCAACACCCTGGCTGAGGAAACGGGTTCGACTTACTGCCAGCACTGCAGGCCAAGGTCTGACACTGGTTGTACAGGGACCGAACAGCCCTTATCAGGGGGTCCGGTACCCCACACTCCCGGAGCACCCCCCACAGGATTCCCGGAGGGACACGGTCAAATGCCTTTTCCAAGTCCACAAACCACATGTAGACTGGTTGGGCAAACTCCCATGCACCCTCCAGGGCCCTGCTAAGGGTGTAGAGCTGGTCCACTGTTCCGCGACCAGGACAAAAACCATGGACAATCCGTGACGAGCACAGAAGTCCAATAACAAAACACTGCTCAGGTTCAGATTGGGGGGGCCATTCCTTCTAATCATGCCCTTCCAGGTCTCATTGTCATTGCCCACGTGAGCATTGAAGTCTCCCAGCAGTAAGAGGGAGTCCCCAGAAGGTATGCCCTCTAGCACCCCCTCCAGGGACTCCAAAAAGGGTGGGTACTCCAAACTGCTGTTCGGCACATACGAACAAACAACAGTTAGGACCCATCCCCCCACCCGAAGGCGGAGGGAGGCTACCCTCTCGTCCACCGGGGTAAACCCCAATGTACAGGCTCCAAGTTGGGAGGCAATAAGTATGCCCACACCCGCTCAGCGCCTCTCACCGGGGGCAACTCCAGAGTGGTAGAGAGTCCAGCCCCTCTCAAGGAGATTGGTTCCAGAGTCCAAGCTGTGCGTCAAGGTGAGCCTGACTATATCTTGCCGGAACCTCTCGACCTCGTGCACTAGCTCAGGCTCATTCCCCTTCAGAGAGGTGACATTCCACGTCCCAAGAGCCAGCTTCTGTAGCCGAGGATCAGACCGCCAAGGTCCCCGCCTTTGGCCACCACCCAACTCACATTGCACCCGACCTCCTTGGCCCCTCCCATAGGTGGTGAGCCCATGGAAAGGGGGACCCACGTTGCCTCTTTGGGCTGTGCCCAGCTGAGCCCCATGGGTGCAGGCCCGGCCACCAGGCGCTCGCCATTGAGCCCAACCTCCAGGCCTGGCTCCAGAGGGGGGCCCTGGTGACCCTCGTCCGGGCGAAGGAAAATGGCGTCCAAATTTTTTATTCATCATAGAAGGTCTGCTGAACCGCTCTTTGTCTCATCCCTCACCTAAGACCAGTTTGCCTTGGGTGGCAATACCAGGGGCATAAAGCCCCGGACAACAGAGCTCCTAGGATCATTGGGACATGCAAATCCCTCCACCACGATAAGGTGGCAGTTCGAGGAGGGGTCTATTAAGGTAAATCAGAGAAATATTTAGTCTGTGTAGCCCAAGTAAATCTGGGTTATGTTATAATTCTTGCATGTAGAGGAGTTCGGTCAAGGTTCTTGACCTTTCACATGCAAGCTTTATATGCACACTAAAGTCAGGCATTGTTATAAACGGTGATGACATTACATTAAAATATTTGACTGTTTTTAATTATGGCTACAAACAACAAATTATTAGTAAAAAAAAAATTCTACAATAATTCTAGAATAAATTCTTTCATAAGGGCACCAAAACCCTTGCACCAGCCCTGCATACATTATTTTCTGTATTGAAGCAGCTATATTAGATTTTAAAGTGAAGCTACAGTTACAATAATCAATTTTTTTTTTTGTTTTCACCAACCTCCTGTAAATGATGGACTGAAAGAGCTAGTTTAGAAATAATTTAACAGTAAATTATCGTATTTAATTCTGGACTATGACTTGTTGAAAGAAAGGGAAAGTTCTATTAAATAATATTCGACTCTAGTCTTTCCTGACATTAGTCATCAGAAGCAAATGTCTGACATTTTTAGATTTGTACAGTGGGGCACCGCACAGTGACTGTACCAAACAATAGTGGAGCATATGACCGCGTTTTTCCCCAACGACGCAAGATTGCCCGCAAAAAAAAAATTCAAATACATAAAAACATTGCAAAAAACCATGGTCGCGCAGGCAATATGGTGTTTTTTAATTGTTTTGTGTTATTTTTATGTGTTTTACATATTTTTCAAGTGTTTTTAGTGTTTTTTTTATTATTCCTGCTCAATTCATAAGGAGAACATCTTGAATAATAGAGGGCTCCTGCGGAAATGAATCACACATTCAGCCCAGTTTTTTTGACTCCATGTTCTCTGCCTTTGCTTTAAGACTTGACAAGGATGTGATATCAGAAAATCTTTCCCACAATTTGCATTGTGTACAGATTACTGCTTACCATTGCATTTTCAATCGCAATTTGTGAAAGATCATTTTCAAAATTGAAATTTAAATTAATAGAAGCTCATCTGAGATCTTTCATGTCACATGAGTGTCTGACCGACCTGGCTTTAATCAGCATTGAAAACGAATTCCTCACAGATGAGGTTTTCATAGAGGAGATCAAATTTGGGGGAATGAACTTAAATGAATATTTAATTTGAATAAAGTGTTTATTTCTTATTTAATATGGCTTTCTTTATCATATTCATATGCCTTCTTTACAATTCACTTTGACAGCACCTCACCTTAGTGGGCATACAATCAAGGAGTTTGCCACAGGCATCTTCTGGCCTCTGCATGCCACTGTGTAGAACACAGGACTTCAGAAAAACTACGCATTTTACCAGTGCCTCGTGTACAAGCATGTTCAAACATTGTAGGACAGTGCAAAGACTGATAGTGGTACAAACGAAGACAGTGCAGCACAGACCTATACACATTTATGATATCTAGAGGTACAAAAAAATTAACAGTTTGTGCCAAAATGTGACAATATCTTAATAGAAAGAAGAAATGTAAACATGACACTGGAAGTAAGAAGAAAGTAACATGTTACCAGCCTCAGGCCTAGGGGAACCCGGGCCAGGTACAACAGTAGCCACTGTTGCTACCAGGTGTATTCACAGCAATATGGTGCCAAAAGCATCAAAGAAGGAGAGAAATCTCTAACCATACTTATCTTTTTTGTTCTCATTTACCCATAGGTATATAACTGCTTCAATGTAAATATTACGATCGGTTAAAATAATGGTACATACACTATATGGACAAAAGTATTGGGGCACACCTCTTAATTATTGAATTAAGGTGTTTCAGTCAGACCCATTACCACAGGTGTATCACATCAAGCACCTAGCCATGCAGTCTCCATTTACAAATATCTGTGAAACAAAATGGGTCATTCTGGAGAGCTCAGTGACTTCAAGTGTGGTACTGTGATAGGATGCCACGTTTGCAATAAGACGGTTTGTGAAATTTCATCCCTGCTGGATATTCCATGGTCAAATTTTAGTGGTATAATTGGAAATTGGAAGCATTTAGGAACAACAGAAACTCAACCACGAAGCAGAAGACCACGCAAAGTCACAGAGCGGGATCAACGACTGCTAAGGTGCACGGTATGTGAAAATCGCCAACGCTCTGCTAATTTCATTGCTGAAGAGTTCCAAACTTGACACTGACATTAACTGTGCAGTGCGAGCTTCATGGAATGGGTTTTCCATGGCTGAGCAGCTGCATGAAAGCGTCACATCACCAAGTTCAATACCAAGCGTCGAATTGAGTGGTGTAAGGTGGAATGGAGTGTGGAGCAGTGGAAACGTGTTCTATAGAGTGATGAACCACGCTTCTCTGTTTGGCAGTCAGATGGGCGAGTCTGGGTTTGGTGGATGCTGGGAGAATGTTACCTGTCTTAGTGCATTGTGCCAAACTGTGAATTTGGTGCAGGAGGGATAATGGTCTGGGACTGTTTTTCAGGGTTTGGGCTAGGCCCTTTATTTCCAATGAAGGTCAACATTAATGCTTCAGCAAGATATTTTGGACACAGGTATGTCTCCAACTTTGTGAAAAAAGTTTGGTGAAGGTCCTTTTCTTTTCTAGCATGACTGTGCCCCAGTGCACAAAGCAAGGTCTATAAAGACATGGTTGAAAGAGTTTGGTGTAGAAGGACTTGACTGGCTTGTACAGAGCCCTGACCTCAACTCCATAGAACACCTTTGGGATGAACTGGGGTGGAGATTGCAAGCCAGGCCTTCTCGTCCAACATCAGTGCCTGACCTCATAATGCTCTATAGAATAAATGGGCATAAATTCCCACAGAAACACTCCAAAGTCCTGTGGAAAGCCTTCCAAGAAGAGTGGAAGTTGTTATGGCTGCAAAGGTGGGATCAACTCCATCTTAAAGTCTATATATTTGAATGCAATGTCATTAAAGTCCCTGTTGGTGTAATGCACTGGTGTCCTAATACGTTTGTCCAAGTAGTGTTCCAATTTCCTCTTGTTAAACAATGGTATTGTTACTAATTATCAAGATGTACATAGACCACCATATGCAGGTTAGGGATCAAGGTCCCTAGAACTTGTTAATTTTTAAAAGAAGTAATTATTACAAACATTTTGTAAGGAAGCAGGCAGTTATGTTATCACAATATGGTACAGTATGTCGATGAGATACCAATCAAAGCAATCTGATTTTTCGAAGCAGGTGACTCTTTTGTGAGACAGCTAAATATCTATGTCCTATAGAGAGCTACGAACAATAACATGCAACAGGATTACTCAAGAAACTTGCCTTTACATTTATCCTAGTCTCAAGTAAAAAAGGTGCCTATTGTCCCTTCATCCTTTTTCCATTTATTATTGACTTTTTTTTTTTTCTTCTAAAACCAATTTCTAGCCCATTACAAGCCGTTTGATAATAAATATAAACACATGATTCGGTCATGTGGGAAGGTGTGTATGAGTTAACAGTCTAGTCCTTGAGTGGTTAGAAGTCTTATGGCTTGAGGAAAAATTATATTATTCTGGTAGTGAAGGCCTGAATGCTTCAGTACCCTTTTCCAGACAGCAAGAAGGTGAATAGTTTATGTGAGGGGAGCGTCGGGTCCTCCACAGTGCTGGTGGCTTTGCGGATGCAGCATGTAGTTTACATGTCCGTGATGGAGGGAAGAGAGATTCCGATGATCTTCTCAGATGTCCTCAACATCCACTCCAGAGTCTTGCGATCCATGACAGTGCAATTCCCAAACCAGGCAGCAGTTCAGCTGCACAGGATGACCTCAATAGTCCCTCTGTAGAAGGTGGTGAGCATGGGTGATGGGAGATGGGCCTTCCTCAGCCTTCGCAGGAAGTAAAGATGTTTTCGGGCTTTCTCCGCCAGGTGAACACCAAGAAATGTGATGCTCTTGACGATCTCCACACTTGAGCCGTTGATGTTCAGAAGACAGTGGTCACTTGTAGATCTTCTGAAGTCAGCAGTCAACTCCTTTGTTTTGTCTATGTTCAGAGACAGCTTGTTGGCTTTGCACCAATCTGTTAACTTCTGCCCCACCTCTCCATATGCTGATTCGGCATTTTTGTTTATTAAATAGTTTTGCAATAATGAGTCATATCAAAAGCAATTGCGATAACAGAATGCAATTTCACGTGTTAAAAATTGCTTTATGGCTGCATTTTACAATGGAGTTAAACACGGAGCACAAACAGGCTTGTGGTGGCTCAATGGCTGTCATACACAGCGGACTGCAATTCATGTGATGTGAAAATGGCATCGACTGATGTGTGTTTATGGTGGAGGGCTTGTAACTGTTTGATTGTTTTTCGACTTTCTTAAACATTATATTTTTGAAAGTACAACCTAATAGAGTAGTATCTCCAATAATTAGCAATTAAAAAATACCTGTTAATACAGATTGATCACTACTAGCATAAATTTAGTATCAATGGTACACTGTGAAAGTAGGAAAGGAACTGAAATAAGTCCTCTATTGAGCTATTAATATTAGTTAAAACACAGAAATTCATTAAAATTATAAAAATAAGTAAGATCTTGGAAAGGAACTTAGTTATTGCATAATGGAAGTATGAATGGTACACGATGGGCAAGAAGATCAAAGACTTGCCACAATTATTATACCTGGGTTTGAAAGACCAGGGGCTGGGCACCAGAAATCAGGGGCTTAAGCCACTGAAACCTCCCACCTGCTGATGCCACTGCCCATTTCTGTACCTGCAACATGCATATACCAGTTAGGGCAGCTGCACCTTTCCTTTGTTATTAATTAATTCAAACACCATTTAGCTGCAGGTTGATAATACTGAATAATCTGTAATCCATTCTGTTTTATATGTGCTTACATAAGTGCTTTCCCCTTCAATTTGTTTTCAGAAAAATGATTCTTTTGTACTCTTTCCTTACAACAGCAGTAGAAGGGCACTACTGTTTGAGTTGTTTATACTTACACTCTGCCTTACGTTTGACTCACTTCCATTTGGCATCTGAGTGGTTGTCAGACAAGTAAAAGCGGAAAGTATGTAAAATATACAAGTGCAAGCAAGCAACTTCAAGGTGAAACTGAAACAGGAAAGTACTTCCTAGTTGAAGTCACACAGAACATTTCTCTGTTTTAAGATGGACGTGTTTGCAAATTCGCCAATGCTTTTCAAAGAGATTTTGAAATTTTAAAACTTTGTGAAGCTCAATCTGTTTGAGAAATCTTTAATGAAAATTGAAATGTCTCAACAAATTTCTTTGAAAAATAAGTGTGCCACATCTCAACAAAATTGGTCCACTGGGGGCTGAGTTGTTCTTGTAAACAGACAGAGAGACGTGGACTACCACAGTAGGTGCTTTGTGCATTATATGCAAACGCACCTAAAAATGATTTTAAAATGTCTGCAATATCCATAAATAGGGAAACAGAAAATTGACAGAAAACTCTCTAGCCAACAAAACAAACTACTTTTTTTAAGTTTTGGAAAAGCTAGCATATGCACAGTAATTTATATACTGCAAGACAAAAAACTAGCAACTCCACTGACCAATAAGGAGAGACCGCATACCAAAGAAAATGTTGGATTATGATCACCCCATAACAAATTTCTGACAAATGCCGTTATTCACTTTGAACCCTGATTACTTTTAATGCATTTTTCAATCAGTTTTCACATTAATATCTTAAAAGTAAATATTTTATATTTCATAACAAGTTTTTCATCTGTCTCAAGCTTTACTTTAATCATTAACAAAAGAGAAAGCAGTTAACAGAAAATGAAATGTTTGTTTGTATTTCCAACATTTCTGTAGCAACAGTCATTTATGTTTAGACGCTTCTCCTCATTTTATTATTTTTGTATTTGTATATTTCAATGTGCCTTTGTTATATTATGATTGGCACTTAATGTCATTTCTATATGTCTTATAAATAATCTGTGGAAGATCACCAGTCATGATCAGCCTGTTTAACATGCACCATTTTAAGGTGCTTTACAAACCGAAAACAAATAGAATATTCCACAAGAGAACAACAATAAAATATTCAATTGCAAGAAACTCACAATACACTTTAAATCAAAGGACAAAAAAATTCAACATACAGAGGAGATTCTGCAAATGCCCTGGCATCAGTTCAGAATATAAAGCCATAAAGTGAATTTTACATTAGATTGACAATAAAAGTTTGATAGATTACACCTAGTGGTGTGAGTGATATTGAAACAGTTTTTATTTCTTTTTTTTTTAAGCTCTATGTGTCCCAGAATTTCTCATTCTTCTGTCTTATTGATGCCTGTACTGCCAGAGCTGGAAAATGGCAGGCCAGAAGGGCAAGAAAAAAAAAAAGGACCAGGAAATAAGAGAGGAAGGCAAAGTCTGAAACGTGCAAAGGTCAAAAAGCCAGAACAGACAAAAACACCAGAAACCAAGCCAAAGCATAAACCAAAACAACTTCCTGATGTCAGAACTCCATACTAAGATTTGAACAGAAAATTGACAGAAAACTCTCTAGCCAACAAAATGTTCTGTGGAAGGTTTGCGTTTTATCTGGAAGCTTGGACATTGCTAGATAGTGTGTTGCATCTTAAACATAGTAGACATAATGACATTAAATATCATATATCCCATGATTACTGATGGCAAGTACCAGTTAATGTAAACAATAATAATAAGATGAAGTCAGATGTGCACATAGTAATGCACAAATATCTCAGTCCATGAACTGAGCACTCAATTGATTCATCTGCTTTTATACTTTTTTCTCTAATTCCATCACCTTATCATATTGTCTGACTCTTCATATGGTGAACTTTGTCACCTCCTCCAATCAACTAAAGCCACCAGTAGTTTCTAAAGCATTTCAATTTCTCCATTATTCAACATTGCATCATTAAGATGGGTGTTTTGCAGATTGTCCTATGGATCTTAGCACCACTTCGTAAAGAGGGGTGTGTGGGCTTTCCCATCAGTTTATCACCACTTTCTGGAGGGCTGTTTGTTACTCATTTACCTCATTCTAACCTTGAATAATTACATTGATAGCTTCTCTTAGACGAGGCAGAGATCTCAGGCACTTAAGCTTTAATTTACATTTAGTTAAGCCTTGAGTTACATTCAATTCCTTGTTATTAACAGATCATTTCAATTCATCCGGCAGGCACATTATTTCAAAATGTCAATTGGTAACACTGTCCATCATGGCAATGTACAGATATAGTCTGAGCACGCATGTTGTGGTGTGACCATAAGACTGAACATGCTTGTGCAGTTTGAGCACATATGTCATTATTGATTGGTATACCCCAATTGCGTGACAATGATGTCTTCAACACAACGGTATATAACAGTCATCTCAGCAGCCCAAATTCATCCATGATTGGATAAACATAAAGATTTTTGCAACACTTTTTGTGCTTCCTGGCATTTAATGATTAACTCTTTGAGGGCTGAATATTTTTTTCCAAAAAACACAGTTTTCTGAAAAGCACACAAAGCAATGGTTTCTCGCAGAAATCAGCATAAAACGTCTGTTGCTGCATGCTGTTGCCACCAGTTCACCGGGAATACACAGAAGGCTGTTGTCCAGACTGTCTTCAAGTGGCGGGGCGGTAGTGGCGGTTGTGGTGGCTGTGCATCACAATCTTGTTTGTACCTCTTGTGAAGGGCGGTTTTCCCAGGCGAATGTTGCCATAGGTATGTCAGCTACATGAACCTGTTTAGCACCATGATCAGCTGGGGACCAATAAGCTGATGTTGGTACATCACATTTGTTTTCAGTCACTTGTATCAAAATCAGAGTCCGACAAGTCAGAGAGCAATAGCGATAACATGCAAAACATTGTCCATGGAGTATTTTGCTTTATGCATCCGCTTCGATCTCTTGCCAGATGTCAATGCCATTTTTGCCATTATTTGTTCCTCAAGACTCACATGAGCGTAGGGAATCTCAGTCAAACAAATGAAGCTAGCTTTCTTTCTAGGAAAGAGAATTCAACTGAAACATAACGGCGGGTTTTGTTACCATTTACAGTTGCATACCACAGTCATCCCCCTCCTTTTGACAAAAATTGACATCCGCCGTAAAAGAGTTAACTCAGAAAGTTTGACATTGATTTTTGGTTGGAATTCTGGTTTTGTTTAATTTCTTTTTCTCTACTTTTTTCAGCCTTTGCTTAGATTTTTTTACTACATTAATTTCTCTTGGCTCCCACTTATAAATTTATACTGACTGTCCTTTTTCAGCCATTGCAACAAATACTCCCATGCAACTTCATACACGATTTAAAAGAAGTCAATCTATGCCTGACATTGGCTTAATGAATCAAATCAGAGAATGCGGAAAGAACGTATTGCCAATCATAAGCATGCCCAGTTATACCTTTCTTTTTCTTTTTTGTACTTTCTGAGGTCAGTGGAGCAAGAGTCAGCAACACAGCTCTTTTCTTTGTTGACATTTGGAGAAGCCTGTGGCCATTTTGTTTCTGTTGAATGGGTAATTTTTAATTTCAAATTGTCAAACAGGGCAATGCACACATATAGTGTGAGCACCCATGCTGTGGTGTGATGTGCTTGTGCAGTTTGAGCACATATACTGTACGAAAGATGATTGTATCATGCAGTGTAAATAGTCACATCACCGCAGTTTCTAAAAAGTGTATGCCTGCCATTATATGCAGAAATAATAGGATTTCCACAGTCTCCCTGTAATTCTGTCCTGGGAAAAGAGGGTTGAGTAATCGGCTTTGAAAAAAGCAGTGAGTGAATATTATTTGGACGAGGTTTTACCTTCTAATTTCAGTGTTGTAACCCACAGAATTGTGCAGATAATGGCAGTGTTTGCCCATAATAAGGGCTTTTCATCATATTAGAATTTTGCCTTTTAAAGTAAATAAAAACATCTTTTTCTTCTTTTTTCCGCTGCTCCCATTAGGGGTCATAAAAGAAAAAAATATAAATTTTAAGATTTTACAATGCTGTGTCAACAGGCCGCATGAACGAGAGAATGCTGTGGTCATTTGATGGTTGATTTTTCACACACTGGTTTTCTGAGACCACAGATTATCTAACTAAATTTCCTGTCAGTATTTGCAGCTTAAGGATATTCAGTGTGACTTTCGTTAGTAATAAAAAGTCAAATTATCTGAAGAAAATACGCATCACCAAAGGAGTTGAGATAATTAAGTGTCTACTGTATCTCTAATTTCAAAATTGACTCAATGGAAATTCCTATTAATTATCTATGCTTGACAAATTGCTTTACATTCCAAAGAGTTTCAGATTGGATTTTAATCGGGGACATGAAAATCTTTCTAGCTCTTGACTTAACTCGCGGTGCAGAGGCTGAGGACGGTGGCTGTGTTGCTACAATTACATAAATATATCCCATTAATCTCAGCGCATCAAGGACATAGATTTATTTTGAAAGATTTAAGGCTAACAGGCATTGATTGGTATGTCAATTAGGCTGTCTGCTTAAAACCAGACTCATGTCCTGCATTTCTGCATTTTGCTAGTTTTCCATATTTTACTATTACTTTTTGGGCCTCTTAAATGGATATGCAGCTCTGCTGTGTTTCTGCTGTACCTGGTGGTGACATTTTCTTATGGGTAAACAGTGTGAAATATTAAAGGTCCAGTGGGTATGGCACTGTCTTTGAAATAAAACTAGAAAAGAACAGAAAATGTAAACCAGAATCAAAAATAATAAATATTTGATAATACAAGTTTCAAATTTTCCATTTCTTTCATGGACATAAAGGTTAGTCTTTGAGTGTGAACCCTGCTTTGGAGCTTGCTCTTCTTGTTATCCTCACAATATTATGCATTATTCATTATAAAAAATGATTGTAACAGCAGTTATCCGATGCAACAGCGTAACTACAGAGTCGCTCCATCGATTTTGAAAGTACAAGGCAGTTTTAAGTGCCAAGAAAATCCCCTAAAGGAACTTACTTTGTAATTGCGGGCTCCTAATCCCAATTTGGAGCCTACAAATGTTCAAATGAAACTTGCCATGTCCACGGAAGCTAAGATGTTTAAGTAACACTTTTGAGTAGTGACTGCCTTATTAGATATTTATTCTTTGTATATTTATTTGTAATATGCAACAATTAACTATCCATTGGGTTTGCTAGGTTGAGAGCAAGAAATTAATAATACAACAAAATCACTCTGGAAACTTTATATCACTGCCTAATTAGGCAAATATCTTTCTGTGAAATGCTCTCATAAAATGTATTCACATGTGCCGGTGACTGGAGTCGTCTACACACCTTGCATGGGGATCCTCCTTTGTGATAATGTGGTGATCAATGGCAGTGTTTTCATAGATAAGCCTCCACATGACAAACATTAAAATATTAGGTATGCAGCATTTTTGAATTCCGAAAGAGGTGGAAATATGAATAGACTGTTGAATTGGAACACTTCTTTGAAAAAACTGTTAATCCACATATGAATATATTTATAATAAAGGGAAAATTAGGAGAGATTGGATTAATTTATGAATTCCTCTTTTCTACTAAAAAGGGATTTTCTTAGAGTCCGTGCGAAATCAAATGAGAGTAGTTTAACTTGGGCAAAGTGTGGCTCAGGCACTGAACTATAAGTCATAAGGCTGCTGGTTCATCTAACAAGATCATATCACATTGGGTGACACTGAACAACCCACCTCAGCTGAGAAATATGCAGCAGTTCTTAGAGACTATACTAGTAATACAGTAATACAATATATATACTGTATATATAGTGGCCAGATGCAGGAATGACAGGTCACAAAAGCGGAAAGGTGGATGAAAAGATGGGACAAAAACCAGGTTATCCCATTTAATAAGGACAGTCCAACGAAAAATACTGTTCTTAGCCTCAATAAACAGTCCACTTGGGCAAATTAACTTTAGGTTTACCTACAAAAAAACTTGTAGATCTGGCCCACCTTAAATCCGTTCGCACCTCTCCGTCAACGTCTTTGTCCTGTAAATGTGCTGATACAGACAAGCAGTGAGCAGACTGGTATCCCATCCCCCCACCGCCGCAGAACGTGCACAAAGTTCTCCCAGCTCATGCCTTAATTGATTATCTGGGAGTGAAGTGCTGGAGTTTTGGAGTGTAAATAATAAATCGTTATTTGGAACACATACATTTCATGTGTGTTGCGTTTCTACAATAATCTGTGTAAACACATTGTTAAAACACAAACGTTTTCATATTTTAGTAGTAAATGACAAAATGTTGGCATAAACTATATACCTGTAATGTGTGAAGCCTGAAGTCCAAAGATCAAATAAACACATTCACAAAAGATTTAAGGACGATACAACAGCATCTGTGGCATAGCGGTAAGATTTGCTGACTTATAATAAAGAGTCACCGGTTCAATCCCGACTGCCTCCTATATTTGCCGTTTTCAGTAGCGAGCTGCTCTTATTGTTAATATTATACAGTACACTGTGACGGACAGCCGGGTCCCATGCCCGGCCGGGACGCCCCTGTTGGGTATATTCCGGGGGAGCCACCATGGAAACTCCAGTACCTCCCCGGGACGCTTGGTGGCAGCCTCCATGGCGGACGGTGATTCCCCAACCACCCGCAGGGCTCCATGGGAGATGGAGTCCTCCACAGCCTGGTTGGGGGCTCGGGTGGCCGCTAGGGGGAGCTGTATGGACTCCGCAGCCTGGCTGCTTGAATTCTCAGCCCCACCCGGAAGGGCAATTAGGACCAGGTGGTCAACCAGCTGGAACTCTTCCGGGTGGGGTATAAAAAAGGGCCAGCCACCTCCACTCGAGGCCGGAATCGGGAGGAAGAGGACGAGGTTGCCTGGGAGGAGTGGTGGAGCAGGAAAGTGTGGTTTTTGTGTGTTTTGTGCTTTGGACTGTGTTGGGCCTGTGGGACACAGGGAAGGCGTGTGCCCACGGCTGAAGAAAAAATAATAAAAGCCTGTGAGTGTGAACACGTGCCTCTGCGTAGTCTGTGCCGGGTCAGGCGCTATATAGCGCCTTATCACAACACACATACATTTGGTTTGCGTCTGTAACAGATGGTGTACATTTATAGGACTTGTAAAAGTTACCGTTTTTTTTTTCACTTTTATTCTCTCAGTCACGATCGTGATACATACTACCGCCCTGACAGTGTTAGTTTTTATTTGAAACTGGGAGTAACTGTAGATGTGAGTGGTATTTTGAGACAATAGAACTGGACATTCTCTGATCTGGAGGGTAAACGCTGACACACAGACGCTGGTGAATCAGCCTTCTTTGTGTCTCACCATCACTTTTTTTTTATTCAGTTTTATTGAGTGTTCCTGCTCACGCTGAATTACTATGCACCTTATGGTTTATGATATCAAAAAAAAAAACAGAGACATAGGTATATATGATATTTGGAATTATTCATTTTATGACCTGTATAGTACATTTTGGAAAACATTGTGGCACGGATGCAACATTATTCATATTATTCATATTCATTCGCATAACATCTTGCGATTGTAATCAGTGACCATGTGTTTTTTTTTTTTTTTTTCCCTGGTCTTGCCAGTCTCTATGTTGCTGTATGGTGCTGTTTCTTTTGTACTCCAGGACATGCAGAGGAAAGAATAGTACAGAGAGGTCAGTTCAGCTCTATAGGCAATCATGAAATTCAAATGTTAACAGTTCACACACAGGCAAGGACCGTCCTTCCTACATTTACGACATGTGTACCTGTTGCAATGTGCACACTTCTCTCTATGCTGTGGTTCCTATTACACACCTGAAAGAAAGAGACAATATATGTTACATTTTAAAGAAATTATTTTATGACCTGAATATTACCAATCAGAAAACATCATTGCACTAATGCAATATTATTTGAAAACGAACAGCGTCAGATTGAGTGTGAATTTATGCTAGTCAGATCAGGGGGGCGGGTTTGCATGGGGGGGGGGGGGGGGGCTTGCGTTTTCAGCGTAATCGTGATTGAGTGAATAAAACTGAAAAAAGCTAACTTATACAAGTACAATAAATTTATACCCAATGTCCCATATATTTGTCTCTTTCTTTTTTTCTGTGTGCTGTGTTGACATCGTGTACCAGAAGGCATGAGCTTATT
The DNA here is from genome assembly GCA_026402145.1 of Polypterus bichir lapradei. Taxonomy (NCBI): domain Eukaryota; kingdom Metazoa; phylum Chordata; class Cladistia; order Polypteriformes; family Polypteridae; genus Polypterus; species Polypterus bichir. The sequence goes on along the minus strand of JANRMT010062837.1, from coordinate 83,916,033 downwards.
CAGCGCGCGCAGGAACGCGCAGGTGGCCAGGTCCTGTGTGCTATAACACGCTTGACCTGGCGGCGATCAACGCACATGTACTGTACAAGGCATGCACGGGGGCCACTGACAAAAGAAGAGTGTTCATGGCTCACCTTGCAGAGGAACTTTGTCGTTGAATCTTACTAGAAAAGGCAATGGAAAAAAAAAGGAGGATGCAATATCAACAAGCTTCTGTTTCAAGACAGCCGCTTTCCTCAAGAAAGTAAACTGAGTCAGTGCCAGGTGCCCTTTCAATGTAATAGGAACCACAGCACAGAGAGAAGTATACACATTGCAACAGGTACACATGTCGTAAATGTAGGAAGGACGGTCCTTGTGTGTGTGTGAACCGTTAACATTTGAATTTGATGATTGCATATAGCGCTGAACTGACCTCGCTGTACTATTCTTTCCTCTGCATGACCTGGAGTACAAAAGAAACAACAACATACAGCAACATAGACACTGGCAAGATTGGGAAGAAAAAAAAAACACACGGTCACCGATTATATATATATATATATATATATATATATATATATATATATATATAT
>JANRMT010062837.1:83901634-83915448 GCA_026402145.1 Polypterus bichir lapradei | reverse complement strand
ATATATATATATATATATATATATATATATATATATATATATATATAGTGATATCTGCAGCCCATGAGCGAAGAAGAGTGGTGGGGAACCAGAGGGCCCCAATTTAATAATAGATAGATGAGGTAGAACTAGCCAAAATAAGCAAAACACGAAGGTGCTGAAACAAGAAAAGAAAATTGTGCATCTGAGCTTTAATTTCAGTTGCTGCTATTCATCAGACTATCTGCCTCTTTCTAGTCCTGGTTGGTTTTATACTTCTGATTCCCAGAAGGGGTGAGTCCAGAAGTGACATCACACACCTTCTATTCAAAGTTACACTGAACTGTGGATGGAAAGAGAGATTGTGTTAACAAGAGTGCCTCTTATTGGCTTCGGGTGATCGTGCTTACCTGTGTAGAGCCTTGAGGATGGCTCCTATAGTTACAGCGGATTCAGAAAATGTTCAGATCTCTTCCCTTTCTGCACTGATACCTCTTATTTATTTATAAGTATTCAGACCCTTAAACTTGTACTTTGTAGGGCCTCTTTTGACATCAATTACAGCGCTGAGTTGTCTGGGATAAGAACCTACCAGTTTTGCTCACTTGGATCCTGGATTTTGCTGCCTTACCCCATTTCTTCTTGGCAGATCCTCTCAAGCTCCATTAGACTGGATTGGAAGTGGCTGTAAACTGCCATCTTCAGGTCTCTCCACAGATGTTCTATGGCAGGGGTGGGCAAAGTCAGTCCTGGAGGGCCGCAGTAGCTGCAGGTTTTTGTTTCAACCCAGCTGCTTAATTAGAAAACAATCCTTGCCAGTAATTTAACTTCATGACTTGTTAGTGCTTTAACTCTGCTGTGTAAGGTCATTCTCATATCCTAGATTTTTTTTTCCTTTCTAATGATATCATAAATTCTAATGCAGATGAGTAATTCTCAGTCCTTCACTTTTTTCTCTTCACATTCCTTCCAAGTATTTAATTAAACCAAGTAGTGCACAATAAATACACACAGGTGTAAATGGTAACAAGCTAATTGGAGAACTGCTGGTTTCTTTTGTCATTTACATTTTATTGCTAGTAAGGAGCAATTGAAAAATGAGAATACAGTTGTTTAAGACTAAAATAAGCAATAAGAGTTCAAAATCGTAATGTGCGAGACAACTAAAATGAAGCGTAAGTGTTACTTGAGTAATAAGTGCTTCTTATTAAGCAACCAGGTTGGCAGCAGCCACTCCATGAATGACTTTGCCCACCCCTGTTCTATGGGGTATCCTGTATATGTGTGTAATATATATACAGATATACAGTTCCATACAAAAGTGTGGACACCCCTGGCTAAATTTTATATTTTGTTCACATTTGAAGTAAAAAAATATAGTAAAACTTTGACAGCAAACACTCTAAAGCAGTGGTATTTTTATAAAAATGTAAAGTTATAATTTGATGAAAAAAAACCTAAAATAGTAAATGTGGCATTTTCAATAATTTAGGCACCCTACTCAGTCAGTCCTTAGTAACGCCCCCCTTTGGCAAAAATGACAGCTTATAAATGTCTTTTGTAGCCAGCTATGAGTCTTTGAATTCTTGCATTTTCCCCTCATCCTCCCTTACAGATCACTTCCAGCTGTGAGATATTTGTGGTCTGTCTTGTGCACAGCATGTTTAAGATCAACTCACAGATTTGCAATGATTATCATGTCTGGGGTCTGTGAGGGCCATTCCTGAACCTTCACCTTGTGTAGATTTTGTGTTTTAGATTGTCGTATTGATGTAGAAGCTGTCAGTTCTTTTAACTGACTGTCTGACATTCTCCTTCAGGAGCTGTTGATATTTAGTGGAATGCATTGCTCCCTGTGTTCATACAGTGTTTCGTATGCCACAGTAGACCCCCACTCCTTACTTAACAGTTAGCCAGATGTTCTTTTCTTCAAATACTGCTTCTTATTTTTGCTAAACAAACCTCTTGTGGTTGTGGACAGAGTCTGATTTGATCTTTGTCTGTCCACTGCACATGGCTCCAAAAGGCCTCTATCGTATGCTGATGTTGTTTTGTGTCTTTTATGAGATCTCAGGTAATGGTTTCCTCTCCAGGCTCTTCCATGAAGACCATGCCTATGTACAGTAATGCTGTGCAGCAGAGCAGTGCACCGGCACTTCAGCAGGCCCCTTGCAGTCATATGGGGGTTTTACTTTGCCTTGCTGTTCTATCTGGCCTTACAGATGTTTTCTTGACCTCCATGGTTCCTCGTCACTGACATTTCATAATGACATTTCAGACTGTGGAATTTGCTAGCTTGAAGCACTTTGATATCCTGTTATAGTCTTTCCCTGCTTTGTTTATTATTTATTTAGTGATGTTTTTGCTAAAGTTAAAATTAAGTACATGCTTCCATAGCACCTTTTTGTTTATATTGTGGGCATCTGCATTTTGCGCTTTTTGTTTCTTCTGGTTACCAAGCTGTTGTTAGGCAGGGACAACAAGAAGTGTGTGGTGTGTGACATTAGCAGGTCAAATGCATAAAGCTTAGAGTCATACTGTTACTGATTGTCCAAGTTGTCCAAGTTGGTGCTGTGAAGGCAATGGGCGCCAGAGAGCCCCAAACCCCAACACGAACGCACCAGGACAGTCCCAGGTTCAAACAAATGGGTGTTTTTTGCACAAGTATTGCACAAAAAGTATGAAAGCACAAGTTACTGTAACTTTCCAATCACCTCTGTTCTCTCCACCATGCTGCGCTCCTGCAGCTGAGTGTTGCTCGTCCGACTCACCTGGACAAGACAGTGCGGTCCCTTTTATTGAAGACTCGGGAGTAATTCCGATGCCAGCGCTGTTGCCCATTGGAAGTACTTCCAGGTCACACAGAAAACCCATATAACAGAGTACATCTCCCTGCAGTGCCCTCTTGCAGCACCCATGGACCCCCACAGGGCTGTACTGCCAGACTACAATTCCTGGCATTCCCTGCTGGTTCCCCAATGGGCTCTGATATCGAGGGCCACTGCCATCTACCAACTGGGGGGATTAAACACCCACACAGAGACAATTCTTCCCTGTCTTCCTCTTTTATCCCAGCCAGGGAATATCCTACACACATGTCTGGTCAGGACACCTGTCCATTTGTGTGGGGCTACTGGCCTGGGTAAGGAACCATTTTCTTTTCTGGCTGGGATGCCCGTCCATCTGTTATGAAGGCATTGTCTGGGTGCGACAGCCTTCCCTCTCTTGGCCAGGATGCCTTTCTGTCCACTTGGGGCATCCCTTCCAAGTAAAGTATCTTCCCAATTCTTTGTTGGGGATGCCAGTAAATCCCGTGTGCCACCTGCAGTGGATATTCAAATAAAAACTCAACTGTTTCCTAACTTTCTTTTCCAGATTGCTACCTGCTATTCTCTTCCATTTCAGCTACAATTTCGTCTCTTGTTTCGGCATAAGTCAGTCATAGATTTTGATTTTGCCGGCTTCTGATCTTTCTCACTTTGCTTATTTAATATTTTTGACTAGTTTAAATTTTTTTTTTTTTTGACTCCTTGGTATCAGCTCAGGCACGTTTCTGACTTTGATGCCATTGCCTGATTTTGAACATAAAATTTGTTGTTACTGTCACCTTGTTCAGTTGTAACAAATGGAAAAAATCACGAGATACAACAGTCACCATAATAATAGTAAGCAATTAGCAATCAGCCAAAAAACGGCTGCGACCATCCAACAAAATAACACAAAATGGCATCAACATACACTAATAATAATAAGCCTTATGAGCTGTTATGTTTTAGCCATGGTTACATTTTTGTTTATTGAATATTTTTGTTATTTTTCAAATATTAGTTTGCATATGTGTTCTTTGCTTGTCTATATTCTCTGGACTGATTATTATTTGGTTTATTGTTTGTTGTATTGTGCTGTCTATTAGTGTTTATTAGTATCTGCCCTGTCAACTGCAGGTGAGACCACCTGAATATGCACCAGTGGGCTGCCCCAGAAAGTATGTAATGAGAACAACAACAACAACAACAACATTTATTTATATAGCACATATTCATACAAACAGTAGCTCAAAGTGCTTTACATAATAAAGAATAGAAAAATAAACACAATATGAAAACAAAATAAATCAGCATTAATTAACATCGAATAAGAGTAAGGTCCAATGGCCAGGGGGGACAGAAAAAACAAAATAAAAACTCCAGACGGCTGGAGAAAAAAAAAATAAAATCTGTAGGGATTCCAGACCATGAGACCGCCCAGTCCCCACTGGGCATTCTACCTAACATAAATGAAACAGTCCTCTTTGGATTTAGGGTTCTCACGGAAAGGCTTGATGATGATGGTCACGTAGAATTCTGCCTTTTAGTCCATCCATCATTGTTGGAGCATCATGAAGCTTTGAGTAGGTGGAGGTGGCGCAGGCCACCACCCCAAGGAAACCGGAAAAAGAAACAGAAGAGAGAGTAGGGGTCAGTACGGGTTGTAGAGCTACCCTGAATAGTTATTATGAGGAAATTGAACATATAGAGTATCAGGATTAAGTTAAATTAAGTTAAATTAAAGTTATAGAAAGGCCATGTTAAAGTAATGTGTTTTCAGCAGTGTTTTAAAGTGCTCCACCGTATCAGCCTGACGAATTCCTATTGGCAGGCTATTCCAGATTTTAGGTGCATAGCAGCAGAAGGCCGCCTCACCACTTCTTTTAAGTTTTGTTCTTGGAATTCTAAGGAGATACTCATTTGAGGATCTGAGGTTACGATTTGGAATATAAGGTGTCAGACACTCCGATATATAAGAAGGGGCGAGATTATTTAAGGCTTTATAAACCATAAGCAGAATTTTAAAGTCAATCCTGAATGACACAGGTAACCAGTGTAGTGACATCAGAACTGGAGAAATGTGTTCGGATTTTCTTTTCCTAGTTAGGATTCTAGCAGCTGCATTCTGCACTAGTTGCAAACGATTTATGTCTTTCTTGGGTAGTCCTGAGAGGAGTGCGTTACAGTAATCTAGTCGACTGAAAACAAACGCGTGAACTAATTTCTCAGCATCTTTCAGTGATATAAGAGGTCTAACTTTACTTATGTTTCTTAAGTGAAAAAATGCTGTCCTAGTGATCTGATTAATATGCGATTTAAAATTCAGATTACAGTCAACAATTACCCCTAAGCTTTTTACCTCCGTCTTGACTTTTAATCCTAATGTATCCAGTTTATTTCTAATAGCCTCATTGTATCCATTATTGCCAATCACTAAGATTTCAGTTTTCTCTTTATTTAACTTGAGAAAGTTACTATTCATCCATTCTGAGATACAAGTCAGACATTGTGTTAGTGAGTCAATAGAATCGGGGTCATCAGGTGCTACTGATAAATACAGCTGTGTGTCATCAGCATAGCTGTGGTAGCTCACGTTGTGCCCTGAGATAATCTGACTTAACGGAAGCATGTAGATTGAGAATAACAGCGGACCCAGGATAGAGCCTTGTGGAACACCAAATCGGATATCATGTGTCTTTGAGTTGTAATTACCACAACTAACAAAAAATTTTCTCCCTGTCAGGTAGGATTCAAACCAATTTAAGACACTGCCAGAGAGGCCCACCCATTGACTAAGGCGATTTCTAAGAATATTATGATCAATAGTGTCAAATGCAGCACTCAGATCTAAGAGGATGAGAACAGATAAATGGCCTCTGTCTGCATTCACCCGCAAGTCATTTACTACTTTAACGAGTGCAGTTTCTGTGCTGTGATTTATTCTAAAACCCGACTGAAACTTATCAAGAATAGCATGTTTATTTAGGTGGTCATTTAACTGCATAATGACTGCTTTCTCCAGAACTTTGCTTAAGAAAGGCAGGTTAGAGATGGGTCTAAAATTTTCTAGAGCCGAGGGGTCAAGATTATGTTTCTTAAGTAGGGGTTTAACTACAGCAGTCTTAAGACAGTCTGGGAAGACCCCCGTATCTAATGACGAATTTACTATGTCCAGAACATTATCAATTAGCACGCCTGATACTTCTTTGAAAAGCCTTGTTGGTACTGGGTCAAGGACGCAGGTGGAGGATTTTAATTGAGATATTATTTTTTGTAAATCAGGTAAATCTATCCTAGTGAAAGAGTTTAATTGGTTTATAACAGGATGCTGGGGTTTAGGAGGATCCTTAGTGTTTGAGGGATATACTATGTTATTTCTAATATCATTAATTTTTTGATTGAAAAATACAGCGATAGCCTCACAGGTGTTATTGCAAGTACTTAGGAGGCATTCCTGTGAGTTACCTGGGTTTAGTAGGTGATCAATTGTAGAAAATAAGACTCTGGGATTACTAGCATTGTCATTTATAATCTTGGAGAAATAACAGCGTCTCTCAAGACGGACAGTGTTATTGTATTCTGTTATTTTGACTTTTAATATTTCATAGTGGATAGTTAGTTTAGTCTTCCTCCATTTACGTTCAGCTCTGCGGCATGTTCTCTTTAAGTCCGACACTCTTTGGGTCTTCCATGGTATAACAATACTAGAGGATTTTTTTACTGTCTTTTCAGGTGCAACTATGTCAACAGCAGCTCTCACTTTAGTATTAAATTTTTCCACCTTACTATTTACATTATCCTCGCTATTATAGTTGGCACTATAAACGGACTGATTGCTTAGAATGTTTGTAAGTTTTAAAGCTGCTGCTGAGTCAAAGAAGCGTTTTTTAACAATATGCTTCTCATGAGTGTTTTTTATCATTATTTCTATATTAAAAAGTAGAAGAAAATGGTCCGATAGACCAATATCAATGATCTGCTTTACCTCAACTTTCAGTCCTTTAGTAATCACTAAGTCTAACGTATGACCTGCTTTATGTGTAGGCTGATTTACGAGCTGCCTCAGATCAAATGAATCCAGGAGGTTCATAAATTCTTTTACTTTTAGATCACACTGATTATCTATATGAAAATTAAAGTCGCCAACTATTAGGAGTGTGTCATAGTTAGTAATTAAAATTGACATTAAGTCAGAGAATTCCTCAATAAAAGACGCGTTGCATTTTGGAGGTCTATACACGGATAATACTAGAACTTGAACATCTCCTTGGATAACAACGGCGAGATATTCAAAGGACTTGAACTTACCAAAACTGACATCTTTACATTTTAACCGGCTCGAGTAAATGGAACTCTCACTTCAGCTTCAGCATTGCTTGTTAATGATTTCTGACTTTACCCACTATATAATACTTGTATTATTATTATTTGTTTATTTATTGGTTTAGATCCCTGCTTCATTGTAAGGAACCCGTTGATTGGATTCTGTTTTTAAACCTGTTTGCTTAAAAGGCAAAAACCTGTTTTTTGCTTTTTTTTTTCCTGCTGCAAATTTGCATTATTATTTTCCTTTTAAATAAATTCTGAAATATTCAACAACATCTATTTTCATTTGGTCAGAGGTTTTTCTCTACATCCTCTTGATATTTGTGAGAATTATGAAATCCTTTGAAGTTTAAAAGTCTTAGCCCCATTTCAGCCAGTGCAGGCTAAAAAAGCTGGCCTTTTGACTTTGGGGCTGGTCAGCCTCAGGGTGAGGCCTATTCAGCCAATCCAGACCAGAATTTAGGACTGGTCTGGCCTTTAGTGTGGGTTTGTAAAAGCATTCTCCTTTGTTTTTTGTGCTTCATATAACAGGAAATCACAGCAACCTGTGGAATATAATATTAACCACTATTTTTATGTGTGCTTTTGTCTATTCCATGATTGTTTTAACTCAAGGATTTTGTTTTTCTGCTTTATTTTTCACTTTACCTTATTTTGACAATTTATGTAAGAGCCAAAGTTAGAAAATGGGCGGAATGGTGGCTCTGAGGCTGGGGATTTGCACTGGCAATCAAAAGGTTGCCGGTTTGAATCCCGTAAATGCCGAAAAGGGACTCTGCTCTGTTGTGTCCTTGAGCAAGACCCTTAACCTGCAATTGTTCTGTCCTGGGTATGACGTTAGTCTCCATCCAGCCCTGCAAGCAGGTCCTCCAAATTACAGGGAAAACCCGGGAGATGGTGGCAGGATTGGCACACCAGCTACCTTAAAAAAATGAACACTGTTCAGTTTGGCTCTGAGGTGTCACCTGTTGCACGGCTGCAGTTGGATCTCAATTCGGGTAGTCCACCATGTGGTGAGTGCAGTGTAATCAGCGCATGCTCCTAACCTGGTCAGTTTTCAACAGATCTTGATGTTTTACGCTCCCCTGAAACTAAAAACATCAATATCTCAATGATGAGAGTGTGTCTGTGTGTCACAATTTCTTGAGGATGATCTAGAACTAAAAGGCTGGATGGAAAATACCAAACTCGGAACTTAAGCCTGTTATGAGATGATGATGTGCTGATTAGTTTTTGAGTCAAATTGTGCAAGAGAAAGAGGCACTCTAGAGGAACCCTCAAATATCATAAATCTGCAATTAATTATGAATTCTTCTCATCAATTGTTATCATAATGACTTATTTTATAATCAGAAAGATCAGGCTCAGAGCTGGTAAATAATAACTGAAATGTTACAGAATAGTTCAGGTAACTTGATTCCTAGGGCGTAAAGCCTTCTGATGCTCACGTCCAAATTTTTTCTTTGTTACTTATTCTTTAATATTATCGACTAATCTTATTTGTCTTTTCATGTAACTTTCTCTTTGACATCTTGTGAAATACTTTGAGCTCCATTGTTTGCAAGAAAATGTGGTATAGAAATAAATGTTGTTGTTGTTGTTGCATGGAGTTTGCATGTTCTTCCCGTGTGTGTGGGTTTCCACTGGGTGCTCCAGTTTCCTTCTCCTGTCCAGTGACTTGCAGGTTAGGTGAATTGGTGATGCTAAACCTGCCCTTGTATGTGTGTCTGGTGTGTGTTCATCCTGCAGTGGACTGGCACCCTGATCAGGATTTCTTCTTGCCATGCGCCCTGTGCTAGCTGAGATAGACTCCAATCATCGACCCTGGTCTGAATTAAGTGGGGTAGAAAATGACATGACCTGACACGTTGCATATCTCTTGCATCAAAGATTGCAAAAAATCTGGCAAAATCTAAAGAGACCTAAACAAAAGCCCCACAAAGCATCATGGCCTCACAAAACATCATGGGGCGTTGGGAAAAGAAGGAAAAATAATGTAGAAGTAGTAAAGCCTTGACTAAAAGACCCAAATGTTTATATGAGTGAATCTGATCAGATTAAGATGGTAATAAAGAGAAGAGTGAGGAAGAGAATATGAAGTTGAATATGTATGTAGGACATAGAGGAGATCTCTGTGGCAGTAAGAAATAGAGGAGTCAGAAAATCAGGGCAGAAACAATGGAGAAAGATCCATATGGATGTGCAGATGTTCAGCTGAGGTAACGTCAACAGGAACAAACAATCCCTCAAGAAAAATTGACATCCAGTGGTGTGAGTAGGAGTGTGAGCTGACTGAATGAGATGAAGAGCTGAGACTGAATTCATTTCTTTCTTTGTTTGGCAGTAGGCATTATTATCATCAAGAAAATAATATTTTCAAAATATGCTCTGGGGAAATGAAGACTTTCTTTTTGGCGATAACTATATTGTACTTCAAACGTGTTTTGCCTTAAGCATCACAGTAATTGGCTTACACTTGAAGTCTTTTAAACATCAATCAAAGTTAAACTGTTTATTCATAATCTTATATAAAAGAAAATTATTTTTATAAGAACACCGAATCATTATTTTCTATATGATACTATGATAAGTTGCTAGAAGCAGAAGCATCTTTTTGAAGGCCCAAAAAAGTGAACGCTTCCAGCAGAGAATGTATAAGAAGAAAAACCTGGAGACTGTAGAGTACATCCTAAAAGCATTGTCTGTCAAGAACTGGCCACCATGGTGTGATAATCCTTGAGTAGATAGCAATTGCCCTTCAAAAATTTTCTGATGAGCTCATATTAAAGGTGGGTGGTGGACTAGTAGAAAACTAACTTTATTAGCTGATTGTATTCCTCTGTTGGAACAGTAATAACAAGAGATCCCCTTACAGACAAGAATATGCCGCTGTACACTTTTACATAAATCAGGCTCAGAAAAAAAACTGGAGCTACTCTAAGAATTCCAGAAAAGTTTTGATGATAACTGGCCTCTGAGCATAACATAGCTCAAAAATCGCAAACCTCTGATTATTACTAAGTAAAGATCTGAATGTTTCAAATGTGCTACAGACTATTCCACATCAAGGTAACCTATTTCACATTTCTGTTTTTTTTCTGCTAAAGAAATATATTGTAACATTTGTGTAAAATTTACTCTTAACCATATTCTCAGTGTGCCCCTATGCTGTTGTTGAAGAATTAATTTGTAAAGAACAGCTGGCATCTACCCTAATAAATGTCTGCATAATTTAAAAATAATAATCATCATGAGTTTACATCTGTGCTGGTGAGCCAATTCACTATTTTGTGACTGCCAATATTTTGCCCAAAACTACAGAAGTCTGCTTTTTGCTGGAAGTTTGTCAGATAACTTTCACTGAAGTGGGTTTGAAGTGTACGAGGTGAGACATAAAAATAACTGGACTGGGCTTGGGGCTTTCCTGGAAAACCGTCTGGAGGTCGGCCGGATGTGAATCATAGAACTATATCCCCTCATACATGGCCTCTCAAACCGCCGACCGGCTAGGTGTATATCCTGTGAATAGCCCAGTCAGTATTTGCACAGCAATCGCTGCACGAGTTGCCGTGATAATGTTGGGTGAAAAAATCGAAAAGCGAATCAACATCAAATTTCTCGCAAATTTTCTCTTTTTCTGTAAAGCAGTTTTTGACTGATAAAAATATTCCTGTCCTCGATCATCCTACCTATTTGCCCGATTTAGTGCCTGGTGATTTTTACTTGTTCCCGAAAATCAAAAGTGACCTGAAGGGAACACATTTTTTTAAATGGATGAAGTGAAGACAGAAACGGCAAGCCTGTTGAAGACTTCCAGCACTGTTTCAATCAATGGAAGATACATATGGAGTGGTGTAGAGATCTGGAGGGGGAGTATATAGAAGGTGACAATGTTTAGAATGCTGTAATTGATCAGTAAATTTTTTTTTTTACCAATCTGGTTATTTTTATGTCTCACCTCGTATGCTGGTTACCTACAGATTTGAACCTTCACATAGGGCTGCCTTAACGCATGGGAATAGGAGCCCCATGCTAATCTACGTATGTTGTGACTTGCTGAGTGCACTGCTTTGCCCGGAGGCCTATAATGCTGTTAAGACGACCCTGCCTTTACACACACTGTAGAGCAATCACCATGGATCTGTACATTATAGTTTGATACATTGCATGTACTGTATTTTTACATGCACACAAAAAACTGGAATAAGGTGAGTAACCTGGTTAAGTCAGAAACCTGGTTTCTTAAACACCTCCATGCACATTAACATTATCATTGGGGAAAACACACCGATGTCATAAACTTGTGCAAAATAAATAAGTAAATGATTAAACATCATCAACGGCTGCAGTGAATCTAAAAACAAGCATAAAGTCTGTGTCTCCTGCACAATGTGGGAAACGTTACTTTCAAAAGTCACTTAGTTACATTATTCATTATTTACAATGAAAACAACTAAATATGTTATATAGTTACTTATTATAACATGCTAAAACAGTGCACTACTTTTGCGTTACTTTGTATTTTTATTACCACGCTTATTTTAACTTCACCTGTTTGTTGCCTGGTACAAATCTTGTAATTGATATTTAACCCATTTCCTATTGTCCGAAAGACTTGAAATTTTGCACACTTACTCACTTCCGATAACAATACATGAATCAATAATCAGTTTCACAATTGATCAATTAATCCATGTTAATTAAGAAATGAAATTTTCATATGAAGAATAGTTAAAGATTTCACCAATAGATGGTGCTAGTAGCAGATAGAAATATTAAAGGAAGTGTTAAAATATTGATTACAAAATTATACTAAAACAAACCCAATACTAAAAAGTTGAAAATAGCATATCTATAAAAAAACACTTTTTAAAAACCACACTTATATTAAGTTAAAAAGTGTACTAAACAGTAAAAGATAAGTCTCTCATACATCACTCGTAAAATAAAAGCGTGGGTGCTTTTCATCAATCAACGTTCAAAAAACACTTCTTAAAATCTTAACAAAAAGATCCCAACTTTTATTTTATGAGTGATGTACGAGAGACTTATTTTTTACTTTTTAGTACACTTTTTAACTTAATATAAGCATGGTTTTTAAAATGTATTGTTTTATATATATTTTTTTTGAAAATCTGTCCAGCATTTGTTATTAAATCATATCAGCCCCTGAATATATGAGTTAAGAGCGCTGGCCGCTGCATCACCTGGTCACACAGTTTCCATAACAAATAGCTGGGTTCAAACTAAACTCACACTTTATTTATAGGTTTCTGATACCGGATTGCATGCAGCCCTGCAAAGGACTGGTGTACCAATACGTGTGCTTCTTTCATTACACCAAATGCCACTGGGATGACAATAACACAGGTAATTTTACTTCAATAAAATAAATATTTCGTTAAGTTACTCGTAATTTTAAAAGTAATCAGTCTAAATAATGCATGTTACTTTTAAGGCGTTATCCCAACACTACTCTGTAGATTGTGCTGATGAGCTTAGCATTCCACATTCAGCTCATCAATAAAAATTGGATGAACGATTTATGAAATACTGGGACAGATTATTTTAATAAGAGGAAGGAAAATGCAATCACCCAAGCATTTGTCTAAGAAAATTAACCTTTGTGGTTGAAGCAAAGAATGCTGGCCACGGACATGTGCTGACTAGAATGTTCTTAAATGTAACCTAATTAAGGGTTTACATGGACAAGTACCTGAAGAAACCATGTGGAGAAATCTACATGTGCTAGCCTAGTCTCTCAGAGACCAATATCCCAATTTCTCTAACCAGAATAAGGGGTTTACGTAGCATTTTGGAAACTGGGTTTCTGTGAATTAGCAGGTTATTAAAGTGAACATAAATGCATTGTATAACTCACATTATAATCCTTGGTTAGAATTACTGGTCTAGATGGGTTGTGTCCATCCCTAGATAGATAGATAGATAGATAGATAGATAGATAGATAGATAGATAGATAGATAGATAGATAGAGATTTTCTATACACTCAAAGCGCTATTCAATTAAAAATTCAGTTGGGCCACATTTTCAAACCAAAAAAAATGTAGCTTGGCCAGACATTTTCAGCAGCCGGTAAGCAGCAGGTAATAAAGAATATTAAACCAACACAAATGAATGTATTGAAAAACAAGTAATGTTTATTCATTGTTTCCCTTTTAAATTTGGTCACATCCTCTTTAATAAAACCGCTGTGTGCGTCCAGGTGTCCGTGTGTGTGTGTCTTCTGGTGAAGTGCGCATGCGCGGGGCCAGACAGCACGTGTTCAGTCAATTCCTGTGCATTCCCTGTGTGTGTAGAGAGAGAGACACACACAGGTACGTGCGCGCGCAAGATAGACAGAAACACATGCAGGCACGCGCACGCGACAGGCACACACACACACAGAGGTGCGTGTGAGACAGACCCACACAGGCGCGAGAGAGACACACACACAGGCGCACGCGAGAGACAGACACACACAGAGGCGCGCACGAGACAGACACACATAGGCGCGAGAGAGACACACACACACACACACACACACAGAGGCGCGTGAGACAGACACATACAGGCGCGAGAGAGAGACACACACAGACAGACACAGAGGCGCGCGCGAGACAGACAGACACACACACACACACACACAGAGGCGTGCGCGAGACAGACACATACAGGCGCGAGAGAAACACACACACATACA
>JANRMT010062837.1:83834960-83892549 GCA_026402145.1 Polypterus bichir lapradei | reverse complement strand
TATCTATCTATCTATCTATCTATCTATCTATCTATCTATCTATCTATTGTGGAACGAACCCCGGACACAGACAGGTGGACAACGTTTTGTCACCCAACACACGCATCTTTATTTACACTATTTACAGTTTTACTTTAGAGCACAACCCAGTGCCTCTGCAACGAACCCCAAAGTCCAGGCCTCTCCTTCCAGTGCCTGCCTTCTTCGGGCCACCTCCACTCTTCTCCAGCAAGACTTCGTCCACTCCTCGCCCGACTCCAGTCCTCGAATGAAAGGAGGCGGCCCCTTTTATACAAGCCCGGATGGGCTCCAGGTGCTTCCCGACACTCCTCCGTGGATACTCCCCTGTGTGGCGGAAGTGCCGGCTGCGCACCCGGAAGCCCTCCAGGTGTCCCCAGTCTTCTTCCCCCCAGCACTTCCTGGTGTGGCGGAAGTGCTGAGGTCCAGGGCTCTCCAGGCACCGGGGCGCCCCCTGGCGATTACCACAGGCCCCCGCAGGGTTGAGCTTCCAAGCTCTACACCCGTGGTCCCCAGTGTAACCAGGGCAGTCGCCCCCTCGTGGTCTGGAGGAGGCGCAAGCCCTCCTCCGGTCCTCCTGGGTGTCCCAGCTGGGTACCACCCCCAGCCATCTGTAACACACTATCTATCTATTTATCTAAATCCAACTACTTATTCATTTGTCCGCCTACCCATCCATTTATTTTCTAAACACAGAGTTCACTATAGCCAGTGAATAAAGTGGCACTGATGGGTACAAAGCGTGAATCTGCTGGGATTTCCAGAAGTCGTCAGTCCACTCCCATCTGGCCATCTAGAGTCACTACTGACTGAACGGCATGCCTTTGAAATCCAAAAACTTCATGAAATCTGCACGAACACTGGGATAGCATACAAACTTTACACAGAAGACGCTATATTTTGAAATCAACCTGAGTCGAACTTATATTAGGGCAGTCAGCACTGCAAGTTACCTGACAGACTAGTTAGTTAGTTTTATTTTGATTTAAGTGCCACTCAAAGATAACTTATTTTGAATTTATGTGGGACAGTTTGGATTCGATCTTCTTGCAGAATCATGAAATGAAAAAACAAAGAGCACCTGGGCTACCATAAACCCCCCTCTCCTCTCCTGTCCTCTCCTCCCACTCCCACTCCCCTGCATCTATGTCGGTATGTATAAAACAAGAAAAAAGGCAGGTAGTGTGGTGTGGTAGTTAAGGCTTTGGACTTCAAACCCTGAGATCGTGGGTTCAAATCCCACTATTGACTCTTGTGAAAAGATTGGGCAGACACAGGAAGAGGTTTGGGGGCAGCCACCTGTATACTTGAATTAGGCTGCCAAAATTGAAAGGCTGGTTCCATAGGACAGGTCTCAACAGACTTCAGAACAACAACAGAACAATCTTGATAGGTAAAGATGGTGGTTTTAAAGCCGAGCAGTTGAAGTGATGCAATTGGGGAAGGAACTGGAAATGATGTTATCACACCTGGAACTGGAAGTGATGTCCTCGAGTCCAGGCGAAATTTCCTGTGGTTGGTCTGCCGATGAAAAAGAGGGAGGATTAGTGCACCCTGCCACCCCTTGGTCTGGCATGGAATTATCCCTTTGTGTGTGACACACTGTGTGATCCTGAGCAAGTCACTTGACCCGCTTAGGCTCCATTTGGAAAATCAAACCAAAAAGTAATGTAACCAATTGTATCATAAATGTTATAAGTCACCTTGGATTAAGGTGTCAGCCAAATAAATAAATGTAAAATGAACACCAGTACCACATACTGACATGTGGCGAGGCATTGTGAATTACATAATACGAAATTTGAAACCTTTAAATGAAAAATTTATTTCTCAAAACATTTCAAGAGAGTAAATAAATATGGCACTGGATGTGTATGTAATTCTTTACGTTCACACTTAGCTTATTTGTATTTTGGTTTCATAATGCAAAAAATATATATTAAGTAAGAAAATGCCACCCTGACCAAGGCACACTGCCTGAGTCGATTACCTCGTTGCCTGCCCTGGATGCAACAGTGTTTTTTAATGCATTAAACTAGCCACATTAATCGCAAAAATTAACGTCTTAACTTTCCTAGGTCTATATGGTACTAGGGTGTTGTACCATGTCAGCCATTATGAATGTGGTGAGAAGTCAAGCAAAATGACACCTTTTATTGGCTGACTGAAAAGATTTAAATATGCAGGCTTTTGAGGCAACTCAGGCCCCTTCTTCAGGCGAGATTACACCCAGGCCTATATATATACTCAGCAAAAAAAGAAACGTCCCCTGACTTTCAACTGTTTTTACTTTCAGTAGACTTAATGTGTAAATATTTGTATGAACACTAAAAGAGTCAACACCATAAGACATAAACTAAAAATGTGTCACAATGTGTCCCTGAATGAAGGGAGGCTCAAAATCAAAAGTACCAGTCAGTATCTGGTGTGGCCACCAGCTGCTTGAAGTACTGCAGTGCATCTCCTCCTCATGGACTGGACCAGATTTGTCAGTTCTTGCTGTGAGATGTTACCCCACTCTTCCACCAAGGCACCTGCAAGTTCCTGGACATTTCTGGGGGGAATGGCCCTAGCCCTCACCCTGCGATCCAACAGGTCCCAGACGTGCTCAATGGGATTGAGATCTGGGCTCTTCGCTGGCCATGGCAGAACACTGACATTGCTGTCATGCAGAAACTCACGCACTTTTTGCCACTCCTGTCTGGTCCAGCGAAGGTGGGTTTGTGCCCATAGGCGGCGTTGTTGCTGGTGATGTCTGGTAAGGACCTGCCTTACAACAGGCCTGCAAGCCCTCAGTCCAGCCTCTCTCAGCCTATTGCGGACAGTCTGAGCACTGATGGAGGGATTGTGTGTTCCTGGTGTGACTCGGGCAGTTGTTGTGGCCATCCTGTACCTGTCACGCAGGTGTGATATTCGGATGTACCGATCCTGTGCAGGTGTTGTTACACGTGGTCTTCCACTGCGAGGATGATCAGCTGTCCTTCCTGTCTCCCTGTAGCGCTGTCTTAGGTGTCTCACAGTGTGGACATGGCAATTTATTGCCCTAGCCACATCTGCAGTCCTCATGCCTCCCTGCAGCATGCCTAATGCACGTTCACGCAGATGAGCAGGGACCCTGGGCATCTTTCTTAGGGTGTTTTTCACAGTCGGTAGACAAGTCTCTTTAGTGTCCTGCGTTTTTAGAACTGTGACCTTAAATGCCTACTTTCTGTAAGCTGTTAAGGTCTTAACGACCATTCCACAGGTGCATGTTAATTAATTGATTATGGTTAATTGAACATGCATGGAAAACATTGTTTAAACAATTTACAATGAAGATCTGTAAAGTTATTTGGATTTTTAAAACATTATTGTTGAATTACACAGTCCTGAAAAAGGGACGTTTCTTTTTTTGCTGAGTATATATGTTTGGATTCATTTTTATTTGACTTTACCTATGCAGTAAACTTTTGAAAGTTTTAACCACTAATGTTATCTTTATACATGCAAATGGAAGAATTTGATTCGTTTTTGTCTTTGGGCAGACTCATTTCATAATAAATCATTTGCATAATTAAAAAGTCTGTGAAACTATAACAATAATATCGGAAGGTGAACACCATTCATATTTCCCAGCCGTTTCAGTCCTTAATTTAATTAAACTAATTGATTCCGAAAATAAAACATTCTGAATGTAAAATGAAAAGTGAATTTCTGCTTCCTTACATCTTATGTTTAATTATACCGAGAATGTGTTCAGTTAATTAAGGGTTCATGCCTGTGTCTGTGCGTGCATATAATTAAATTAATGCAATGGGCTATGACATTAGACCACAAACTAAAGCTCATTGTTTAAATTTAGCAATTTAGGAAGAAAATTAATTCATGACACCAAAAACTATCCATGAATCATAAAAAAAGAACCCAGTGTTGACTTTTTCTTTGTAAATTTAGTTGTAAATAATAATCTGAATGAGAGTGGAAGCACCACAGATCATGAATAACTTCGACTCAATAAGCCTTCCCACTTTTTATGCAAGCTCTGCATTTTTTATAGCTCTCGCACAAACAATTTCACATACAAAAGCGGCAAATATCTCTTGAAATGGATACATCTATCCATCAAGTGAATGTGAACCGAAAGGCTAAATCAGAATTTGAAATTTTCATATTGCCAAATATATACTATACTGTACTGTATGTCCTTTATTGCTTTTAAAATGAAAGAACACAAGCAGCTTGGAGCAATAATTTATGGAAATCAATTCCGTTCACTTTGTAAAAGGGGCACTAAAGGTATCATTTGGAGGCACTAAAGCAGCTGGCCATGTCATGAGTGGCACTTTTAAAATGTTCGTTTGAGGTAAGCAGCCGTTTTTGCTTGTTCTCCCAAGAGACGGCCACTGATGGCCCTTATGATTAAGCCCTTGAGGTGAAAGGTTATGTGGCTCAGCTAAGCAAGGTACTGTCTTAATATTGTTTGCCTGAATGTGATAAATAGAATTATTTAGGGAGAAAAACAGCAATTAAAAACTAACAATTATAGAGATAAAGACAGGGGCATTAATTTGCATACTGGCATTACTTATTTCTTTACTTTTTTTAAATATCACTGAGATTCCAGCAGCTAAAATGCAAGTGAGGGATGGATTAGAAAGGCAGCTCTTGTATTGCACATAAAATGAGTTTGCATGGACACTCTGTGTGTTCAAATGGTATGTGAATCCAGATACCACTCCATTATATGTGGAGTACATTTATTAATAGACAACATGTGTCTGAATTGGGTGAAACGGGGCACACAATGTTGGCTAATTCTGAAAGGTAGATGGTGTGCAGCTATGGGTCAAATGCCCAACGGACAAGAAATGCCATAGTTGTGGGACTTTCATGGTTGGACTTTCAAGAAGTTTAAAAAGCTTTATATGTTATTCTACTGTCCTCAGAGTCCTTATCTCTAGACAAGCATCAATAATTTTAGACTTTTAGAAGCATCCAGGCTTTTTCTGTGATATCCTGCTGTGATGGAAACCAGGGTGTCGGCAAACCCCAAAACCCCTGAACACAAGCACACAGTGAGTCCTGGGTTCAAATAACGGAGGGTTTATTAAATTCACCTCTGCAAAGTAACAAAAGCACAAAGACACGTTGTTTCTCTCCACAAAACACAATCTCTCTTCCCAATTCCTCTCTTCTTCACTTGAATGTTTTTCTATGTCCTCCCAGCTCCGACTCCGCTGGATAAGGGAGTACTTCTGGTACCAGGGCCACTGCCCAATGGGTGTACCTCCAGGTCATACAAAAGTCCCATTTTTTGGAGCTCATCTCCCTGCAGTGCCCCCTTGTGGTAATCATGGTCCCATGCAGGACTGTGTTGCCGGACTACATCTCCCAGCATTCCCTGCTGATCCCAAATGGCTGCTGCCATCTAGCATTCTGGGAGAATAACACATCCCCGGCAGTGTCTTCTGGTGGGCTGTCAGTCCTTCCACTCCGGCTGTCACTTCCGAGTCTGGCTCCTTCTTTTATCTTGGTCGTGATGCCCTTCTGTCTTGTTGGAGCCTTCCATCTGGTATAAGGAACCATCCCATTTTCTGGTTAGGATGCCTGTCCAGCCCGTGTGGCATTTACACCTGCCTATTACTCTTTCGTTGGTGTGAGTGAAAGTGTGTTAGCTAAAAGAAAAACAAAGAAAAAAACAACATTAGGAGTCTAAAGCTCTTCACTCACTTTTGCAAACTTTTATACAAATCAATTCTTTTTTGTGACAATATAAAAAATTATAAAGTTATCTGGTAGTTGAGTCATGGCAACTGGACTTTTCTTATTAGGTAGATATGTTTCACTGCTCATCCAAGCAGCTTCATCAGTCTGAGGAATTTTGTTAAAAAATAACAGGCATCTGAAGACAGCCCTTAAGGCCTGTGGATATCCCAAGTGGGCCTTTAACAAGGCAGTATCTTGTTACAGAAAAAGGACAACGGTACAGTCGGAGTCCCAGGACCAGCAGAAGAACCTGGTTATTCCATACATGCCTGCTGTGTCCGAAAAGTTAAAAAGGATTTTTTGGAAAACACCACATACCTGTCCACTTCAAACCCATTAACAGAATGAGACAGAGACTCATCCACCCCAAAGACCGGATACTGAAACATAAGAAGAGCAATGTAATATATGCTGTATGTAATATTTTATGTACACTACTAGTACATGTAATTACATTCAATTATCACAGTCAGTTATTGTCTAACCCACTTATTCGTGAACATGGTTGCGGGGTTGCCGGAGCCCATCCCAGCTAGGATTGGTCAAAAGGCAGGTACGGCAGGTTTGAGTAGTGAGAAAAGTGGTATATAAATGCAAAGAATTATTATTATTATTGTTAATTAGGGCACCAGTCCATCGCAGGGAGAACACACACACACACACATACACACTCACACACTCCCTAACCACACACTAGGGCCAATTTAGGATTGCCAATCCATCTAAACTGCATCTCTTTGGACTGTGGGAGGAAACTCGAGCACCCGAAGGAAATCCACACAGATATGAGGAGAACATGCAAACTCCAGACAGGGAGGACCCAGGATGCGGGCCCAGATCTCCTGTAAGAGAGTGAAAAATGACAAATTTCTATTACAATTGAGAATATTTAGAGTTTAAACATATAAATCGAAGCACACGGTTTAATATTTCATATATCTGATGCAACTCTTCTTGTTTATTATGTACTTCTACCTCGTGAAAGTAAATCATTACATTTCTTATGAACGGCACAAATTATGGGAGCTTCCGCTAATTCAGACTTGTCTTACTTTTTTTTTTTTTGGTGAAAATGAAAAGCTAATTTAAAACCCTGAATGAATATTTTATCTCTCCAATTATGAGTAACAAAAGACCATTTCTGCCTGTGCTTTAGTTTAAATTTGTGTTTACTGTAATGAAATCAATTGAGAAGTCAGGGTCACATCACACGTGGTGATACTGAGCATCAAAATCATCTCTGAATTTTCCCACTGGTGGTTATCTCTTGGAAGTGAATTCACTTGAGATTTCCCAATAGAAATTTCTTATTTCTTGCATTTCCCAAAGCATGAAGTCTGTATATTAAGCTTCCTCATGGGATTGTGGGTTCTTCCTTTAGGGAAAATTAATACAGAGAATTGAGCTAGCAAATCCAAGCTGGCTGACCCGGGACTCTTTGTGTCTTGTCATATGTTCAGGTGAATTTAAAATGTTAGCTTCACATCAGAACTTACATAAATGTTTCTGCCTCTCGAAAACAAAAGTGCTAGCATGAAGTGTATTGTTCACTGACTTCCTTCTCACTGCCAAATTTGTGCCAGAGTGTTTTTTAGCTTGTAACTTTCTTGTTGCATCTTAGCTGCTATTTCAGTCCAAAGTTAGCTGCTATTCTTCTTCTTCTTCTTTCGGCTGCTCCTGTTCGGGGTTGCCACAGTGGATCATCCAAAATTGTTGTCCGTATATTGATTTGGCAAAATTTTACACCGGATGCCCTTCCTGGCATAACCCTCCCCTTTTATCCGGGCTTGGGACCGGCACGAAGAGACACATTGGTTTGTGCATCCCCTGTGGCTGGGTTAAAGTTAGCTGCTAATCTGATTTAGTTTAATTCAGATAATAAATCAATAGGTGATGGCATAAGTCCAAGTTCATATTTAATGTTCATGTTGTATTTGGTAAAGAATGTGTTGAGTTGGAATAAAAAAATCTAACTTAATACTTTAATAATAAGTTATAGTGAGAAGTCAAGTAAAATGACACCTTTTATTGGCTAACTAAAAAGATGGCAAAATGCAAGCTTTTGAGGCAACTCAGGCCTCTTCTTCAGGCAAGATGTGATCTTCGTGGCAACTCAGAAGAGGCCTGAGTTGCCTTGAAAGCTTGCATTTTGTCATCTTTTTAGTTAGCCAATAAAAGGTGTAATTTTGCTTGACTTCTCACTACATCCATTATGGCTAACACAGTACAACACCCTAGTACTAATAACAGGTTAAAAAACTAAATACACTGAATAAAATTTAGCATAGCTAAAAATTTAGAGGATTGTTAGTTTTAGGAACCATTCAGAAAATATAACAGGGTTATGCTTGTAAAATGATGATTAAGCAATCTATTACTGCAAACATTAAAAATAATGACAGGAGGAAACTGACACCAGCATATCATACTTCCGCAAATCCTTGACAAGTTGAAAGACAATGGAGTCTTCACAATTGACTGTTTCATTCAAGAGAATGAAGACTTGTGATTTTTTGCTCTTCGGAGATCATCTGTTAACCCTCATCCAACTACAAGGATGACTCATTCATGACAAATGAACGGCTCACAGAAAGTGTTGGTATCGAATGACCCAAAGTGAAGGCATCAGCTTTTGTTTCCTTTTTAATGTCTTTTTATGCCTAAACCAGAGGTTAGATTTGGCTGTAGGTTTGGGGCTGCAAATATAAAGGTGGGCATATTAGTCCTACTGGGCTTTTGGCTTTGTAATAAGTGTTCACGTCAACACAACTGTGCTCTTTACATTTCTTGGCCTTTTCTTTTTATGAGATGTTTGTAGATTAGAACATTAAAACCAATCTAGACGAGAACAGGCTCTTCAGTCCAACAAGGCTTAATTCTTCTAAAATAACAGTCTCGATCCATTAAACTCGATGACTCAAGACTATCAGCATATCAACTGCCAGACAGTGCTCAGTAACCATTGTGAAATGAATAGCCTTGACACACGCAAAAAGGTTTGGGGCAGCCACCCATATATTGTCCCTGGCTGCAAAAGGGTTTTTGTACAGCACTCATGTGCGCTGTTTTGAGTTCTCCACTGAACTGACTGGTAAAGGAAAGATGGCAGCTTTATAAGCCGAAGGCAGAAGTGATATAATCTGGCTGTAACCGGAAGTGACGTCAGTCTGGGGACCAGAACCGGAAGTGACTTTAGTCTGGGGGACAGAAACGGAGATGTTGTTGAATCAGACAGGTTTTCCCATATTTGGCTTGTAGAGATAACAGAGGTAGGTTTAGTGCACCCCGCCAGCCCCTGGCCTGGCAGGTAATTACCTCCACTTGGTCCACTCAGCTCACTCCTAGTTGCACGTGTGTGACACCATTAATAAGGCTAACAGAATGTCAGGTTATATAGTGCCCTGATTTGTGGAGTGTTTCCAAGGGGGTCCTGCTCAAGCTTTATAGCGTATTGGTGAGGCCTCATCTGGAGTAATGGGTGCTGTTTTGGTCTCCAGGTTACAAAAAGGACATGGCAGTGCTAGAAAAGGTCCAGAGAAGAGCAACTAGGCTCTAGGGGATCCAGAGAATGAATTATGAGGAAAGATTAAAAGAGCTAAACCTTTTCAGTTTAAGCAAAAGAAGTTTAAGAGGTGACACGACTGAAGTATTTAACATTATGAAGGGAATTAGTCCAGTGGATCAAGACTGTTATTTTAAAATGAGTTCATCAAGAACACAGGAACACAGTTGGAAACTTATTAAGGGTAAATTTTGCACAAACATTAGGAAGTTTTTCTTTACGCAAAGAACGATAGACACTTGGAATAAGCTACCAAGTAGTGTGGTAGACAGTAAGACTTTAGGGACTTTCAAAACTCGACTCGACTTTTTTTGGAAGAAATAAATGGAGAGGACTGGCGAGCTTTATTGGGCTGAATGGCCTTGTTCTTGTCTAAATTGTTTTAATGTTCTAATATTGGATTTAACAGTCTTGGGTTAAGTGTTCAACTCTGGTCATGGCATGTAATGTGTTTATTTGCTGGGTGCATTTTGTGTTGGTGGTCTTGGCTTAATGCTGATCCTTGGAAACTCTACAGGGTGGCATCTGAAGGAGAGGTCAGTTCTGTTGCTGTGAGCTCCTCTGTTGTTTATTGTGATATGGACTGCTGGTTACAAATCATCTCATCAAACTAGCGCTTGACTGATGAGCATGTTTGCATCTCTGCTGTTCATTTATTTTGAAATCAATGCTTTGTAAAAAAATACTTTAATGGGATTCATTTTACTGTAAATACAAAATTACATTTTGACTAATGACCCCCCCCCCCCACCTCCCTTCAGAAATGAAAATGCCTGCTTTAAGATGTAATTTGGGAGACAAATCTGGATGATGGCACCAATTTAAAAGAAAAAGAGTTGTGAGTTCTGTAGAAATACAATGGATTTAGAGAGTATTCAGACCATTTCACTTTTTGCACAATTTGATGTGTTGCCGATTTAATTTTAAACGGATACATTTGCCATTTTTGCCAATCAGTCTTCACTCAATAACCCCAAGTGACAAAGTAAAAACAAGTTTTCAAAAAGGTTTATGTCTTTACTGAAAAATCAAAAACAGAATCTCTTATTTATATGCAAGTATTCAGACCCTTTGCTGTGGCACTCCAAATTGTGAGCAGGTGTATCCTGTTTGCTTTAATTTTCCTAGAGATGTTTCTAGAACCTGATTGGAGTCCGCCTATCGAAAACTGAATTGACTGAACATTATTTGGAAAGGCGCACACCTGTATATATAAGACCCCACAATTCACACTACAGGACAGGAAAAAAACAAGCCTTGAAATCCAAGGGACTCACCGTAGACTTCCATGATCAAACTGTGGTGAGCCACAGATCAGGGCAAGATGACAGATTCTTGTCTAAAGCTTTGAGTGTTCCCAGGACAACATTACGCATCAATATTTCTGAAATAGAAGAAGTTTGGAATCACCAGGACTCTCCCATCTGGCCAAACTAAATAACAGGGTAAACAGGGCCTTAGTCAGGGAGGTGACCAAGAACCTAATGGTCAGTCTTGCTGAGCTTCCGAAATCCTCTGCTGACCGGGGAGAATCAGTCAGAAGGACGGCAATTCCTAGCAGCACTCCATAAATCAGGTGAACATGAGTGCTCACTTGAAGCATTTAATGGACACTGAGAGCACAAGGAAAATGTTTCTGTGGTCTCTTGAGACAATAATTGGACTGTCTTGGAAAAGACCAGGTATTAGCCAACATGTCATGTGGTGGGTGTGGCAATGCACTGTATCAGCATGTGTTCCTAACCGCTCTCTCTCTATTGTATACCATCCATACAGTGAAGCCTGGTAGTGGTAACATCAAGCAATGGAGTGCTTCTCAGTGGCAAGGACAGAGAAACTGCTCAGGATTGAGGGAAGGATGAATGCTGCCCAAAAAAACCTGAAAAAAAAAACCAGCTTCAGAGTACATCTCACCGAAGACCGGAGTGATGGCTCACATTTGAGCATGACAATGACCAGAAGCATATAGCCAAGAAAATACCCAGGCTTAAAACCCATGTTGAGAAATCTGAAGGTGGAAGTTTACAGAGAGTATCTAGCGGAGCATGAGAGGATCTGCAAGAATGGGGTGAACTATGCAAATCCAATGGGGCAAAGATTTGTAGAGATTTAACCAAGAAGATTCAAAGCTCTAATTGCTGCCAAAGGGGCTTCAACAAACTACCGGATTAAGGGTCTAAATACTTAAATGAAAAAGAGAGTTCAGCTTTTGATTTTTGTTAAATTTGCAAACCTTTCTGAAAACATGTTTTAACATTTGACATTATGGGTTATTGAGTTTAGGTTCATGGGAAAAAATGGCAGATTAGTCAATTTACAATTAAGTCTACAATAAAATAATGTGAGGAGTCTAAATACTTTCTGAATCCACTGTAATGCTCTACTAGAACACCAATAGGGCAGGTGTGCTGCCACAGCTAAGACGATTTAGTAAAGCAGGACCGGGAGGCGACAGGGGAAACAAATATAAAACCTGAAATGGACCAGATGAAAAGAAACAAAATGATTGAACCCCACATACAAATCAAAAACATTTCTGAAAAACACAATGACTACCAAAATACACTGAGTGATTTATAACCATGTTCTTAATACATTTTAATTGTGAAGCTTTCAGTGGGTCTGAAGGGTAACTACATGGTCTGAGATCACCTGGGACTCCCTTATTTGACACATTGGTTTTAGGGACATTTTTGATTTCTGTATGAAACTGATCAGCCAAAAAATGAAGAAGAAATATACAAGGTTACAATTTTTTTTTTTAGTAATTTTCACACTAGCATTACAATTTTGGTTCTTGATGCCAAAACATGAAACTTTCATCATAAAATATAAAAACATAAAAAGAAAGAAACGTGCAATATCTAGTTATTTAACTGCAATATATATTCTGTGATCTTTGCTTCCTTTAGTTGTGGATCAAATTTTTTTTTTTTCAAAGAAGGTACTCACTTGCAGCATACACCTCACTCAGAAAAGAGAAATGGAATATGAAAGAGAAGCTTAAAGCCTATTTTTTCTTTGTTGTTATGTTATTTCCATTCTTCCTTCTGTTCTGTGAATCTCTTTGCTTAAAATGTATTTTATGGCTGACTTGCAGGATTTGTGTCCTGCCAACTCTGCCTGGGCTGACACAGGGCGATTAAGCATGAGTGACATAGAAAAGGGGCTGTGCGGTTCAAGGTGGGATTTTATTCCCAAGGATATTGTGACATCTACCAGGGAAAGAAAAAAAAAATCCTTCAGGCAGATGCTTTTTTTAATTGAATGGAAGCAAACATTGGAGCACCCTGTGCAATATAATCATTGCCATCTTTGCTACTTAATTGTTTAGAAATGAAAAAGGTTGCCATTTTATTTATGCTCATTGATTTTAAGAGAGACTGGTATGCTTCTCACCAGGTAGCACAGATTGGGTAGTGGTAGGGAGAGCCCTATAAAGCCCTATAAAGCCAGTCCCTTGCATCACAGGCTCTGTGGGTGTTAGTTAGTCATAGTGATAGGAGGCTGTGATACAAAGAGATAGATAAAGGACTCAGAGGATTGTGCACTTGGAGTATAATTTTATATCAGGGTGACACAGTGGTTAGTACCAACTCAGGTTACATTTCTGGCAACAATAATTATTCAACATAGTTTGTTGGCCACAATAATTGTCCAGCATAGTTAGCAGGTGCTTCCCTAGCCCTCAGTGACATTTAAAAGACCATTGCACCATTACAATCTATTCAAACCTGTTTCAGATCCTCCTTCCCTATTGACTTCAACACAATTTGCAGAAATGTCTGAACCTTTCCACGTTTTTGCAAAACAAATTCAGCAGGGTTCGCTCATTGCTTGTCAGAAATTACCCTATGTCCAATCATCTATTATTAAAACTGCTTTATTTAGCACATAATCAAGGGTAACATGGGGTGGAGGGTAATAACAAACCGGGAAAGAGGGGCCAATTTTTTGTTGTCTATTAACTTTCAACACACGGGGCCGTCTTAACGCATGGGCACACTGGGCAGTTGCCTGGGGGCCCCACAAGCATAGGGGCCCCATGCTAATCTATGTATGTTGTGACTTGCTGTCAATAAATAAATACTATACTATACTAAACTACAAATATGTGTTGTTGTGTTACAAGTGAACATTGACAGTCACTTCGGATTTAGCATCACAGTCACCTCTGCACCCTCACGTGCAGGTATGTGTACGGATCTCACGCACTACATAACGTAAAAGCTTATATATTAACGTCACTTCAACTCAATTCTCTGCAATGAAATTTCACAAATGTTTGTGTTGAACACTTTATTAGTAATAAATAATTCATAGTAATTTCATACTGTGCCATCTGTATGGTTTACCATTCGAGTATTATTCATATGTTGAAAATTTTGTGTTTTTCAAGGCTCATGTTATATTCAAACATTTGTGTTGATTAATCTTTGCTGTACAGCATGTGTTTTAATGTTCAAAAGTAATATTGTTGGAAGTGCCAATACAATAAATATATGTTTAATTTTATAGACCATTTACATTTTTATTCCTTCGAGTGGTTGTGTAGGCAGGGGCCCCAGTACACTGCTTTGCCCGGGGGCCTGTAATGCTGTTAAGACGGTCCTGCCCACATGCACACACACTTTTTGGATGAGGGAGGAAAACCCCTGCAGATGTGTTTGCAAATTCCACAAAGACAGGGACCAGGGCAGCATTCAAACCATAGACTGTCCTCCTCGGATGTAAGTCACCACTACCCATGTAAAGCAAATGAAATAAAAATTGATACGCGAACAGGTTTGTGATTTTGGCAAAAGTCGATGATCTAGATTTTAATAAAATCGTACTGTGTTTACCTTTAGAAAAGGATGGCTGCTACAAGTATTAAAAAAAAAGAAAAAGAAAGCTTAAAATCAGGGGAAGGCATCTGAAAAGACAAAAGGCAGTATTGATAAAGGCAATATGGAGAAAGAGAGGGAAAGGCGGTGGAAGGACCTCCGGTGAGAACCACCAGCCTTGTTGCATCCACTGTTCAGCCACTACGATGGATACCTTTGTACTCGATTGCCTCTGAGATGGACGCCTTTAATATGGCATCAATAGCAAGTCTGAAAAGAAACCTTTCACTCAAACAGCAGGGTACCCACAAAGAAAGAAGTAAAATAAAATAAAGACTTTACATGCTTCGCTTGGTCTGCTTTCACATTTCTTTGGTATTTAATACTGAGTGAAATGAACAAATGCATATGTTGTCAAACCCGCTCCCAGGTTTTCTGGCAAAAAAAAAAAAATAAAGCCTCAGTTGTCATGATCTTTATGTCTCTGTATGTTAAACACCGTTGTACTTGAATCAATAATGTCAGGAAAGGAACTGCGGAGTTGAATTAGTAACCAAAAATAATGCCCAAAAATAAACCTCAACACTCCGCAGCTTTGATTCTGCACTTGAACAATTAAAATGGCCGAGTGTTTCATCGAATGCTTTTCAGATTAACTGAATGCTGAAGCAAAGACTCCCACGTTCATTTGCTGTGGTGCCTTTACAGGGTGTCTACTAGAAAACAGATTAATAATAAGTGCTTCCAGACCCTGGAAAATCACCGATCACGGTGTCTGCTGCTGAATTATATTCACAGTGTCCATCTCACGGGGTTGCAGCGAAATTTGGCCAATATCAGCAGGTGGATTGGGGAAATTAAACAAACGGCCCCATCGATCAGGCATTGGGGTAACTATGTTGACTTGCATTTTTGCGGACCATTTATAATGCACAAACCTTTAATTCAAGTAACATTTCAAACCTTCCTTGATAGTATCAATGGTTATAATTAAAAGTCAAAGAATCTCACAGATTTGGTACAGTAAGTGCCATACAGGATTGCCTGGCATCTCACCTAGAAGGAAAGGTGGCCCCCTGCCTGGAAGGCCTCACCTCAAGGAATCAGGGGGCTCCTGTTAAGCCAGAACCTAGAAGTACTTTTGCTGTTTGGGCAAAGTCCAGAGGAGGTACTTCCAGGTCAGGTGAAAGTGGCATAAAATAGTGATTCCCCATAGCACCCCCCTGGCAGTATCCACAACACCCAGCAGGGCTGTCCCATGGGACTATGATTCCCAGCCTGCCCTGTGCTCTGAAAAATGGTAGCAGCAACACATGGTTGCTACCCTCTGTTGTGCTGAGGGAGTATATACTTTGAAAAAGGCTAACTTCCCCGATCCTTCCATCAGTCCTTCTAGGCAAGGGTTTAATTCCCAACCTGGTCAGGACACCAGTTCATCAGTGTTCTTCCAAAATGGCCTTCCTTATTGACAAGGGGTCACATTTCTTTCTGGACCAGATGCCGGATCTCATATGGAACTTAGAAAATGCAAAGTGGACATTTTATTAGAATTAAATGTGGATCACATCACATTTTACTTATCTGGCTGTATAAATCTGGTGTAAAAAAGAAGACATAACAAAGTGAAAGAGGTAGGGCACCACCTTGGTGACCCCTTATAATATGAAAGAATGCACAATAATGCAACACACCATAGTTTATGGAGACATCTTTCTAGATGCAAGCTCAAAAACAAAATAAGATGGCTGGTTTCTCGCTTATATAATCACATGGCAAGAAGAGGCAGGAAGAGAGAAGGCATTATTGACCACAGTGCCAAGCCCTGGTATGGTGGGTAAGTACCATCACCAGATTCCTTAAGCTGTCTCCCATGCTCACACTCGTGACACAGGTAAATGGTCAGTACGTGTTAGAAGTCTGCACTGTCTTCTTGTTCTACTGTGACTCTGGTTTTCACTAGTGAGCCGTATCACATGTAATGCCTTTTCATACTCCTCGGCCATTTGCTTTGTGCCGTATCAGAAAATGATTAGCTACTTTGTTTCAATCCCCAGTTACTTTGGTTGTATTTCACACAGCAAAGTTTCGTGGAAACCAAAAGTAGGTGCAAGTGTGTTGTGCATTTTATTAGGCAGAAAAATTGTCAAGAGCTGTGCTTGTGCACCGGCACATTTGCAATGATTATGTGGTTTGTTTACCAAGCGCAACTCTGTGAGCAGAACGTTTTTTACCTGAACAAGAGAACATGAAAAGGTGTTACTTTGTATGCACATTTCATTGGGGTGACTCTGTAGCAAGCTCTGCTGGGGACATACAGTGAAGTACCTCAAAGTCATTTAGACATGCTGCAAATTTACTCTTTAGTATGCTAATCTAATCTCTATTTAGATTCTTCAAATCCAATGTCTTATGACTTTAGGCCTGTTAATATTTGTCAATAATGTCAACTTTGAAATGTTTGATTCACATTTACTGCATATTATCAGCATTAATGGGCCTCCAATGTCTGAATCTTGCCATAATAGTGATTGCCCCACCTATGTGCATCACAGATTAGGAGGCGTGGATGGGTAGAAGCAAGATTCTTAGTCCTTGAGAACTGTAGGGGTGCCAGCTAGGTTGCCACTTTTATTCTTGTTGCAAATAATGTAAACAGGCACTCAGTGGCGCTGAAATAAACAAAAATCACCTCTAAGATTATGGCAAAACGACGGTCTGTGGAGCTCCATTCTTCATACATGTTTGGGTCCAAATGAGAAAGGGGCGTCTCCCTTTTATACTGGATCCAGCTTAAGGGGCGTGGTTAGTTACCCTCTCTGGGCTGAATATGAAGAAGAAAGGGACAAGTCTGTTAGCGGGAGCGCCTCCTCTCGTCCCTGTGGGGTATTACATTCTTGTGATGAGTCTTTGAGGTGTCCCTCTGACACAAATGCATGACAGGGGTTTGATCGTCTGTCTCAAAGGGCGTTACTTTCTAATCAGCTAAAACAGGAAAAATCATTTTTCTGATAAACCTTGTACGAAAAGTGTATCATTATAAACAAATTTGTGTAAATGAAAACATCCTGAATTGTCTTGGTACTCCATAATTCATGTCAAAATGATATACAAATATTTGAAGTTGGATTTGTGGTAATGATTTTAAGTAGTATATTTTTTTCAGTTACTGGAGAAAAATTGTCTGTGAACATAGTTTAGCACATGCACATGCTAAGAAAAATGAGGAAGTTCATGATAATCATATCATAATTTATAAACTCTACCCTGAAATCCCCCCAAAGCCAATAGAATAAACAGGATTTAATTCCAGGAAAGATGTGAAAGAACATGAATTATAGTTGTATTGATGATCAATTAGATGGAACTGTCATTTTCATATGAGGGGTTCAAACCTGACATTCACCCCACTGGCTATGCCCACGCCCAAGCCCACATTTGTTGTTACATTGTGGCAAAATCCTCCTCACGGCCGCACATAAAATTCAAGCCCTGACATTTAGAAAATCATTTAAAAATAATGTACTGTAGTTCTGCCAAATAAATGGATGAAGTACAGTGAGCATTTCTTTATTGTCATGTACAGTAGCTGCTTTAAGACATCATCATTTTTGACTTCCTCATCATCATGCATTAGCATTTCTCCATGTCACCTATCTTATATAGCTTCATCACTTGTCACTTGGATGATCAGGAGAGCAGAGTCATGTGCTGTAAGTTTGTGTCTTTAAGATTAATAGACTTCAGCAAAGAGAGAAATGCGCCTGTGAGCTTTAGGCAGGTAGAAGATTCTCCTCTCAAAGTAAAGAATGTCTCTAGGAGTAAAATTTGTTTGCAGTCTTAGACATTTAGCTGGCACTCTTACCGCTAATAAAAAATAAATTTATCCATTGTGAGCTGGCCAAGCAAAGGTCAAAAAAGAACCGGGACCACCGAAGAATGTTTGAGACATCAGTTGGGTTGTCTCTTTTAATTCCCTGCTTTACCTTTCAAACTGAAACAAGTGCCTGCTGGCAAGAACTAATATCACCCCGTAGGGCAAAACACCAAATAAAATAAGGGGTCAGGTTTAGCCGTCAGAACAAAAGAGAGGTCTATCATTGAGCTCTGTCTTGTCAGGAGTCGGTCCCAATAAAGAACACTCAGTGCAGGCAGCCGGTGTTTTTAAACCAGGAAGACCGGACTAAGTGTTTTCTCGGAACTGCAGAGTAAAAAGGAGACAACAAAGTTAGCAACAGCACCCCCTTTTGCCCCTGCGGGTTATTATCTACCTCGAATAAGCCAGCAAGGAGATCCTGAGACATGCATGCGTGGCACTGTCTTCTGAATACTCTTTGTTCCTTAAAGAGTCATTGGTGCTATGGTATTTTATCTTTTTTCATTTTTTCCTGATCTTTCCTTTCCTTTTTTTCATAACCTTTTCTCCGCTAGTGTGGAGTTTTTGATCATGGACATGTTGATCACAATGTTAGTTTTTTGTTGTTATGTCTATTTAGCATTACTAAAATAACATAATGACACTTTGTGCAATTCTCTTCACCACACTACAAGAAGGACATAGCGGCACATGAAGGTGAGCAGAGAAGACAATCGGGGCACCTCAGGACATTAGAACATTAGAACAATCTAGATGAGAACAGGCCATTCAGCCCAACAAAGCTCACCAGTTTTATTCACTTAATTATTCCAAAATAACATTAAGTCGAGTTTTGAAAGTCCCTGAAGTCCTACTGTCCACCACACTACTTGGTAGCTTATGACATGTGTCTTTGGCTCTCTGTGTAAGGACAAACTTTAGAAAGTTTGTACGAAATTTACCCTTAACAAGTTTACGACTGTGTCCCCATGTTCTTGAGGAACTCATTTTAATGTCACAGTCATGATCCGCTGCACTAATTCCCTTCAAAATTTTAAACACTTCATTCATGTCTCCTCTTAATCTTTGTTTGCTTAAACTCAAAAGGGTCATCTCTTTTAAACCTTCCTCATAAATCATTTCCTCCAGTCCTGGAATCAGTCTAGTTGATCGTCTCTGGACTTTTTCCAGAGCTTCTATGTCCAGGTGAAGGCCAAACCAATGCTTTCATTAAGCTTTTTAAGACTTAAGGACATGTTCTTCTCTGGCTGACTCAGAGAATTAAAATGTTTAGTCTCGAGCAGAGGAGACTGCGTGGAGACTTATTCCAGGTCTTCAAAATTCTCAAAGGCACTGATAAAGTAGATCCAGCAGAATTCTTTCAGCTAAACACTGAATCACGTATTCAAGGACATGAGTAGAAATTAAGAGGAAGTGCATTTAGGACTGAAGCCAGGAAGAGTTATGGGAGTCTGGAACAAACTACTGAGTCTTGCAGATGAAGCAGAAACCTTGGCATCCTTTAAGAAGTATCTGATGAAATATTAGGACACCTCAGCTATTAGCTTGATAGACTGAGCAGCCTCCTCTCATTTCTCAAATTTCTTGTGTTCTTATTTTATTGCCATATTTGTTTTCTTATGGCCACTACCATTTGCTTATGTGTCTCCTAATAAATGACCCAAATTCACATTGTGTGTGATGTCATTGTATTAATAGGACAAAAGGTCATGGAAAAATTCCCTGTCTTTATCGGAGATTGCGGATAACTATTAACACCCTAGCATATAATCGGCAGTCACATTCTACTCTGTCTATGGTACAATCATGTAAACTTCCACACGCATTCATCCTGACTTTAATTCTGCAGAACCTTTCCAATTCCATCATTTATAGATCCTGTCTGCTGGTGATTCTGCCAGCTTTGACTGATGCAATACAAATAGCAGTTAGCTTTTAAGGTCTTGTTTGTCTCCGCATAAAGAGTTGAGGCACTATCTTAGTAATTGTTGTTTACAAATGGAAAAATAACAGTAATGCAAATAATATGCACAATGAGGGAGCACATGATGGAATCTGCTGTAAGCGAAGGTACTCAAAGAGATGTCACTTCTGATTGGAACTCTGTCTGTCTTAGTCACTGGTCCAAAGTAAATGCCTGCTTCTGGTGACCTTCGAGTGTTTATAACATTTTCCGAAAGGGGTGGGGCCTCCTTGACTGGCATATAAGTGTGGTCAGTTGTCACTCCCTTTGAACTGCGGGTGAAAAAGGAGATGGTTAGCAGCAGCAACCCTTCTTGAATGGAATTGGCTACCTGGTTGGGTCCATGAAGATATCTCCTAGTCACACATGCTTCACACTTTTATACACAACATTATCACTAATCGCCAGCGTCCAAAACATTTCTTAGGCATGGATGGTTGATGTATTGGTCAATAAGGCAAGTGTTGCTTGTTTTGAGACTTCTTGTTGAAATATTTACATTGTTACCACTAGGCAGACTTTTTATTTGCATTGGTTTTCTCACAAAGAGTAGGTCCAATGCTATATTTGTACATGTTTGTCTTGTAGACTTCTTCGAAGCATTGTGTCTACCTTACACTGGTGTGTTTTACTTGACTATAATGATCATAGAAGAGCAGTAGAGAATCCGGCTTATGCACACACAGTTACATTTTGATCATTCTCACAATTTCTGTTGTTCCATTTTGCTGTTTTGCAAAATGAAGCTAGTGCGATGATCCACCTACTTAGTACACAAGGATTTCTTCAGGCAATATTGATAGTATATCTAAAGTGGATCTTAGGATACATATATAATAAAAAAATGGGTGGATCAAGCAAGGTTGACCTTACACATGGAATCATGCCAGAATGTCATCATCATCACAAATTACCTCAGGTAAAACAAACTTCTAAATTTTAGTTGATGGTAGATTTCTTCATTAGCAGTGACCGTCTATGATTTATCACTTTCAAGTTATGTATAGTGACACACATTTTCTGAGATTTGATCATGAATCTTAGATTGAGACTGGCATGCTCTCTGGCACCTAGAAAGAAAACAGTAGCCGACAGTGTTGGTTTCTTTGTGATTCAAGTACTGATGTTACTGAACCCTGACCGTCACTTCATATTCTCTGTCTTCTAATCCTTATCCTATTGTTGGTCAAGGTCTATTAAAAAGGCAATAACAATACTTCCATCCCTTTTTAAACCAGCTTAATCCAATTCATAAAGACTGGTAGTGTTGAGTATAGGACAGGACAGGCTACCAGTCTACAAAAAAAAACGATAAACATATGTGTACTTGTGTATTTCCAAATAATACATTGGATAGTATTTTGAGTTGTATTGACATGTTAGTTTGTGAGAAATTGTAGCTCTATTGTATTTGTAGATATACTGTATGTCAGCGTTTCTCAACCTTTAAGTATTTGCAACCCGAGTTTTCATAACAGTTTTAATCGTGCCCCCCTAATGTTTTTTGAAAGGAGCCCACTAATACCAATTTGTTCTATTTTAATTAATGACATATCATAGATGCATATTTTATTATACCTACTTAACTTTTATCGACATTTATCTAACTCTATATTTATTTTTCTAGTATCAGAATGTAGTTTAAGTTAATTTGTTTTGATTTCAATAGATGTATTTTTCATATTCTTGATTCTTCTTCTTTTTTTCACATCTTCGCGCCCCCCTTTTTGTTACTTCGCGCCCCCCTAGGGGGGCCCGCCCCACAGATTGAGAACCACTGCTGTATGTTGTTATCTTATATCATAAGTCAGAGTAGATTGTGTGGATGTATTTAATCTGAGCTGCACAATGTCGTAGTGCACAGTGATGTCACCTCACAATTCTGATTCAGATCTCAGCTTGGGTTGTCTTTATGGAGTTTGCATGGTTTCTTCACGCAGAAGTAGGTTTTCCCCTGGTTCTCTAAATTCCTGCCATTGACAAAGAGATCGAGGTTAGACTTGTTTCTCCAAACTGGCCCAGTTTAAGTGAGTGGGTTCTCTGATGAACAGAGCTGAATCTTCCAGACAGGTTGCTGTCAAATACCAGGCAGAATGGACAAATAAATTATTGAAGTATTTAATTACAGTATATTCCATTCTAATTTTAGCAGAACACATTCCTCCATTTACATTTCTAGAATGAGGTTAAGGTTAGATTAGGGTTTGAAGAGGTGCTGCCCCCTAGAGGGCAAACAAAGCACTGGCACACAGACTTCTTAGCAAAAAAAGTCTTATCTACGATCTCTGACTAAACACTCATCCCTAAGAATAAAAGCCCTAAAAACCTCCAAAACAACTGCTTTATATTGTACATAAACCTTTAAACATTTATTCCTAATCTTTGTCTTATCACTATCCTGTGCAAAGTTTGCTTTCATAAATAATTAAAAAGTACAAAACTAAGACAGTTAAAAAACACGTTCTGAATAAATACTCATTAGGTTTTAAAAGCAGCTAAAAACAGAGTGGTTAAAAGTTTATATTACTCAAAGGAAAAATTAGGATTATTAGAAAAACCTTATCCTCACAGTATCCATTAGGGTTCTGTTATTTTAAGATTAGGGTTTAAATAATTAATTTTTAAGATTAGCAACAATTAAGATTAGGCCAGAAGAGAAATTCTTAAGATTAGGCATAAAAAAGTATACCTGCCACCAACTGACTAGGGTTAGATAGTTGGCATTACTTTTCTGGGCTCATCTACTGCCAGCTATCTTTACAGGACATTACAGATAGAGTCAGGTACTTCCTTGGGTTCCGTTTCCTTTATGAAACAGCTTCCAAAGCACTGAAAAAAACTTTGCCCAATTTGCTTTATTGGCACTTTTTCCAGCTCAAAAGTAAGTGTCCTTATTTCATAAAACGCTCCACAGGTTCATGTTTTCCTTACATCCATTAAGTGCTTGCCTTACCGACTGACAGATTCCTACAGTTTTATTATTGCAATTTGTAATTATTTAAAAAAAGTCATTTCATTTAGTTCTTGCATAAATAATTATTAGACTGCTGTAAATGTACACTAAAAAATAAGTTTTAAACACTTGTATATTTAAAGCCTCGTAGCATTTTCATGGGCCATGGATAACATTTGAAATTCTGTATCGGGTGATACTGTTACTGCTGTTTTAAATGTTTTACAGATGTACAGTGAAACTCTAAACTGTAATGTGGTTTTTATCTATTAACTTTGGGACCTCAGTTACTGTCACTCTGTCTACAAGACGGCGCTATCAGTTCTCCAAAGGATATTGATCCTGCGCAATGGCTTGTACAAGAATAACAACATTATTAATTGCTGGCTGATCTGCAAAACAACACGATACTTCAATAAAGGCACAAGAACAGGAGACGGCTCAGCGCTTCAAAGCTGCAATCCCTTAGTCTGCATAATATGATCTGAAATCCAATTCAGGATAAGGGGAAAAATACTTTTGAAAAGAATTTCATCTTCTTTTATTATAAGAAGTCTTATTCAGTGTCACCTCTTGTGTTAGTTGTTATTATAACAGAATATATTGTGTCAAATAGGAGAGTCCCTTTTAAACTCTCTCAAAACTGCCATTATTCAATTCCTTATCACATTAAAAAATCCTAAAAGTTAAGCTGTCATAAACACAGTGTAATTATATACTTTTTATAAAAGAATTTATTTTTTATATTTATAGTAGAAATTCATATTAAAGACTATTATAATGGATCAGTGGTTCCTGCAATGCTTTATACCACGTTTCTTTAAATTGCAGGTTTTCTCAGTAGACGTTTTTTCTTCTCTCCTAGCAATGCGACAAAGTGAGTTTATGAACGTTTTGTACTTTGGTGGGCTGGCACAGTAGTGTAGTATTTAGTGGTCCTGCTTCAGAAATCCAGCTTACTGAGTTTGAGTCTTGTGCTTGGTTGCTGTCTGTGTGGGTTTTTTATGTTTTTCTCTAGAAACTCCAAAAATATGTGAGTTAGGTATACTCACTGGGCAAATTCTTTGGCCCGCTATCTAAATACTCAGTAGGGCCTCCTTTTATCCCCAAACCAACCTCAGTTCTTCTTGGCATGGATTCCACAAGATGTCAGAAACATTTCTTTCAGAATCTGGTCCATGTTGACATGATTACATCACACAATTTCCTCAGATATGTCAGCTGCACATTCATACTGGGAATCCCCTGTTCTGCCACATCCCAAAGGTGCTCTAATGTATTGTGATCTGGTGAATGGAGAGGCCACTGAAGAGCACTGAACTCATTGTCATGTTCATGAAACAGGATTTTAGATGACATTTCCTTTGTGACATGGTGCATTGTCATGCTGGAAATAGCCATTAGATGATGGGTAAATTGTGGCTATGAAGGATTGCAAATGGTCAGGAACAATCCTCAAGTGGGCCATTGCATTTAAGGGATAGTTGATTGGTATTAAGGAGCCCAAAGTGTCTCAAGGAAACATTCTCCACACCATTACACCTCTACCACTATCCTGGACTGTTGACACAAGGCAGGCTGGATGCATGAATTCATGATGCTGGTGCCAAACTCTGACTTTATCACCTGTTGGCGCCTTAGTAGAAAATGAGATTCATCAAACCAAATTACCCTTTACCAGTCTCCAAAAGTCCAGGTTTGATTTTTCTGTGCCACCTGCAGCTTCAGCTTTCTGTTCTGGGCTAACAATGTGGAACATGATGAGGTGTTTTGATGTTATAGCCCTTCTGCCTCAATGTTCAATCTGTTATGCATTCTGAGATGCTTTTCTGGTCACCACAGTTGTAAAGAGTGGTCTTTCAGCTTGAAGAAATCTAGTCATTCTCCACAGACCCCTCTCATCAACAAGACATTTCTCTCTCCAGAATGGCCAATCACTAGATGCTTTATGTTTTTCACACCACCCTAACTAAAGTCCACAGACTGCTGTGTGTGTAAATTCCATGAGATCAGCAGTTATACAAATATTCAAACCAGCCTGTCTGGTACCAACAATCACACCACGGTCAAAACCACTGAGATCACATTTTTTCCTCCTTTTGGTGTTTGATGTGAACATTAAATGAAGCTCCTGACCTGTATTTGATGATTTTATGCATTGCACTATTGCCACATGATTGTGTAATTAGATAATTGAATGGATAGGCAGGTTAGCTGATGTACCTAGTAATTTTTTTCCTTGCGTTATATTACTTTTTTGTAAGTTCTTTGTTCCTTTAAAGTGATATTTTTCATGTCCTTCTTATATTTATACACTTTTTGTAACTATTGCTATGTTTATTTATTTATTATGTATACTATGAAATGCATGATATGTTCCCTTATGTTCTTTGTATTTTGTGGATGGGACCTCAGGAGGCGGGGCCACTCTAATGTCACTGCTGACAGTCCGCCTTCGGACTATACAGTATATTGTGAGGTTGCAAGTGGATTCTTTAATGGTTCCTTGACAGACATTTGAGCGGAGTATGTCACTCTAAGTTTTGTTTGCTTTGGATTGTGTTTTCTGGTTTTGGTTTATAATTTCTTTTTGGAACTTGTATGCCTTGTATTGCCTTTTAAGCAAATCCTTATTTGGTTATTTTTGAGATATTTTTTGCCGTATTTGTTATTATTTTGATTCTAACAAATAAATATCAAAATTTAAAAAGATTTCACATTGGACTTGTCTCCAGGCTAGAAGTTTTCACCATTCATCTCCCTTGTTGTGCATCTTCATATAGAAAACGCTACCATAGCTGTTCGTTTGTCTGTCCAGGATTTTAAATCACCTGTAGCTCGCGAACCGTTTCACCTATTGACCTGAAAGTTGGTACACATATACTATGTGATGTCTACTATTCGGTTTTGGGGTGATGATTGACCTCCAAGGTTATTGCTATTTTTATTTTATTTTATTGTAGAATCAACTCTTGGCAGCGGCCAGCGGGGCGGCCGTGCAGCACGTGCATATGGGTGCCGTTCTCATCCCTACTACTTTTGCCATCACTTCTCCTACCTCTTTATATCTTAAATCATTCTTGAGGCAGATTGAAGACTTAAGTTTTCAGTTTAAGTGAAAATTAAAGAAAACGTACTAAGTAATTGCAACACAAACACTGACATAATCAGTTTTAATGCAAAAAGATGCAGAAGAAAGAAGAGAAGAAGCGGGCCGATAGGGTGGAGAAAAGAAGAGCAGCTCAGGAAGCATCAACCACTGAGCAAACGAATGCTAAACGTACAGAGAAAGACTATGAAAACTATGAATGCTCAAGTTAAGTGTATTCACTGCATGTTATTGTGCATTTTGACATTACTGGTTTTTATACATTTCTTTAGTACTTTCTTGGAAAATGTAGAATATTTCAAACTTTTGAAGCCAGATCCACATTTTGAGCTTGTGTACGCCGAATCTTGCTAATACAGTTTGGGGTCAAACTACCTAAGGTGAGGCCTTTTCTAGACAGTGTAGGGAGGCCACTGGCTTGGTTTATGGGTCTTTTAGACCTCTCCTTACTATGTTTTTCTGGACTCAAATCATAACGGGTATCATAATCAAATAACACAATGTAGTCAAAAGAAAGTTACATTAATTCTAAATATCTTAGCCAATACATAATCATAACTCATAGTAAAAAATGAAAATGCATTCTTCAGTAAGCAGTAACACACAACACACACCTCACATATGTTTCAGTATATTATCTGTAATCTTGGACAAGACTACATACGGTATCTGTTCATAAAGGATTGTGTAACAATTGTGACTTTCAAAGACACACCCCTCAGGAGTTAACAGATGACTGTGTCGTAGCAACAGAGGCACAATGTAAAACATATATTAAAACTATATTAAATACAAAACATAGCAACAATCAAAATGAACTTTCTTCCAGAAATAATTAATATGCAAAATTGTAATTCAAGTGAATCCCTTGATGTTCAAACCACCATAAGAG
Source organism: Polypterus bichir lapradei (assembly GCA_026402145.1). NCBI lineage: Eukaryota > Metazoa > Chordata > Cladistia > Polypteriformes > Polypteridae > Polypterus > Polypterus bichir. The sequence continues at coordinate 83,865,607 of JANRMT010062837.1, read as the reverse complement.
CATGAAATAACGAGTAGAAAAATGTATTTACCTCAATACAAATTTGAAATGAAGTCATATTATTAAAGTTTTTAAATGTATTCTTTATTTTTATCATTACTCTGGAGACATGATTTTGTATGGTTGACACCATTTTTTGACTACTTTTGTATGGCCACAATGCTGTATATTGTTGACAGTTGCTATGCCTGTAGCCACTCCCACATGACATGGAGGTCACATGATGTGTTGTGTCATTAGACTCACCTATAAAAGATGGTGGAAAAGCAGGGCCATTATCCTAGCTTTCGGACAATTTGTAAATTCAAATCGCTAAAGACTAAAACTTCTGTTCATTTTTGCTTAGGAACTCTTCTTGTTATATTCTGATTTTGAATTATGTTTTGTTTTTTTTGATGCTCAGTATTCTTTAGGCCTTTCTGCAATTTTTATGCTCACTCTGTTACTCTAAATTTGGCTCCCCCTTTAACACCTGCTTAATTTCCGTGCTGTTTCTTCTTAAAACACTACCTGCTGTCCACTACCTTTTCCAAGGTGAGCATCACAAGAATATACCCCAAAGTTTATTGTGTGATTTTTTTTCAATCAATATAATGCAATAATAAGCTTTATTTGTGTTAACTGGCATATAGTTGGGGCAGTGTGTTGGAAAAGTGTCTTATTTTTTCAGTATGTATCACAGTTAAAGCTTAATTTCTAAATTTCTAGATTAAAAAGATCTTTAACACTGTTATCCTGCTATGTGACCAACGAATCCCTTGAGTCAGTGCCTTTCTATTCTCTGAACTGCAGATTATTTTACGTAATTAAATAATCACTTGAAAATTATTTAATGAATTAATATGTATTATAATAATTATCCTGTTTTGAGATTGCAGTCATAGTTGACTGTAGACATCAAAAAATAAAATATCAAAAAGAATACTAATGCTGATTCCCATTAAATAACATGCATTAATGATATGTTTGCTATGGTAAATTTCATTAAAATTATAATAGTTATGATTTAGCTGGGTAAGGCTGTCCTGGTGGTACCATGGTAAGCTGACTCATATCTTAGGTGAGCAAATACATCTGTTAATGCTTTTCCTGGAATCATTTGGTATGTCTGACCTTTCAACATCATATGCTCTCGTACAGGTGGCCAGTTGATCATAGCTCAGCTTGTATCCAGAAGGTTATTTGGCTACATTGTCGAATGGTTCTCCTCTTTTGAGCCACAGCCATTTAGAAGCTTTACTGCCACTTTGGTGAAATTGCAGATGGCTTTTCTCCTCATTTGCCTTTTGATTCCCAGTGCCCTGAAAGGATGGACAAGGATTGTGCTGCATAGCCCTTGCAATTGACTCCTATTGGGAAGCACCTTGTCCTCCATCAGCCTTCCCTGCCTTTTCATGCTATCCCCTCATACTTGCCGAGGTTCCTTTCAAAGGATTCATCTAAGCAATTTTACCAGGGAAATGTTAACTTCAGCAAGATGATGTGCTTGATGGATACAGTCACAAGAAGGAGGTCTGGTCTCAAGGCGGTGACCACAATGTGCCCCTGGAACTTGAGCTTCTTCTCCCAGTATACCAATATCTTCCAGTCCCTTGCATAGGCTAATGTTCCTGCAGATGTTTTTTCCTGCTGGTCTACTAAAGGTGATTAATTGCTTCTTGGGGCAATACTGATTGTGCCACTCTACTCTTTCACTGATGGTTTTTGCCACCACCTTCAGGACCTCATCATGTCGCTAATGATACCTTCCCTCTCCAAAAATTTAGGATATGATCCAAGATTACATGTTTCAGTCACAATGATGTCTCTGCTTGTCCCATGTGTGGAAATTTGCCAGGCTGGGAAGCACATCATACACAACCTGGGCAAAAAACTGGATCCAGTGGGACTCAGCTTTCCACAACTCACCCTTTGTCACCTTCCTCTGTAGTGCATTGTCCCATTTTGTCCAGGTACCCTGTTGCGTCATAGCAACCATTCTGCAGGACCTTCTTTCCTCCATTGCTGCTCTCACATCCCTCTGCATCAAGCCATACCTCATCTTCCCTATGGTGGTGTTTAACTGGGAAACTGGGAAAGATGTCAGTCAAGCTCTGTCTCGAGTGATTACTCCCACCAGCTAAGCCACTCCTGTGTTGTTTTTTACTTTGTGGCCCAGTCTATGGTCCAAAGCGCTGTGGAGCAAGTTTTCATTAAGGATAGATCTGTAATTTTCTCCATTTGGTTTTCCTTTAAACCTAACTAGTTTCCCAGGCACTGACGCTGAAAAACTATACCACAGCATAATGTTGACACCACTATGCTTCACCCTTAGAATGGTTTTGGGCAAGTGATGAGCACTGGCTGGTTTCCATCAGATATGACCCTAATCTGGGTTTCACCAGACCAGAGAATTCTGTTAGTCTAAAAGTTCTTTAGGTACCTTTTTCCAAATTCCAAGTGGACTTACATGTGCCATCTGGCCACTCTGCCCTAAAGCCCATATTAGTGGAGTATTGCAGTGGTGTATGTCCTTCTGGAAATTTCTCCCAGTTCTCTGGAGATCAGCCAGATTGACCATCTTGTTCTTGGTCCCGTGTTTTACCAAAGCCCCTTTCCCCTAATTGCTCAGTTTGGGTATTCTTCCAGTTCTCCAAAGAGCCATGTTTGTTCCAAACTTATTTCATTTAAGAAATACAAAAGTAACTGAGTTCTTAGGAATCTTCATTGCTGCAAGAACTTTGTTGGAGCCTTCCCTAGATGTGTGCATCGACACAATCCTCTCTCTAAGGTTTGTGGGTAATTCCTTCAACTTCATGGCTTGGCTTTTGTTCTGATACAATTTGTCAGCTGTAGGACCTTCAATAGACAGGCATGAGCCTTTCCTAATTATGTTCAATCAATTGAATTGACCACATAAGGTCACCAAGCAAGGTGTAGAAACATCTCAACAATGATCAATAGAATGAGATGCACATGAGCCTGATTTCAATTGTCAGAGAAAAGAGTCGGAATACTTATGTCAACGTGATGTTTCATTTTTATTTTTAATACATTTGCAAATGTGCTTCTGTGTTATTGAGTGGTATTTGATGTGGGAAAAATGAATTTAAGCAATTTTAACTTAAGGCTACAACATATTAAAATGTGAGAAAAGTCAAAGGGTCTGAACATTTTCTAAAGACCCTGTAGATGGCTAGATGAATAATATAACTTCTTCTTCTGTGAAACTGCAGTGCATCCCTATTCCCTTCTGTGTGCTCTATGTTATTACTTTTTTGTACTTTGATTACAAGATGTCTTCCCATGTAGAAGGGAAGGCCTGGAAATTCAGCAGGTTAAACAAGGTGCGTACCCGTCATAGCAATAGAAGGATTTCCAGCCTGGGTCAGCTCCCTAGGGACGAGTCTCACATTTTGTTTGCAGTTGACCTGTGCTTTGCTGTTGTTGAAGCTGCTATGCATTCTAAAGCCATAGGAGTTATTTTGATCTGTTGTTATTAACCTTTGACTGAGGCCTGCTGATTTAAATTGCTTCTTGACAATAGTAGCAATCCTTGTTTTTATATTTAGGATTTATTTTATTCATGATCTCTAAGGTTGACTTGGTCTTACACTGGTGAAATCTTAATAAAGTATTGAGGAAAGTGGGAAAAGCAGAATAAAGTCAAACATTAATAAGATCTGTAAAGTTACATGTTTTGATGAAATGATTATTTTTATTCTTAACGTCAAAAAGTGAAAAAATCTTTTATTATTAAAATTATATTGCTTTTGTATGCTTTTTGTTAAAAAAAAAAACAATTTTGATTTGCAGTGGGCAAGGCTATTAACAGTTTGAAATCAACAAGCATACTGAATCTGCTGATTGATCTCATACCTCTCCATACTCACTTCTGACCTCAGCTGTTGACTGAAGGTCTTAGATTATCCACCTTACGAGTTTCATTACACACTATTAGAGAAGCAGCTCATCCAAAGATGGAGAGGGTGAAGCTCCAGAGTGAGGATAAAAGTTTCACGCTCATCTTGAGATGGAAGAGGTGAAGATCCAAAGTAAGGTAGAAAGGATTCAGACCTGGCTTGACTCCATATGATGAGAATTGTTTGATTGCTTTTATATAAGTTGCATGAACTGTTACATCGCTCAGAGAGTTACGGTGAGCACAGGTACTGCAGGGAACTGGCTTACACCTTTTTTTCCAGACGCTGTTTTAATGAGCGGAATGGTGGCTCTGAGGCTAAGGATCTGTGCTGGTATCCAGAAGGTTGCTGGTTCAAATCCCTGTCACTGCCAAAAAGAGATCCTGCTCTGCTGGGCCCTTGAGCAAGACCCTTAACCTGTAATTACTCCAGGGGTGCTGTACAATGGCTGACCCTGCGCTCTGACCCCAAGGGGTATGGGAAAACGAACAAATTCCTAATACAAGAAATTGTATAAGGCGAAATAAAGAACAAAAAAAAAATGTTTGACGGATTTCATTAGACAAAGTAAAACTACCTCTGTGATCCGACATTGAAATGAGGACTGAGTTAGTTCATGTTACTGCCGAGAGAGTTAGATCATATAGGCTGAATCATAAGAAATTTGACAAATGAGAGGAGACGGCTCACTCCATCAAGCCTGTTTGTTTAGCTAACAGCTAAGCTGTCCAAAATGTGTCATTCTGTTACCAGTATCTTAATGATGAATCATTCTGAATGCCTGTGACTTCAAACAAGGAAATAAACATCTACCTGCCTGTTTCAATTGTGGAAACAAGAAGCTGGACTTGCTCTTTCAAATGTTAATAACTTTAAATATAAATCTGTGGCACAACTGAGCAGGTCTGACCTCATCTTATTCCCACCAACAAGCCGCTTGCTGTTATTTAAGTCAGACGTTCATCTGTGTGTTTGGGGGGGTTCTTGTTTGTTTTTATTATAATATTTATATATTGTTTTTTGAACCTCTGTAAAATTTGTGTTTCCTCTTTAGGGCAAATAAAGTATCATCTATATGTCTGTCTATCTTATATACTGCAGTTATAAGCAGCTGAAATGAGATTTGAAATTTGTTTTTTGATTTTTTTTTTGTGATCAAATTTTTATTGAATAAAAGCTCTTTGTTTATGATATGGTGAGGAGGTCAATAACTCAGGATGGGCATGTAGTAAGCCTGCTGTGACTCCAGAAAGAGGAGCTCGTTTTTGTAATTACATCGTGGTTGGTGTAGTGGGCAAGATTCACAGACGCAGAAAACACTAGCGAAAGTAGTTCTAGATGCTGAAATATTAGTCAAACTCCATATAGATTGACAGATAGAGCTTTTTTGACCCCGGAGGAAATTTAAGTTGTTGCAGAAGCTTTCACATTAACAGTATAACAAAAATTAAATTTACAAAAGCTTTATGCAACCTTGTATTTCAGATGCTAAGAGGCTTAGCAATACATTTGCTTTTTCATGGCTAGGCTATTGTAATGTCTTGTTTATGCAAGTACCTAACTATATATTAGAAAGGCTACAGCTACTCCAGGATATTGCAGCATGAGTGTCGACGCGTTTCAGAAAGAGGGAACATCTTACGCCTTTTTTGGCATCTCCACACTGGCTGACCATTTTGTTCAGAGTTGATTTTAAAATTTTATTACTGGTTATTAAAACACTTGTAAGAGCCAAATCTTTTAAGTTAATGTTAAGGGTGAATTTACCGTAGTTTTTGCTTAACTTCTATGGAATGTGGGTTTCCCATAGATAATGGTATAATCTGTTTAACGGCCTATAAGCTAACAATTTCATGGAATGTTCTTAATGCTCTTCTACATTTCTGTATTTAGACAATAAAATGATCTCAGCTCAACTGAAACATGAACTGTTACGCAAGAAGACATTATGGGCATATAGATTTCTGAAGTATGCACATATGTATGGTAAATAGGTCATACTTAGGTCCTTGTGTATGCAATAACTGATAGAAGTTTTAGACACTTAAGCCTTAAATGGAACATTATAGACAAGAGCTTTTTAATTTTTTTGTGTGTAGATTACCAGCGTTCTTCTTTATTTTTGTGTGAACTGTTTGCTTTGAATTTCACTAAACTTTTAAAACAAAGACATTTGGACTGTGGAGTTTTATCATATGAGTCATACTAACTGCCTTTCTGGCACCTGTACCGGGCTATTCAAAATGAAATTCAAAAAATGAATTTCAAAAATTTATTTCAAACAAACTGTATAAGACAGAAACACATTCCGCACATCATTTGATTGAGGAAAGTTTAAAGTTGATAAGCCCACCTAAAAGTACCAGTGAATGCCACCGAGTGCTATTTCTCGTTTATCATAAAATGGTGACAAAACCACAAGAGAAATCATTTTGGAGGTCCGGTGTTACCTGAACGACACCATTCCAGGAAGATGGATTGGAAGAGGTGGACAACAAGATCTTGCTCATCGTCTGTGGCCTCCCAGGTCTCCAGACCTTACCCCCTGCGATTTTTATCTATTGGTTTACATTTAAGAAAAAGTGTTTGTTCCACCTATGCCCGCTAATCTTCAAGATTTGCAACATTAAATTGAGGAAGCTGTGAATTCAGTAACTAGGGACCAGTTGACTCATGTGTGGCAAGAAATGGTCTACCGTTTTGATGTTTGTCTCGCTACAAATGGTCCTCATGTTGAGTGCATACAACCTCAACAACAATGTTTATTTCTATAGCACATTTTCATACAAATGATGTAGTTCACGGGATGAAGAAAGAGAAAAAAAGACAAAATATATAAAAATAAAATTAGGCAATACTAATTAACAGAATAAAAGTTATGTCCAATGGCCAGGGAGGACAAAAAAAAAAATGATCACAAGTACAAGTAAATGTAGGATCCCTCTATTTTATTCATTGTTTTAAAAAAGTGCTTAAAAAAACTAAAATCATATCGACTTGCCTTCTTTTTTGCATTTGAGTCATATTTCCATGACTCAAGTATGAACCATGTAACTTGCGACTTGAGGCAATGATATCCAACAGCGGAAATCTTAATGACTGTATCCTAATCCAGTGGGATTATTGAAGAGACATGTTGGCTTCCCTGACTTTAAGGAGCTGATCCATTCCCTTCGTAAAGTGAACTGTTGTGAAGCGGACACTTAATTAGAATTAATTTAAAAGTAAACCATTTTTAATCGTTCCCTGGCTCTAAAACTGACCCCTATTTTTTGTCCAAATAAGACTGAACTACATAAAAATCAACATAATTAGTTTAATAATTACACAATTCATCCAAACAAACCCTAACAAGTCATTGCATTTCATTAAGTGATATTTAATACAGCCCTTTACCTTGACTTGAACACATCTAGGTCTGTTTTGTTCTTGGGCTTTTCTAACTAGATCATGATCTGATTTGGCATCGTGAAGCCCAGGTTTACGTGAGAAAAAGAGCAATTCGCGAGACCAAGTGAGTGAACCACAGAAAGTGAACGTACAAGTACTGCAGACTGGCATGTCTGAACATGGTGGCACCAACTGAAAATAAATGAGGCTGGGACTGTGCATCTTCAACATCCAGTCCCGCCCCATTCGCAGGATGCTGTAAGGAGAGAGTCTGAACTCATGCTGAGATCCCATCTCTCTAACATCCAACCCTGCCTCAAAGATCCATCTCCACCCTTTATGGCAGGCTGCTGTGAGGATAGTGTCTAAAACACACCAGCGTCAGCTCTGGAAGTAACTGACCTTAGGATTCTCCATCAGCAACCCTTCCCTGCTCTACAGGCTATGAAGAAGTGTACTGGAAATGATCGAATGTTAGCGCCAGAGTCGTACATTTAAAAGACATCCCAGATTCTTCATTTACACCAATTTTTCTAAAGCCTGGGAAACCTTATTTTAGATGAATGACTGAGTAAAACATTCTGCATATTTATGTCACCATTTCCTTTTCTGGTTTAATATTACAGTAACGAATGTGCCTGCAAAATATATCCAATAAAAGTAGCCATTTAAAAATGGTGTGAAGTAAAAGTGAAAGCAGACAGAAATATTATACTCAAGTAAAGGAGAAATATTCTCAAAACCTACTCTACTTCATTACTGTGCAACACTGCCATTAGTTCTGATGGCCATCATTGTGTACACAGACATTTGCAGCAAAATGCTTCCCTCTCTTCTTCTTTATTAAGGTTTTAATAGTCTGGCCAGTTACTTTTAGTACAAAGCAAATAAACATTCATCCATCCATCATCCAACCTGCTATATCCTAACACAGGGGTCTGCTGAAGCCAATCCCAGCCAACACAGGGCACAGGGGGCACACACACCAGGGACAATTTACGATCGCCAGTGCACCTAACCTGCATGTCTTTGGACTGTGAGAGTAAACCAGAGCACCCGGATGAAAACCCACGCAGACACGGGGAGAACATGCAAACTCCACGCAGGGAGGACCCGGGAAGCAAACCCAGGTCTCCTAACTGTAAGGCAGCAGTGCTACCACTACGCCACCGTGCCTCCCAACAAATAAACAGATACCGGTAGTTATATTTACAGGACGGTATTTGGTACTGCATCCTCACCCTGACAATTGCTTTTGTGAAGTTTGCACATTCTTCTCTTTTTTTCTCCCGCTAATCATTTTGCTTTCATATCACAGAGTTGTACATTTAGCTTAATTTAAGAAAAATAAAAACTGTCCCAGTAGCAGTATGTACAGTAGCCTGTGATGGACATTAGTGGTTATTCCTGTCTTGCACAAAGTGCTGTTAAGGTGGCCTGCAGTTTCTCACTACCCTAAAATTGTTTTAGGTTCATTAAACAGATGTCATGCAGTTTTATGTAATTTTCTGTATGAAATCCTCCAATCCTTCTGGAGCATTCAAAATTTGAATTTTCCATTAGTTTGTTAATTAATTGCTTGATTTTAATTCCATAAATTTACCATTTTCAATGCTATTTTATGCTGTTGTTAGGTAGCGTCCCTAGTTTTTAGGGGCCTGTTCTCTAAGGTCGAGACCTTTGTAAATGAAGTGACAGGTTTCACTTCCAAACCAAATTTGCTGATTCATATTACCTCTCTTTGAGCCTTTAAATTCTTTATTTATGTTTGATTCTCTGGTTTATGGCACATGCTCCCACATTTGACCTCGATTATTGTCTCTCATTTTGGCTTTGTTGAGATATTGCTGTCCTCTCTTGTTTTGACTATTTTTTCAGTTTTTGACTTCACTTTTTCTCCCAGTGACTATTTTGAATATACTTGGTAGCTGTCTAGCACAACACCAGACTAAGGGGTCAAACCTTTTATAACCCACAAGCCCTGCTACTCATTAAAAGTCTTGTCATTTTCTAACCTGCTTAATCCAGACCAGGGTCGCGAGGGGGCTGGAGCCGATCCCATGCAAGGACATTTTAGAAGACTTGGGATTCAACAATTAAAACATACAAATTGATTCTTAAAATGAATGCAACATGCATTTATCATATTGTAGAATGTCCTAGAGAAGAGTGACATTGTCTCTTTTGACTGGTTATTTTCACCAGCACTGCTTTCTTCTCCTAGCTCATCAGACCATATCTCATTTTTCTGTCATTTGACCAAAGCCTGTGGACTACTCTTAGACTCACTTTGAAATGGTCTAACAAAATAAAATTTGGCCCTAGTCACACTCTAACCCAACCCCACCCTTAATGGGAGCAACCTAAAGAAGAAGTTAAGCACTTTGTCTGATTACAAAAATGCCTTTTATGCAGCTCTCTGTTCATTGTGTCTTATGTATGTTTTTAATGCCTGCAGAATTTTTGTATACACTCTGGCACAGGAGTATTTAAATTAGAAATATCCTCCCACTATCGTTTCACTTTATAATATAAGAGAAATACTTTATATGAGAGATATTATAAAAATTCACCATAAAGTGGTTACAAGGCTAGAAATCAACTTCTCCCTTCACTTGCTTGTGTGGGCATAAGTAGAAAGATTTAGCAACCCACTGAATCCCATTAGAATGCCAAGCACAAGTCACATTAGTTGTTCATTGCATATACATTATGACACGTTTTTATGTGCTTTTAATATTATATATTAGGTTGAAAATGATTACTATCCGTATAATAAGTGTGTACAGAAGTGTAGTATTGGAAACAGTCTGAGCAGCACACCATAATGCTCAGATTTACATGTTTTACACCTGCTGTTTCTACCCTAAGAGCCCTCCTGGACTCTTTTTTTTAAAAAAAAAGAGCATGAAATGTTCCAGTTTAAAGATGCTGAACATGAGTTGTAAATCGCTGATTTCTATTGCAAGAGCGAATCCAAGAAACCTGCAAGTTTTCATTCCCCACAGTCTCTTAATTAGAAGTCACTTCTCACCTGTAGCGGAGCGTGTCCTGTAATTAGATGCAATGTTGTTGCTGTCATCCTGACATATTAGAAAGTCATCCGAGTGTATATTTTACTTTTCTGAGAATAAATTCAATTAAATTCTTAGAATAAATTAATTAATAATTTAAGTTGTAAAGAACTGGAACCAATCAGTCACCAATATGTCCCAACTACACAACAACAACAGCTTTGGCGAACACTATCAAATTGAAGTAGCTGCTGCAGTGCTGGCAACCTTATTATTTACACCTCATTATCACTTGACAGATGATTAAATGAATGCTCCATCCAAAAATGTTTTTATAGGTTATTTACAGTACATGTTAGATTGTATTGACGGCCAAGAAAAATGTCAATGTTATGTTCTCATGAAGATACCAAAGTTTCTGATATAATAGGAATCTATGGTGGTCAATGCTGGACAACAACGACCAATACTTGTGTTAGATAATCTACACGTCAAAACATCAAGTGTATGCTCATAGTGTCCCAAACATATCTATTTTTAATTTAATATTGTTCCCGGAAAATGCTCTCATGAATAAAAATGGAATGCGCTCAGATTTGAACAAACATTTGAAATGAAGACCTGCCTCTCAGTGTCATTCATTAGTCTGAATTCCTACCCAGTAGCAGCTTCTTTATTGGCTAACATTGCATTTCATGTGATACCGACAGTGCAAAGCTCACTGAGAGGTGAATATCACTAAAGATTAAACATTAAAGAAGAGAGAATGAAAAATATTGTCAGGAACAGAAAGTGTGTTGGAGTTGTGCATATCTCTGATGCTTCAACAAGCAGATCAATCCACCCATGCAGTTGCACATACTTTTACTAAATAATTCCGAGGTACCTCATTTGTGGTTCACCGTTAAGAAAATAAATGTAACAACAGGAGGGGGGGGGGGGTCTAAAATTCAAATGCTTCTTCACATCTGAGCTGCATTGTATTTTCAATCAAGACAGCATGCTTAACAATATTTTAGTAAAAATACACGTTGTCACAAAAACGAGACATAGACAGATAAAGGTTTGGGGCAGCCACCCGTGTAATCTGATATCCTGGCTGCAAAAGTCGTTTTTGTCAAAATAACCAGCACTGAAGTGCATACAGCGGAGTCCAAAACAAGACTGAGGAAAAAGGGAAAAGGGGCAGGTTTTTAAAGGGGAAGACAGGAAGTGAGGCCAAAAGGATCGAGCACGTGGTCTTCAACCATTGGATCACAGCCGGACGTGACATCAGAAGGGCCGGAGCTGATGTGGTCGACTTCCATTGACTCGGTCCCGGAAGTGATGTCAGGAGAGCCAGGTGGAGTCCCCTGGAAATGGTCTACAGGCAAAGGAGAAAAAGAGTCAGTGCACTCTGCCACATCATGGCATGCCTCCGAACTGCCTTCACTCAAGCCCTTTAGCTGCCTCCCATGCGCACGTGTGTGACCAGGGCCCCCCCCCCTCAGCCCAGATCCGTCGGGTCGGCCGACCCTAACCGAGAGGTCGTGAACCCGAGAAAGAACATCAGCGTTGGCATGGAGAGCACCCCGACGATGAACGAGCGAAAACTTATAAGGCTGTAGATCAAGAAACCACCGGGTGACCCGGGATTCGACTCCTTGTGCAGGGCCATCCACTGTAGAGGTGCATGGTCCGTGACAAGGGTGAATTCCCGGCCAAACAGGTAGTACCTAAGCTGAGTAATCGCCCATTTAATCGCCAAAGCCTCCCTTTCCACCGTTGCATACCTGGTCTCCCGGTCCAACAGTTTCCGGCTCAGGAACATGATGGGGTGTTCCACACCATCGACACTTTGGCTCAGCACGGCGCCCAGGCCTGTGTCCGAAGCGTCCGTCTGGAGGATGAAAGGCAAAGAAAAGTTTGGTGCCATCAAAATAGGTGCGGACGTAAGGGCCTGCTTTAAGTCACCAAATGCAGCGCCTGTCTTCTCAGTCCATACCACAATGTTCGGGGCCCTCTTCTTTGTTAAATCAGTCAAGGGCGCCGCTCTCTCCGAGAACCGGGGTACAAACCGGCGGTAGTACCCGGCTAACCCGAGAAAGGCTTGGACCTGCCGCTTGGTTCGCGGACGGGGCCATTTCAAAATGGCATCAACTTTGGAGCACTGTGGCCTTACGGTACCCCGACCCACCAGGTAGCCTAAATATTTGGCCTCGCTTAATCCAAAGAAGCATTTCTTGGGATTAATCCGGAGCCCGGTCTCACCAAGTGTCCGTAATAACGCTCGGACATGCTGTAGGTGTTCCCTCCATGTGCTGGAATAGATGACCACGTCATCCAGGTAGGCAGCACTGTATGAGTTATGAGGCCGTAGCACTTTGTCCACCAGACGCTGGAAGGTTGCTGGAGCCCTATGTAACCCAAATGGAAGGACACGATACTGCCAGTGTCCGCTAGGGGTACTAAACGCGTTTTTTTCCTTCGCGGAGTCCGTTAAAGGAACCTGCCAGTACCCTTTTGTCATGTCAAGTGTGGTCAGATATCAAGCCTGTCCAAGCCTCTCGAGGAGGTCGTCCACGCGTGGCATTGGATAGGCATCAAATTGGGAGACTTGTTTAAGCCGACGGAAGTCATTGCAGAACCTCCAACTCCCGTCAGGCTTACCGATGAGCACAATGGGGCTGGACCAGGGACTATAACTTTCCTCAATCACACCTAGTTCCAGCATGTGCTTGATCTCAAGCTCCACTTCAGCCTTTTTTGCCTCGGGAAGACAATACGGGCGTTCTCGGACGATAACCCCGGGCTCTGTCACAATGTTGTGCTCAATCAGAGAGGTCCTTCCGGGGTTTTCACTGACTACCTCCCGAATGGTCCAGATAACTGTTTCTAGCTCCTGCCGTTGTCTGGGACTTAAGTCTGTACCGAAGTTAAGGTCGTGTGTGTGAGCGAAGAGTGAGCGGGGCTGGCCGGAGGAGGGAGCGGGGTCCCTGTCCTTCCACGGTTTCAGCAGGTTCACATGATAAACCCGCTCCTTCGGCTGACGATTGGGTTGACTCACCAAATAGTCGACCAGCCCCTTCCTCTGCTTAACTTCGTAGGGGCCTTGCCAATGGGCAAGCAACTTAGAGTGGGAGGTAGGCACTAGGACCATAAACCCGATCTCCCGGGTGGAACTCCCGAAGAGACGTGCCGCGGTTGTAGTTATGGCCCTGTGCTGCTTGAGCCTCTTCCATAGTGACTTTTAAGGAGAGGCCGAATCTTTTTAAATCTATCGCGTAACTGTGCGATATATTCTAGTATGTTTGTAGAGGGAAGAGCCTCTTCTTCCCATCCTTCTTTTAAAATATCTAATATGCCTGAGGTTGTCGCCCATACAGTAATTCAAAAGGGGAGAACCCCGTGGAGGCTTGTGGGATTTCCCGATAGGCAAAAAGGACGAGGGGGATGAGCTGATCCCAGTTCCTTCCATCCTCACTGACCACCTTACGCAGCATTTGTTTGAGAGTTTGATTAAACCTCTCTACTAATCCGTCGGTTTGAGGATGATACACCGAGGTCTTTAAATGCTTTATTTTCAGTAACTTGGCAGTCTTCTTGAACGTCTCCGAGGTGAAAGGGGTCCCTTGGTCCGTCAAGACTTCCTTGGGGATCCCCACGCGCGCAAAGACCCCTAGTAATTCCCGTGCGATGGCTTTAGAGGTAGCTGAGCGCAACGGAACAGCTTCGGGGTATTTTGTAGCATAATCCACGAGTACTAAAATGTACTTGTGTCCTTGGGCTGAGGGCTCTAGGGGTCCAACCAAGTCGACCCCGATTCTGTGGAAGGAAACATCAATCAAGGGAATAGGAATGAGAGGAACACGGTCCCTCCTAGGAATTTGTTGCAGTTGACACTCCGGGCAGGAAGCTCAAAAGCGACGAACCTCACCATTGATTCCCGGCCAGTAGAAACGGAGCTTGATCCGCTCCAGAGTTTTCTCGGTGCCCAAGTGGCCACCTAGGAGGTGGGCGTGTGCTGGCTCGCAGACCTGCCGCCAGAAGGTACGCGGAATTAGCAGCAGCTTTCTCTTCTGCCCATCATGCATTGCTATACGGTAAAGAAGGTCGTTGTCTAATACAAAGTGAGGGCCCTGTGGCATCGACTGATCAGCGCGCTGGCCATTGACAAGGACTACTGCATTTTTTGCAAACTTCAGGGAGTCGTCATTCCATTGCTCCCTTCTAAAAGAAGCCAGCGTCTTTAAATTGGAATCGCAACAAGGAGAGAGGGTCAGCCTCGACCTCAATGGGCGTGGTTTCCTCCCACTCTGCCGCGGCATTGGTGGATGACATGTCAGCACGCAACGGCCCGGGAGTTGCCACGTCACTCAGGTCAGCCGCTTCGTCTCTCTCTGCCGGCTGATTACACGGCGTGGAGGCAGCTTGAGACAGTTCATCTCTGTCCATAACGAGGCCAAAATTAATCCCGGGAGTGGTATGTGTCTCACCGCTTTTAATTTTAGACCAGTCCCACCCTAGTATCACTGGGTGTGGAGGATCAGGAAGGACCGCTACGGTGAGTTTGCGAACTGATCCTCCGTAACTGATGACTCAAGCGGCGGACCTGTACCAGCGGATTTCTCCGTGGACACAGATTATACTGGTCTTAAATTTTAGCCACTGTTGCGGTAGCACAAAGTGGCGGGCAACAATGGAAATGTTGCTGCCGGAATCGAACAAAACGGTGGTCTTGTGTCCGTTGACGATCACCACGCCAGTATGTGGGACCGCCGACGGATTAACCAGAGCACACCAACCCCTCCTCGCCCTCCACCTGCATTCCTCCTTGCCTCCAAGCGGTTTGTGCACCCGCGGCACGGCGGCCGCCGATACAAGCTCCGGGTTGTACAGGGAGGGGCTAGGTCTTGGGACGTACCCCGGCTGAGTTCGACATAAGGACGGTTCTGCTCCCCCAGAGTGTGAGGCCGCCCTCTGTGTCTCCAGAAGCTCTATGAGCTCTGACATGTTCTTAAACTGCTTGCCCCAGACCGGCTGAGTGAAGCCATGGGGAAGCGCTTTCAGGAGCAGATAGCAAGCTACCTGCTCTATTATTTGGTAGGGCTTTTTTTTTTAAATGGCCATAGCCACTGCCCTACCGTGGCCCAGAAGGACCAGGCTTGTTTGCTGGTCGGCCGCTCAGGGTCCAACCTCCATTTTTTTATTTCACTCACCTGCCAGTCTGGGGCACCCCTAGGTGTGTAAATGGGGCTCTGGTTTCACAGGGAGGCAGGCACTCTCCCCCAAGAGAGCATACTGAGCCCCTTTTGCCTCCCCTTTCCAGGGCAGCCCAACTCTGTGAGCTCCACCCGCACAGTCCTTGGCCTCTCTAGGTGGCCTAGTTATGTGTGCCGGGAGTGGAGCCCGCACCGGGTCTCGCCGAACCACGGGACACCCTCCCCGCCTGAATACTCGGCCCCGGTACGCTCCCACCTGGGTGTATTGCAGGTCCTGTCCCCTTCTCTTCTGGGACATCTCCATCCTGCCGACTACGCAACTGTCACAAAAACGAGACATGGACAGATAAAGGTTTGGGGCAGCCACCCGTGTAATCTGGTATCCTGGCTGCAAAAGTCGTTTTTGTCAAAATAACCAGCACTGAAGTGCATACAACGGAGTCCAAAACAAGACTGAGGAAAAAGGGAAAAGGGGCAGGTTTTTAAAGGGGAAGACAGGAAGTGAGGTCATAAGGATCGAGCACGTGGTCTTCAACCATTGGATCACAGCCGCACGTGACATCAGAAGGGCCGGAGCTGGTGTGGTCGACTTCCATTGGCTCGGTCCTGGAAGTGATGTCAGTAGAGCCAGGTGAAATTCCCCGGGAATGGTCTACAGGCAAAGGAGAAAAAGAGTCAGCGTACTCTGCCACATCCCGGCATGCCTCCGAACTGCCTTCACTCAAGCCCTTTAACTGCCTCCCATGCGCACGTGTGTGACAACGTGTTTGAGAGGCTGGAATAGACAGGTAGCAATGGACTTTCATTCCATCTAGGATGAGTATAGGAC
Source organism: Polypterus bichir lapradei (assembly GCA_026402145.1). Lineage (NCBI taxonomy): Eukaryota > Metazoa > Chordata > Cladistia > Polypteriformes > Polypteridae > Polypterus > Polypterus bichir. Next base: position 83,849,271 of record JANRMT010062837.1, on the reverse strand, counting down.
CCTTACCCAGATGGGAGGACAAAAGAAAGGAGCAATGGGGAAAGGCTCCTATTCCAGAATATGTTTGTCTCCAGTCCACAAGATGACAGCATTCCAGGACCTCGGTAACCATGTGGATGGACACCTGCAGAGCATGAAGGGAGTTGTAGTGCCGTGAATCGGCTCCATTTAGTGCAGCCAGGGAGTGCTGTGGGGATTCATGACCCTTGTTCTTCGGGACTTCCACTTGACCCGGAAGTGCTTCGTGATCCAACATAAAAGCCATCAAACCTTCTCTACTGGAGTCAGAGTGAGGAGGTAGGAAGGCAACACTCACTGGAGGGAAATGGACAGAGAGAGAAGAGAAGGAAGGAAAAAAGAATTGGAATTCTTTGGTGCTACAGCTGGAGAAACCTTGGTGAGGTATTTTTACAATTAAAACCTCTGTTTGCAACTCATGACTGTGTGTGTGTAGGTTTTGGGGGTCAGTGGCACCTCTTATCTGTCACAAAGTATATATATTTTAAAATTGAATTAACAAGTCGTGAGGGAGCCCTAAATCGCCTGATAGCAGTGGGCGGAAAAGACCCCAGTGGCAGTTCTTAGCACAGCATGGTGTAATGAGCCGTTAGCTAAAAGTGCTCCAAGAGAGCACTTTCTGGAGTGGATGAAGGAGACCTTTCATGATAGCATCCAATTTTGATACAATTTTATATAAATATATTTTTCTGTGGAGTACTGCTTTAAGGAAAAAGAAAAAGAGTGCAGAATCTTTAGAGGGTAGTGAATTAAAAATAAAGAATATACAGACCACAATGCCTATACATTAAGGTATGGCTACAATTAACATCGTTCATAAGAAAATTGTTTATTATTGGAAATCTTTTGAGGTTATAGACAGACAGTTGAGGAAAATGTCTTAATGTATAAGTGTGGAAATTAGAAAAACACTTTAAGACAATCTGACCTACTTAACCCGACCCAGAAACCTACATTGAGGTTAACTAAAAACTCTACCTTATTCTTCTAAGAGTCAGTGTTGGCATGTGTGTTGTCATGTGAACTGGTGCCAAATCCCACTGGGACAGGCTGTGGCCACCAAAAACCTGAACTGGATTAAGCTGGTTTGTTAATGGGTGGATTGATGGAAATGCTCCAAGCTGTTCAGGCCAAACTGCTGAAATCTGCGTGTTAGGGTAAGAGTCCTGTGCTCCGACAATACCTTACAGTCCAGCCAAGAGTTGGTTCCTGCCTTGTATCTATAAAATTACCTACAAACAGTGGATTCTGAAAATTCACAGACAGGTGGATAATTTCCTTTTATATATAAACTCTATATATTGAACAAAATAGCTTTGCTTAGAAGTAAGACGTGTGCTGGTACCTTTGCTTACAAATCGGCTGCTATAGCAAATGGAAATGTGCATCTTGCTTTTGTCTGGCTCACCTACAGGTACATTTCTGTGCTGCCTCTCCCACACTCCTGTGCATGTTGTGGTCATTGGGAATTTTTTTCTTTGATTTGATGCCAGGCCACTGGCAGGCTTTACTTCAAGTAAACACATCAGGAGGGCTGCAGTAGAAAAAGCAAGCAGGCAGCAGAATAATAAAGAAATGAACTTCAGGCTTGTGTCCACAGGTGCCAAAATTCTCTTACGTATGTTGGAGAGAACACCTGGACAATTTTCCCCTCTCAAAAATGCCACTTTTCATACCTTGCTGCCCCCGTTAATCTTATCACCGAGCCCCCAGACGTCTAGCAGGTTGATTATCTATACCCCACTACAGGATCACACACCAGGTGATTCCAAAAAGAACCTAATTATTGGATAATATTGTCAGCTGGTGACTCCTGGACACAGTATACTTTAAAGTGGGAGGCAAAGAAATGAACAGTCTCTAAATTTTGCGGTAGTTTCATTTTAATGGAGAGAGAGACAGAATATCAACCAAAAATCCAGAAAAAACACATTACATAAAAGTTTTAAATTGATTTGCATATAATTGAGAGAAATAAGTATTTGATAACCATTTAAACCCAGCCAACTGCCTTCAGATCATTAACATGCTTCTCCCATGTAGTTTTGGGCTGATCCTTCACCTTTCTCATGATCATCCTCACCCCATGAGGCAAGATCTTGCATGGAGCTCTAGGCCAAGGGCAATTGATGGTCATTTTATATTTCTTCCATTTCCGAATAATCGCACCAACAGTTGTAACCGTCTCCCCAAGCTTCTTGCTGATGGTTCTGTAGCCCATTCCAGCCTTGTGCAGGTCTACAATCTTATCCCTGATGTCCTTTGACAGCTCTTTGGTCTTACCCATTGGGGTGGAGAAGTTGAAATGGAAGAAATTGATCCCATGCATAGGTGTGCTTTAAACACATAACGGGATGAGATCAGGAGTATCTGTAAACTGTAATTGATTGATTGATTGAATGTAATCTGTGTGCCACATGGCAATCTGTGGGAGTCAGAATTCTGGCTAGGTTGTAGGGGATAAAATATTTATTTCACTCAATGACAAGCAATTCAATTTTTAACTTTTATGTAACTAGGGGGCTTTGCCCCCTGCTTGCTTCGCTCACCAACCCACCCCATCTGCACTTCGCGCCAGACAATTCGCATCTTTGTCACTTGCGTATGTGGATTTCACTTTCACCAAACAACAAAACTTTTAATTCTCATGGACAGGCCTCTTCATTGGGAGGAAACACTACTTTTCCCTGATGGCAACACGAATTAGACAATCTACAAGTCTCCAACTTAAAGTTTTAAGCCAAACAATATCTACATACCTCTGTCATATCACCATATATTCGATCTCTTTTCCCTTTTCATCAATATCACATTGAATTTTGATTCCATGTTTAGAATTACATCATGACAACGCAACATATAACTGTCCGTGACTGAATATGGTTTCTTTCTCTCTACAAGAAATGTGTCTGACAATAGCATTCACACAAATGAGAAAAGATTGAAAGGTTATGTGGGCAGGACTTTTTCAAATCTCTTTTCATAAGCTGGTGTCTCGCGGGGCTTGAAATTTTCTCTAACAGGATTTTACTTTCACCAAACAACAAATCTTTTAATTCTCGCGGATAAGTCTCTTCATTGGGAAGAAACACTACTTTTTTTTTCCCTGATGGCAACACGAATTAGACGAACAATATATTTGATCTCTTTTCGCTGTTCCGTTATTTCACCAAGTAATAATTTCCCTAGTTTGCGCTAATGCGATCTTTACTATCCATTTTTTGAGACATTTGAATTTTTTTGCCAATCCCAAGTAACAACCACAACCCCTGAATCTCCTTTCTGGGGAAGTCATGTTATGATGCTGGAACAACTTTGGCAATTAATTAACAAAGAGGGCCTTCAACCTTAAAATCTGTGAATGTCTCCCTCTTTGGCTTTGTGAGGGCCCATTTTCCTCAGTCTGGGTTCATCTATAATGTAGGCATGATGGTTTTGTGACAGAACTGATGCTTAAGCAGCTTAGGATAACCAGTAGCTTCCTTTGAAACTATATGAAAGTTATTTTGGCATTCAGAAGCAGAAGCCTATAGTGATGCAGCAACGTTTATTGCTTTATTCTTTTAATATGAGCTCTACAAATCCATTTCTTCTCTGTACCTTTATTCTTCAAGCAAGTGTTTTGTGAGAAAGCTCTTCTTTTCATTTTTGCATGTTTTACATGTGTAGCCACTTTCCTTTTGTGGAATGCATAATGCATAAGAGTGGGCAGCAAATGGCAGAAAAAATCATTAAACATTACTGAATGGAGCTCTTTTGCAAAGTACTGCATGTATAACCTGTTAGTTCTGAATACATGTTTGAACAAATGAGTTGTTTTTGGTGCAGCCATTAGAGTATCACCAAGATTTTATTTTTTTAATTCAGTGAAGTTCATGCTAATAATTACTGTGCATACAAGAACATAAATTCTATCGCTTAATTAAGAGAGAAACGGACCCATTTGTACTTGGGTATTCTCTACTTTGCATCCACTCTATATGTGCTTCCAAAATCTCAAATTATCGGGGCTATCTGAAAAAAGGGGCCCATGTTAAAATGAAAACTGTTTATCCTCTATTCAGGGTAGAATAATTTGATGATCATCACCACCATTATATTCAAGGAGAAACTGGACAAGAAAAATTTGGATTAAAGATCTGGAAACAAAAGGAAAAAATCATTATAAAAAGGCTTAGCAGAGTCTAAGAGTCAAAATAACACATGCAAGGTCTTGTCTCCCTGAAATTATTTTATTACTAGCTAACTCCACAAATTTTCATTATTATTATTTTTTATTATGCTATTAATTTTTATTGAATCCGAAATCTTGGACATCAGGAAAAGCATGCTGCTTTCTTCAGTACAGGCTTAGTGGTGACACTCACTGTTGGAGATACTCGTCACACCGTTCTCAACAATGACATGGCCACCAATATGAAAAATGCTCAAAAATGATAAAGAAAATGACAACAAGAAAATAAATAAAAATAGCAATAAAAATGAGTTATAAGTGTATATTGTTGAATTTTGTTTTGCTGTAGCTGCTTTATAGCACCCCACATTTACTGCATTAACTGTATGTGGACAGTAAAGAGACTCACTAGCTTAGCACAAGCAAACCAAACGGTTAAGATACCCCTGTGCCAATCATCAAAAAAGGTACCTGGTCCTCATGCTGCTTTCTATTGAAGGCGTTCCACCTCAGCTTCTAACTCTTGTAGGAATATGACAAACATCCACAAGGGGTGCACTTATAAAGAATATATTTGTCCCTGTGGAAAAATTTGTTTTTTTACAGAAGCTCTTTTAAATAAATAAATGCTTAAATAGATAAATAAATCTATATCCGCACACTCTGTGGTCTGAACATACACCAGAATGACTAAAAAGAAAGAAAACTTCTGTCACAGTCCCAATGAGGCATTATACAGGTGTATTGCTACTGGTATAAAGGAGCCCCCATAGCATTTCTTCACACATTTTTGCTGAATAATTCGTTGGCTGAAAGTCCTCAGTATCAGCGTGTCAGAGAGAGGATGTGCAACATTGTTCATAATGGCACTCCTTTTTGTTTAAATTCTCTCCTTTGCTACAACCTCCAGGGGGTGCAGAGAGTGTCCTATAACTTAACCTGCCCTTTTAATTAGCCTGTTGATTTGGTGGGCATCTCCTGAATACCACCATATAGAAAATTGTATCGGCCATCACAGTGTTGCAGAACATGTGAAAGATGTTGTCACACACGTGCAAATGGGAGGCAGCTAAAGGGCTTGGGTAAGGACAGTTCTGAGACATACCGGGATGTGGCAGAGTGCATTGACTGTTTCTCTCCCTTGCCTGCAGACCATTCCCGGGAGATTCCTCCTGGCTCTCCTGACGTCACTTCCGGGACCGAGCCTATCGAAGGAGACCTTGCCGGCTCCGGCCCCTGTGATGTCACGTCCGGGCTCGAACTAATGGCTGAAGACCTCAATAAGCCCGACCCCTATGATCTCACTTCCTGTTTTCCCCTTTAAAAGCCACCACCTTTTCCTTATTCCCTCAGTTCTGTTTTAGACTCGGTTTTGTGCACAGTAGTGCTATTTTCATTTAATCGACTTTGCAGCCAGGGACTCAATTATACAGATTGCTGCCCTAAACCTTTTTCATGTCTCAATAGTCTCATTATTGTGACAATGTCACTTCCCACATTAAATGAACGCAGTCTCCTAAGGAAGAAGAGTCTGCTCTGCTCTTTCTTTTATAGTTCTTTTGTGTTCCAAGACCATTCAACCTGTCATTAATGTGGACCCCCAAGTACAAAAAAGTGCACCACCTCCACATCCACTCCCTGAATAGTGACCGGACATAGAGGCTGTTTGTTGTGGCGAAATTCAATTACCAGTTCCATGGTTTGCTGATGTTAAGTTGCAGACAATTCTGTTTTCATCAAAAAACAAAGTTCTCCAGCTGACTCCTCTCCTCTGTCTCATCCCCCTTATCAATACACCCTATAAGTGCAGAATCATTTGAGAATTCCTATAAGTGACATGGCCTTGTGCTATATTTATAGTCTGAGGTGGACAGTGTGAAGAGAAAGGAGACAGAACTGTTCCTTATGGTGCTCACATCCATATCAGAAACACAATCCTTGAGTCTCATAATCCACAATTACTATACCTTGAATATATTACCATGAACACCATGTTTGTTGTTTTGGTTTATCGTTGCTATATCTACTGTTAACTGTGTCGTGTGTATGAATGTAAGGTTTATCTTCTTTATAGTGCACCACGTGTACAGCCTTACCAGCACATGGACAGCTGCTTCAAGCAAAGAGGTTTACTAGTTGTGCACAAGCAGACCAAACGGTGGTCTTCAGACCTGAGCTACACCTGTGCCAGTCACCAAAGCAGGTGCCCACTCACCACACGGCTTTCTCTCAAAGACGTCTCTTCTTAGCTGCTAGCCCCTGTAGAAATATGGCAGTCACCCACAACATGTGCGCTTAACAATACACCTTGACACAATCAAACAAAATAAACTCAATATTACTATCAAGCAAAATTAGTAACAACACAGTATAACTGATGGTAGCAAAAAAAAGAAAATATATTTGAAAAGAGTCTAAATAGGTTAGGTGTATTTGCCCTAATGATTACTGCCCAGTAGCACTTATTCCCGTAGCCATGAAGTGTTATGAGAGGCTGGTACTAGAACACATCAAGGACATCATCCCTGACAGTTTGGACCCCCTCCAGTTTTCTTACCGTTGCAACAGGTCCATCTCCATAATACTTCACACCACCCTGTCTCATCTGGAGAACAAGAACTGTTATGCCAGGCTGCTGTTTGTGGACTACAGCTCTGCATTTAACACCGTCATTCCATCCCAGTTCATCGCTAAACTCCTGAATTTGGGGCTTAGCTCTTCACTGTGCAACTGGTACTGGACTTCCTCACCGGGAGACCTCAGCATGTGTGTATTAGTGGAAAATCCTCCTCCATCATCACCATCAACACTGGCATCCTGTAGGGCAGCGTGCTGAGCTCACTGCTTTACTCTCTCTACACCCATGACTACATAGCTAAGTACAGCTCTAACACCATCCTCAAGTTTGCTGATGATACCACTGTAATAGGTCTGATCAGCGAGGACGATGAGATGGCCTACAAAGAGGAGGTCAGACTCCTGGCAGAATGGTGTCAGGACAACAACCTCACCCTCAACGTGATGTCAGGGATGCCAGGGGCAACGACCCGGCCGGGACGCCGTGAGGGACCGGAAGAGGGTCAAAGCCCACCCTGGATCACGTGGAGGCCACCTTCCTGGTTGCTCTGGGGGCCACGGGTACAGGGCATGGAAGCTCCACCCTGTAGGGGCCCGTGGTCACCGCCAGGAGGCGCCCCAATGCCTTGGGGACCTGTTACCCCAGCACTTCTGCCACACCAGGAAGTGCTGGGGGGAAGATTTAGGACGGCACCCGGAGAGCTGCCGGGAGGACAGCTGGCACTTCCGCCATGCTGGGGCGTGGCCAAGGGAGGAATGCCGGGAACACCTGGGGCTCATCCGGGAACTGGATAAAAGGGGCCATCTCCCTTCATTCGAGGCAAGAGTCGGGTGGAAGAAGGACAAGGCAAGAAAGGAGAATGGAGGCGGCCCGAGAAGAAGGCATTTGTGGCCAGGACTGTGATTGTTGGGGTTTGTGCACTTTATTCTGGGTCTGAGTGACCAAATTAATTGTAAATAGTGTAAATAAACGTGTGGTGGTTTGAAGAACAACATGTCTGCCTGTCTGTGTCCGGGCCGGGTTCACAGTGAGCAAAACTTTGGAGATGATTGTGGATTTCCATAAACAGGCAACAGAGCACAGCCCCATCTACATCGGTGGTGAGGCTGTGGAGCAGGTCAGCAGCTTTAGGTTCCTCTGAGTCACCCTCACTGATGACCATAAATGGTCAAGTCACACTGCAGCAGTAGTCAAGAAAGCCCAACAATGTCTCTACTTCATCAGGAGACTAAGTAAAGCCCGAATGTCTCCCCACAACCCAGTGCAGATTCTACAGATGTACTGTGGAATCCATCCTGACAGGATGCATCACATCCTGGTACAGCAACTGCTCAGTTCAAGACTGCAGAGCTCTGCAGCGGGTGGTGAACACAGCACAGCAGATCATGGACACACAGCTCCCTGCGATCCATGACATCCACACTACACGCTGTCTCAGGAAAGTGATGCATATCAGGTGGGACCCCAGCCACCCTGCACTGTCACTTTTCACCCTCCTCCCATCTGGGAAGTGACTGAAGTCCATTTGGACGCGCACCTCCAGGTTCAGGAACAGTTTCTACCCAACTGCAATCTGACTCACCTTGTGTCACCTCCACTGCTACCTGCACATATACTTCTGCCACTGTATCTATTTATTCCTAGGATTCTGGTTTTATTTATTTACTTATTTATATTCATTTATTTATTGCATGTTTTTTTTTTCTATGTTCACTGTCTGCGGGAGCACATGCAAGCAAGCATTTCATTGTACATGGTACTTGTACACATGAAAATAAAGAATTGAATTGAAAAAAAAGTGCCTTATTAAAAATACTTACGTAGAAAATACAGGTGACAGAAGATGAGTCTTTTCAAGTCTATGTGCAGAACAACTTCATATCGTTGTTTGGTCCGCAGAAGTCTTGGCAGTTACTTTGGGAATTCCGGCATCTTGTCTGGGTGTCTTCTTCTTTCTTTTGTTCTCTCTGTCTGTGTGCAGCATGCATCTCAAATTAAAGGCTTCATTTCACATGGAATTAACACTGATTACAAGAATAATTGAAAAGTACTTGGCTTTCTTGGGTTGATTGTACATTTTGACCATAGTTACTCCTGGCTATAAATTATAAAAAAAAATATTTGTGACAATCTTTTGTATTTTAATATTCTAAAAGAATGACCCAGATTATACAAGGTTCAAGTCAGTAAAGATAATAGAGTTTAAATCAGTCTGTAGCAGTGATTAAATAAATATTTTGTATGCCTTCATTTGTATTATTAAAGAGTAAGAATGCTGGACAAACCAGTTTTCTACCGTCAGAGTTTCATTATTAAGAAACGGACCATCTGGGCCAGTTTTATTGTTTAATTGTTTCCTTTTTTTCTTACAGAAAATGATAGACTAGGGGGTTAAGCTTGCATGAGCTGTTTTGGTAGTGGATGTTACATTATCCCTATACTGTAAAATAGGGAAGGGGTTGAGTATGAGCAATTTCATTGGTGAATAGCCTCAGGAAATGTCCGCCAGTGTGTGCTGCAGAGGGTCAATAAGAGCGAGACCAGCAAATCACACTCCCCCATGCGGCATGGGGCTGCCTTGTGCTATTGTTTGAAGCTGCGGTTCCAGGCACAGTGGGAATGTCTCTTTTTTTTCTCCTGTATCTATACAGATGTGTCACACTTTCTTCTTCCATTAAGAAGAAAGAAATGCCTTGTAAATAGTATTATGTCTTTTATTTTTATTATTTCACAGTGTGCTGCGTGTTTTCTAATGAGGGGATGGGAGAAATGGACTCATTTCAGGCTTGTTTGAGATTTTTGCTGGGCACTGGCTAATATGTGTGCATAATTAGCCATGCAGTGCTGTGCTGCCAGTGCACACGGATCAGTATTATATATCTGGAGGTGGTACTCGTAATACTGTAAGTTTTTTGTTTATTTTACAAATGCATGTGTGATGGAAATCTGGCAGTGTTTAATCAACCCATTTTTGCCTTTTTAAGTTTACTGATTGTATTATCGTGGTATTTCCCTCTACTTACCCTTTACCTGTTTTCTCAAGGGTAAGTGTTTTAGTCAAGTTCGTTATCGGGTTGGTCTACTATTGCACTTTAAGATGAACACACACATACATAGCTATACGCATACATACAGACCCTAACCACAACAGTGCCCCATGAATGACACACACACGCTGATTAACCCTTAGCACTTTAAATCACACAATTACTTTAGGAATAACACAGCCTGTCACTCAGTACTTCAAGAGACTTACTTATTATCGGCACGAACAACATCCAATGTTTTAGTGATATCTCAGACCTAAATATTACTTTTGGTCTACAAGAATACATTTAAACATACAAAGACTCAGCACTCTTAACTATAGGCCATTTATCAGTCAAGAATACCTTCTTTTCGTACTGTTCCAACTATTGAGTGGAGCTTCTCACCCGCAGCCAAAATAAACCTTGCAGCACAGATTTAATGGCAAATGTCCGGCTGCTTCAGGTGCTCAAAACTTATTACTTCAATCACTCTAGACATTAAGACAAAGCATAGAAAGTTAAAAGCAGCATGGTATTTATTACAAGAATAATAATAATACCACTGGAAGAAAAAATAGTAGAAATTATGTACTGATAGGAAAGTCTGAATATATATAGTCATGAGAAAAAGCTTACGAGAAAAAGTAGAGATGAAAAGGATGAATGTCCCTGGGCGGTGTTTGATTTAGCAATTGATGTTCATGACGCTTTTCTGATGACCAGTGCCATCTTCGTCCATTCTTTTTCTTCCTCCCTTCTTACGTCCTTACTTTCTTCTTCCTCTTCTTCTTCTTCTTTTCTTTCAAATGAGGCATATTTATTATGAAATGTCATGCCATGGTTTCACAACACGTGCACCTGATTGGCTGGCTGTCAATATGATTGATGAATTAATTCACTGTCCGTTTTCCCAAACAATAAAACCTTTTATGTTCTCTGAGGTGTCGGTAGATCTTCCTTTCTCAGGCTGTAAAATAATTAGTCATCGGCTCAGTCTTCCTTTCCCAGGTTAGAAAGTAATTGAGCCACCAGCACATCTTCCTTGCAATGTTGAAACAGCTGTTTTAAAAGTGAGGCATAAGGGAAGAAAACCTGCTTTGATTTGTCTTAAATGTAGTTCTTCTGTTGTCTTGTCTCAAGCAAAATATAATGGAAAATTAAACCAAAATGTACAGATTTTATACAGCATAACACTGATGACACACATTCATTAATCAAAAAACCCAGTGGTTAAAATGACTGTGAGTTCAAGAAATGAATGCGGTTAGAGGTTGAGGAAAATATCACACAGCACTGTCAAAACCTTCAGTCTATGGTTTCAGCACATCTTAGTAGTTGAAATGGCGTTTTAGTTTTTTGTTTCTTATTTTTTGTGTGTTCTTCTGACCCACCGCTGGTCACGTCAACAATGTTCTTACAGCAGACCTGCACGAACGTTGTGTTCATGGCTGCTACAACTCTCTGATTTTACGCTGGCTTTGCAAAGCTTAATGGTGTGATTGCAAAAAAATGTTTACCTAAGCCACCCAGCATGCCAAATTTCCAGGAAAATATTCAGGGAACAAGGTCTCCAGCAAACACAGCATATTTGCTGCGAAAATGGCTTAGGCAAATTTTGACGATCAACACTACTGGCCACAAAGTCACAGGTGAACAGGTAACCCAGGAGAGCGGTAATGCAAGCAGCCTTACAGGTCATGGACCTCCTTGGTGTCCCTCATAACGTTAATAATTGATAACGTCAATTGATTTGAGGCAACTGCTCCTTCCTAACATTTAGTTAGGAGTGTAGTGGCAGGACAAGTAATCCAATTATTGAAAGTTTCAGGATGGCAAACATTTGGAAGCAACTGACTCAAAAAAAATGTAAAAATCTTATGACATTACAATAGAGTTATGGATTGTATCCACAAGGGGGCACTACTGAGTCCCAAACTGCAGACATAATAATGCCCAACACAATTCCCAGTTCGATAAAAAATATTGTTTATTGGCTTCCAATACCTTCCTTACGCAAACTCCAGCCACAATACACAAACATAAGTTCTCTCCTTCCACCTCCCATAGAGTGTTGTCTGCTGCCTCCCATCTCTGACTCAATGTAGTGAGGCTGTGGGCTCTGTTTTGAATCTGACCCGGGAACTGCTTCTGGTGTCATGCCCAGGTCATCCAATGCATTCTGGGTCATGCAAAAACCAGTGTAGTCCTCTTCTGGCAGCACACTCTGGTGGTACACAAAGACTCCAACAGGGCTTCATTTCCAGACTCCAATTCCCACCCTATGGATGTCTTAATCAGGTTCCGTCCTGAGGAACACTGCCACCTGTTGTGTGGGGGAATGAACACTCCTGGTGTGCCCATTCTCCCATTCAATCCATTATGGCCCTCCTGGCTGGGCAAGAATTCATCCTTCATCCTGGCTAGGATGCCTGTCCTTCTTCAGTTGCACCTCCAGGATGAACTATCTTGTAGACGTGGGTATTGGGGAGAGCAGGTTAATTTGAAAGTGGAGTTTGGATAAAGCTTGAAATAAGAGGGCAAATGAACAAAATGAAGTATATGCATAATATGATGTCATGTGTGTGCGTAGGTGACAGGGGATTAGAAACCAAACCCATGAAATTTTGTTTACACGGAATGAAATAAACTCTTTGAATATTATTGAAACTGATATTTTTAAAAAGCTTTTAATATTGCAAAATACAGTACTTATGTTACAGATAAGAACAGAGTAAAGAATGGCTTCAATACTCTGCTAAAGCTTAATAATTGGTAGTAATTTATGTGTCACTTACCAGTAAAGAGAGGAAAGCAAACATACAAAGCCAGCGTAAGCAGATAGGAGACCAGGACAGGACAGGAAAGGATTTAGACGTGTTCATTTTGAAACTGGGTAAGGCAGAGGTTGGTCTCTCTAAAAGAAATGAGAGTGTCTGGGCTGCTGCACCATTCTGGGAGAGATGGAGATGAGGCAGGCAGCATTAAAAAGACGTCTATGTCTGCTGGCTGGGGTTAGTGTTCATTGAAGAATAGTTTAGAATAGCAATTTTGAAATTGGATATTCATTTTTTTGTAATGCTTTAAGGTCTAATTCTCTTTTGTGGATTTAATTGTCTGCATTTGAAATTCAGTCTGACTATATGGAGAACCATTAACTTCCAATCTAGTTATAGCAATTTCATTTTTGTAATTGGAGGTTAAATGATGGGATGGGATTTTTTAACTGCATTATGTTTTGTTTCAAGGATAGTAATATTGCTAATATTTACTTGGATTATATATACTGTGTGTGTATGTATATATATATATAGTGATGGACGACTGGGGTCCTTGCCCGGTTGGGACACCCTTCTGAGGAGAGGACCAGGGAAGAGGGCATATCAACAGCAGTACATCCCCAGAGACACGAGAGGGCAGCCCTTCTAGGTTGCATTGGGGCCATGGGCTTGGAGCTTAAAAGCTCAACCCTGTTGGGGTCTCTGGCCACCACCAGGGGGCACTTGTACAGCTCTGGAGCCATGGACTACAGCACTTCTGCCACACTCTGAAGTGCTGCCAGAAGAGGAACTGGATTCCCATTCAGCACTTCTGCCACACCTGGAAGTGCTGCCAGAATTTGATCGGAAAGCACCTGGAGCACTTCCGGGTGCAGTATAAAAGAGGCCACCTCACTCCATTCGGGGAGCTGGAGTTGGGAGGTAGAAGAAGCAGTGGAGGCAGCAGAAGAGAAGGAGAAAGGAAAGGAAAATAAAATGACAGAGCATTGTGGGGTTTGTGCACTATGTGCATTGTGCTAAGAAGAAAGTAAATAAACATGTGTGTTTTTGGGACTTCTGAGTCTGTGTGTCTGCCAGTGTCGAGGCTGAGCTTTCACTATATATATATATATATATATATACAGTATGTATATATATATATATATATATATATATATATATATATATATATATATTGTGAAGGATGGCCGGCCGTTTATCCCGGCCAATACCCCCAAGCCGCCAGGTGGAGCCCTCTTTGCAGCATGGAGGTCCTCAGAAGACCAGCAGGGCATCATGGACAATGTGGTTTTTATGCACAGCCCTGCTGGATGCCATGGGGGCCACAAGAGGGAGCTGCAGGGAGGACCGAGGACTTTTTCGTGCCCTATGACCCGGAAGTTCGTCATAGGAAGAGCGACGGGCTTCCGGGTTGAAGAGAAGAGCTTTTACCTGACCCGGAAGTGATTGAGAATCACATGGACTGGGGATTGGGAACACTTCCAGGTCAGGAGATATAAAAGGACTGTGGGAGCTCCCAGACAACGAGCTGAGCTGGGTGGAAGGGTGGCAACGCGTCTGGGAGCTGGAGGATTGGTTTATTGTGTATTTGTGTTTATTATATGAGTATTGTGGTGGAGAGTGTGCTTTGTGCACTGTGGCAAGAAAATAAAGTCAACTTGAGGACTTTTACCTGGTGTCTGGAGTCGTGGACAGAGGTTCAAGGGAGCGAGAGCGGCCCCTATCTACCACAATA
>JANRMT010062837.1:83735474-83834560 GCA_026402145.1 Polypterus bichir lapradei | reverse complement strand
AATTTGTAGTAAATAACAGAGAGTGATCATTTTGTAGCCAATGGATCACACAACCATAAAGAAATGTGCAAACAAATTTAAAAACATAGAGGAAAGTAGATTTTTTTCCTTATATGTTCTTACAAAGATTTTATAACCACTAAAATTCACCAGTTCTTTGATACATTCTCTAGTAATGAGACATCAAAATAAGATGCACTGTCAGCAGTAGTGAAAAATTTAAGGCCAGCAGGGGGCGTTTATCCTGTGGTCTGTGTTTGGATGCCAATGATCCATTGCAGTGATGGGGGACTCTGTGCTGTAAAAATAGTGCTGTCCTTTGGATGAGACTTCAAACTGAGGTCCTGACTCTCTGTGGTCATTAAAGGTCTGTGGGCATCCTTAATAAAGAGTAGTGTGTCCACATTGTACTAGCTAAATTGCTCACTTCAGTCTGGCCATAATCATCTCCTGTCTCTAACTGGCTAATTATCTCTTTCACCACCTAATAGCTAATGTGTTGTGAGTGGACTGGTGGAAAAATGGCTGCCGTCAAAACATCCAGGTGGATGCTGCACATTAGTGGTGACTGAAGTGGCTCCCCACTCATTATGAAAAGTGCCTTGAGCAATGAGCAAAGTGCTATATAATAGAAAAGAATTAATTAAGGTATATAAATTTCACAAATGAAATGTCACACTGGTCATTTACACAAAGAGTGAATATGAGAAAATGGACTTATCTACAACTTAAATCAGACCTTTTTAATTTGAGCATAGGAAAGGTATTACATAAAAGAAATGTGTTGTTACAAGTGCCAGACACCCTGTCATGGCCATCTGTCAAAGTCTAGAGACTTTGCTGAACATCACCAGAGAAGATCCTCAGTACCTGGTGATGTCTATGAATCACAGACTTCAAGCAGTCATTACATGCAAGGGATAAGCAACAAAGTGCTAAACATGACAGCTTTAATAGACCTGCCATTACAGTGTCCCAAATATTATACTGCCCTGAAAATATCCATGTATTTAAAGTGAATTGTATGCAAATACCCTTAAATTGAAGTCTGCAATGTACAGTATATATATCTACTCTCTATATATAAAATCCTAAGCCTAAAAGTGCAACGATTTTGTGCAACAATTTTATGTGACTTTTTTATGTCACTTTTTTGTCACACTTTAAATTGGTCTTATTTTAAAACCTACATATATATGTGGTTGGTATCATTCTTTTCAGAATTTATCAAACTTTAATGTGATATTGTTAGATTTTCAGATTCTTATTCTCTTTTTTTCCTGGGCCGGAAATAAAAGACAAAGAGTAGGACAGTTGCTTTACAGGCTTTTAAATGTTCAAAGTGCTGTGCGAGATGCAGATCACGAGGCACAGCAGCAGCCACAAGCCAGCAGCTGATCGAGCAAAGAGGAGGTAAAAAAAACTGTATTTGTTTCCCATTGTATCAGCGTTTAAGAAGGGCTTTTGGAGGAGCGACCACATCTCATTGGGGTGCATTCAGCCCCCCCTTCACAATGCGAGCAGCAGAGATGTGAAGTGGCTGGCGCACAGCGCAAGGTGCAGGGGTTGGCGAAGCGAGCAGGGGGTGAACCCCCTAGTATATATATATATATATATATGTGTGTGTGTGTATATATATATATATGTATATATACTGTATAGAGAGAGAGAGAGTACAGTAGATACACTAGACAGATAATAGAGTAATTTAAAAATATTTGCTATCATTTGCCCCATGTGCACCTTCAGCACCTTCTGTATTCACGTGTGTCTGAACCTCTCTTCACCGGTGCACCCTCTCTGCAGCACGTTCCCATAAAGCCTGCTTCTCAGATTATTTTTAACATGAAATGCTTTCTGTCTTTGAAAGCGACTCTCTCAGCCTAACTCCTACACCTTTACTAACGTCTGTTCACCAGTCTTGCCTTTCACAAGTGTGTTCCTTTAAAGCCAGCTTCCCAGACTTTGCCATTACTTTTGTGGCACCCTTCCCCATCTCCTGTTCGGTTTTATAATTTCTGTCTTTGAAGGCGACTCTCCCTGGATGCGTCTTTCCTCCTCATCAGTCTCAAACTCACACTCCCTCTTTTGTCGAGTCACCAAAGCAAATCTAACCAATCAGATTGCTGCAAGGAATTGGGCATGCAGACCTTAGTGTTTTACAGTTATCCTTTTTCTATTTTGCAACATTTTTATCAAGTTGTGGGCCTTTGGGGCTGAAGTTCCAAGTCAGGAATCAACTGAGGACACACACACCATTGCATCAAAGGGCACACTCACGTATACCAAAATCACACTGATGAGTTTTTACCAGCTTGTGTTGTGCAATATATTCCTCTTCTGGCCTTTGATGCCATCATTCTTGAACTGGTTACTGTTAGGAAAATGTGACCTTATAATGAATGGGTAGATTTTGTTTTTTGTTTTTTTTAGATAGTGGCCTTTCTTCTCATAGAACTGGAAGGGCACATTGCACTCTCACCTTCTAGAAAAGAAACATATAATTGAGACATAATCATTTTATTGTTGTGTTCTTCATTTAAACTTGTATTTACCAAGCACTTATCATTTGACTTTTATGTGTGGATGTCAAGAGGATCGTTTAAAATAACAGAAGTAGAAATCTTTAGACCACAAACAGTAAAGGTATGCTATATGTATGCTGCTAAAATGGTAACATGAAAATTGACATACAGTTTAATTCTAATATGGTGAGAAATACGGTGGATGTGTGAAATATGTGGAATAATGATGAATCTTATTTTCATGGGTTTTTGTTGCTATTAGATTAACATCAAAGTTGTTGTTCCACGACAGTCATTTACATTAAATCTGTCAGCTGTAAAGTAACAGTTGATTTTATAAAGCAGGGACTGCACCAAAAATGACTCAAAATTCCCCAGTGAAAGACACAAATATATTCCTAGTTTAGTAAAGAAAGAATATATTGATTTAAATTTGTAAGATAAACAGTTTCTTTTTAGACCATTATTAGAGAACATGAAGTGTTCTGCCTACAGTCCCTGCTTTATGATGTCTGAGTCTGACTTTACATCTGATTTGTTGAATGTAAATGGCTGTCATGGAACGACAACTTTGATGTTGTTCTAAGAACAATAGAATCCCCAGGAAATCAGGTCGACCATGGAATATAAAGCGTCCTTGTATAGTATATTCATTATAATTATGGTTACACTCCAAAACATGCCATGTCGCAAGATACCTCTTGCCATGTAGTATAAAACCACCCTGCTCATGTCTGACACTTCTCAAACATTACAATAGTGAAGCGACATTACAGTTATTTGTTTCTCAGCTAAAAATAGAAAACAAGTTATGAAAACACCAGTCTGTCTATGTGCAACTATCGTTTCAGGCTGCCTAGCCAATTAAAACAGAAGGATTTTCTGTTTTCAGCATTTTTCCCCGCCGAGTTACAATAATTTGCTCTGTAATCTACTTCACAACTCCCAGTGCTTCTGTCCTTGTATGTACATTTTATGCAATTATGTATCAAAGGAGGTTACCTTGTACTGTAATTATGCATGATGGGCAAGAGCCTTTGGTGATCTTGCTTATTTAATGTGTTTTTAATAATTACCTTTAAGCTAAATAATTAGCCGGCATCTAATTCAGGTACATTTAAACATGTAAATACAGGGAGCTCTGTAGATTTTATTTAAATAGGGAGCTGCTTGCTGAAAGAAAATATTTTGATCACTTAGTGTGTGTGGTTATTTTAATGTGCATTTAATTTTTTTCACTATACATAAAAATCTAGGCAGCATGTTGGAGGAGTTCTTAATGCTGCTGACTAGCTGTACTGGGCCCATATTTCATTCTGTATGGCAGTCCAGCCACAGTCTACAGTATGAGGGACATATTGTTTCAATGTACATTTGGCGTTTCTCTGTGTATGGAGGTTTCCCTCTTATCTCAATGACATGTTTTTAGGGTAAGAATTGATATGTGACTCTAAATTGTCCTGTTTTGGATTATGTGTTTGAGTTTGACGTCTGGTCTCCTCCAGGTTTGACTCCAGGACTTGTGCACAATTGTTGTTAGGATTAATTCAGAAAACATTCTGCAAGTTAACTCATGGATGGATATATACTGTAGATTTCATTAATTCTGCAATTGGTAAATCAGTATTGACTACCGTATATACTTGCGGATAAGTCGGGACTTGATTTTATCGTATAATTTCTGGTATTTTATAATGTTGGTCATATAAGTCGAATGCGGAAAACTCACGCTATTGGTCCAAGAGATTATGATATGCTAATGCCCACCTGAGAGAGTAACCATGGAGCACACTGCTTTTTTTTTCTATGTGGGTGTGGCAATGCACTGTGTCAGCGTGTGCTCCTAACCTCTCTCTCTCTATTGTGCCTACATGACCACACGGTAATACACAAACTATTCCGAAGCAACATTTGCACTGATTTGTGTTTTTTGAATCTCACACCCTCATACACCTTTATCGTAAGAGCATCCCTTATCTGTGATGGAGCGTTTGATCAGAAGAAAATATGAAGCTGGTTTTAAATTAAACGTTGTTGAAGTAATGAAATAAATTGGTAACTGCACTGCTGCAACAAAATTCGATGCATCTGAGAAACTAATACGAGATTGGAGGAGGCAAAAAGATGTAAAAAAAAAAAAATGGAAGTGTCGCACTTTTGAATGGGCATATAAGTCGGGGTCTGATTTTATGATTGATTTTTCGGGTTTCAAGACCTGACTTATATGTGAGCATGTACGGTACTCATTTCAAGCAATTTACGTGCTATGTGTTTAGAGTAGTTTGGAGGTAACCACTTTCTGGAATCCTAGTCTGGGTACAGCCTCTGTTCATTGTACATGTTCTCTCTAATGTTGACCCTAACCGTAATCCTGTTTCTGAATTTCCCTTTAGGATTAATAAGGTTTATCTAATCTAAATCTCAAACAAGAACTCACATCTCAGCATAACTTGCTAAAAAGTTTGTAGTGAATAGTGGAGAAATCTGCTCCCGGGAGGTTTCCATCTACTGGGTTTCTTCCTAAATAAACCCATCTCAATTTCCTGCACGCCATGTATTTTTATCGTTTGGGGTTGCAGTGTCAGATTTCTCCTCATGAATTAGACAAATGACATTAAATAACTACTGAAAGACAGGGAAAAAGAAACTGAAAAGAAGACTTATCTACTTCCCTATGAGCTTCTGAGGGGTGATGGTGTTGAAAGCTGGACTGAAGTCAATGAAAAGATTTCTAGCATAAGTGTCTCTTTTGCCCAGATGGGACAGGGCGATGTGAAAAGTAGATGATATGGCATATTTAGTGGAATGGTTTGGGTGATAGGCAAACTACAGAGGGTCATGTGATATGGAAAGTTCAGCTTTCAATGGCCCAAAACTATCCTATTGAAACACTTCATGATGACAGGTGTGAATGCTGTTGGATATTCACTGAGGCAAAAGCCAGAGGCTACAACACTTCTTTATGCAACTGGATCCTGAACCCCAGACAGTCCATGTCAGAAACACCACCTCCAGTACCACCACACTGAGCAGTGGTGTCCCCCCAGGGCTGTATACTCAGCCCACTTCTATTCACTCTGATGAGTCACAGTTGTACAGCTCTAATATCATCGTTAAGTTTGCGCATGATATGGTGGGTCTCATCAGCAGTGGGGGTGAGTCAGCTTACAGAATGGAGATACCACGATTGGTGGTCTGCTGCAATGTGAACAAGAGGCAAAAAATTATTGTTGACTTCAGGAAGGCCCAAACTGTTCACACCACACTGCACATCGAGGGTTTTGTGGTGGAATTTGTGAAGAGCACCTAAGTCCTTGGTGTGCACCTGACAGTTGACATTACTTGGTCATTAACACCACTTTCATAATCAAGAAGGTATAGTAGTGCCACCACTTCCTTCAGAGGCTGAGATAGGAAAGCCTAGCTCCCCCCGTTTTCACCAAATTGTACAGGGGGCGCCATTGAGAGCGTTCTGACCAGCTGCATCACTGTCTGATTTGGGAACTGCAGCAACTCTTACTGCAAGGTGCTATGACAGGTAATTCACGCAGCAAAAAAGATTACTGGGACCTCTGCCATCCATTAAAGACATTGTTATAAAGCGCAAAGCCTACAGCAATGTGAGGGACCGTTCCTCCCATTCTGTCTTTCTCCCACTTCCTTCCAGCAGAAGGTTCTGTAGTATCCAAACACATTCTGGCAGGTTCTGCAATGGCTTCTACCCCTTGGCTGCCCAGACTGTGAACTCTGTGCTGCCCTCCTGCCCTCAGATCTGCCCCTAATAGCTTAGTTATATGCAGTACATTTGTTGCATGTGTTACTACTTTTGTTTTTTATTGTTAGTTGATGTTATTTATTTATTACTCTCTATACACTTACTTATTATTTATTATTCATTTATGTGTTTATATTATAACTAGGGGGCTTAACTCCTGCTCGCTTCGCTCACCAACCCCCCTTGCCTGTACTACGCGCCAGCAAATTTGCGTCTCTGCCGTTTGTATTGTGAAGAGGGAGGATGAACGCATCCCAAGGAGACACAGTTGCTCTTCCAAAACCCCCTCTTAAACGGAGACACAATGGAAAACAAGTACAGTTTTTTTTACCTCCTCTTTGCTCGATCAGCTGCTGGCTTGGTGCTGCTGCTGGCTTGATGTACATCAATGTACATAAAATCTAACAACATCACATTAAAGTTTGATAAATTCTAAAAAGAATGATACCAAACACAGATATATGTAGGTTTTAAAATAAACCCAATTTAAAGCGTGACAAAAAAGTGACATAAAAACATGACATAAAATCATTGCACTTTTAGGCTTAGGGTTTTATATATAGAGAGTAGATTGTCTGTCTTGATCTTGTCCTCTGTTTATGTACATGTTGTATTGCGGTCTTGGGAGATATTATTTATTTTGGGCCTACTGTGCACTTCAATATGGTATATGGTTGGTATGAAAATAAAGCCACTTGACTTGACTTGACTTTTCAGATCACTAAAATGTCTCCTTGTAGCAGCACATATTAAGTTCAAATCTTCAGTGCTTGCCTACAGAGTAGTCAGTGGGTCAGCACCTACATATACAGAGACATTTAAGATGCCATATACTCCTTCTCGCACCTCTTAGGTCTGCTGATGAACGGGGTCTCGTAATCCCACCTCTGTGTGGCATTAACTCTTAATCCTGACCCTTATCAGGTTAAAGGAATTAACTGCCTTTCTCCATTTGAAATTCTGACTCCCTCAATGTGTTTAAGAAGCGTTTGATGACTCTCTTGTTTGGTGACTTTTTATCTAACTAGTATTATGTGTTAGGTTTGTGTAACCTTAGGAATTGTAACTCACTTATATTTTGTTCTGAGCCCTTCGCTTGTGATGATCAATTTTATAAACTTGTCCTGTAACATTTGTTCCCAAACAGTCCCCAAAACTGATGTTTACTCAATTAGGTTGACCTTTTTTATAAATCACTTTGGGTAAAAGCATCTGCTAAGGAAATAAACGGTAATGTATTGTGAAGTTAGCACGAAGCTGACCCACCCAGGACCCTAAATTAAATTAAGTACATTTTTGAAAGTACTAAATCTGTGCTTTTTATCTGAAAATATCTAACAGCCATTTTAATATTACATTTTCCACCATGAAAATAAGCAGAGTCCAAAATCTAATTGTAGTTAATGCAGAGACCCATCTCTCTATGTAGACCCATCTCTCTTTATGTAGAGAACTGCACGTCTAAGGTCAAGTGTTTGCTTTCAACACATCCATTTTCATATGAAAGTGTACACTGATTGACTGCTGAACAGAATAGTAAAGACAGATAAACACTGAATGTGTAGATAGCGCCAGTACAAACGTTTGCTTGTCAGGGCTATTTGAAATCCTGATGTTTTTTTTGTGAAGGGTTTTACTAGATGCTCATGTGGAGCTCACACCAAGTATGAGTTACAATCTTTATGGGGGATCCTGCATTTGTTGCTGCCATCTTTATCTCTTACATGACTGACATTGCATTTTGGATGTTTTTTTTTTTTTGCTATTCAAAACTCTAATCATGTTAAAGCAGTCACAAAATTAAACAAAAGCGTTCTCTTAGAGAATCAGAAAACTTTATGTTCTTGAAAAGGAAAAAAAACAGTTGCTTAACTTTTTCAATAAGTTTAAGGCTACAAGTCGACTACCTGCTACTTTACGGATCCAGCAAGCGGCCAGTGCTTGTGTGGAGTTGGCATGTTCTACCTGTGTCCTTTTGGGTTTTCTCCAAAGATATGCATGTTAGTTAATTGTCAGCTTCAAAATGGCCTCTAGTGGCGACTCCCTGTTAAGTGTCTGACAACTTTACGGGGGCATAACAGCCTCCCAAAACCAACACAGACAGATGCTAGAGGCACACTTTCAAAAGCACACTTGATTTTATTTTGTTTATTCACTTGTGAGCACATCTTCCCCGTACACACAAGTACACAACACAGTCTCCGCACAAGCACAATCACAACCCAATCCTTTACTTTTCTTTTTCTCCTCCACTCCTCCTCGGTGAGCTTTGTTTCCCTCCTCCCAACTCTGGCTCCCGGAGTGATGGCTGCTGGCTCCAGGTGTTTCTGGCAGCAGTTCCGAGTATGGCGGAAGTGCTGCAGTCCAGAGCTCCAGAATTTCCCAGGCACCCCCTGGCGGTGGCTACGGGCCCCAACAGGGTTGAGCTTCTGAGCTTCAATCCTGTGGCCTCAATGCAATCCAGGGGGGCTGCCCTATTGCCTCTCTCCCGATCCTTCCCTTCTCCAGCTGTCCCGGTGGGACAAGGTCCCCAGTCATCTGCCACAAGTGTTACTTTGAGTAGGACCAAGGGTTCTGATGTATTAAACTATTTATAACTTCTTCTGTATGATGTAAAAACTTTATTACAAAACACTGCTAAGTTAAAGAACATAATACCAAGTATTAAGCTTGGCCTAACATATTTCCAAAAATGCAACTTCCTTTACTTGAAATTATATGTAATTATATGTCACAAAACTGTTGCCACATTTCCTGCTCAACAACAATCATCTGACCCGAAGCCTTCACAGAATTAAAGCTAGAAGCAGGACAGAGTAATGGAGCACCTACTTATTATACACAAAGGCACGATTAATCAACTGATACTTGCACTTTAATACGGGCCTTTACATATTCTTATACAAATGGCTCTTACAGTACATGGCCCAGTGTGAGTGAGTAAATGTGGAAGTGATTTTGAGTGGGCTGTTTTAGCTGTGACCATCTAGTAATGCAGAATGCTGGGATATTCAGTAACGCTTGCAAATAACTGGCCAGCAATCCAATTCTAGATTAATGAACTAAACACAAATAGGAGTCAATTGACAGAGAAATTAAAACAGAGTCAGCATGAGGGTGATCGGTATAAAAACCTGAATAGTCCGACATGCACAGATTTAAAATAAGTGACAGGAAAGGATCAGGTTTTCCAATCTGATTTTAAAATTGTGGCCGATGGATCTTCACAGACAAAACGATTTCCAGGTAGTTGGAGACAAAAAAATATGATTTGGTATTGATGAAGAATTGGACATTGGGCATTTACGAAATCAGAATATCTCAGGTCTTTGACAGATCAGAACAACAACAACAACAACAATATTTATTTATATAGCACATTTTCATACAAAAAGTAGCTCAAAGTGCTTTACATAATGAAGAATAGAAAAATAAAAGACACGGTAAGAAAATAAAACAAGTCAACATTAATTAACATAGAATAAGAGTAAGGTCCAATGGCCAGGGTGGACAGAAAAAACAAAAAAAAACTCCAGACGGCTGGAGAAAAAAAATAAAATCTGTAGGGATTCCAGACCATTAGACTGCCCAGTCCCCTCTGCTCAGAAGGAGCAATATGCTTTTATATTTGGTTTGAAATTTGTAGCTTTGTTACTAGAATACTTGTCAAATTATTCTGGAAGTGGATGTATTTAAAACTGTCTGAGTGCCGCTGTCATCATGGCTGTTGTTCTGTGCCAGCAATATTTTGAACCTGTTCTTGTCATGAACTAGGAGTCCCAAAGTATTTAAGTCCCAAAGGCACTTCCAGAAATGCCCTCTAGAGGGGGAAATCCCATCAAAAACTTGGGCTAGACACGAAAAGGGCTCAATAGAATATTTATTAAATAAACAATACATTTATTCAATATCAATGAAGCTCTGTGGAGCACAAAGGCAATAGGATTTGCCCCAAATAACAAGGCAATACAATACAACCAAACGTCCCAATAAATAATCCCAAAAATAGTCGAAGTACCAAGCAAAATGGCAGAAGTCCAGTAAATCACTAAGCACATTAAAGTTGCAAAATGCACAAGAAAATTCCTCCCCTAAGCGCATTCAAAATAAACCGTCAGGAACTGTGGAAGACCCTCTGGGTTTATAGGGCAGTCCCTGGCAGCAACTAGCAGGTGACTCCACCTCTTGGGGAACCACCCACAAAAAACATGGAATATTACAAATGCAGCATACTGACATAGGCAAAATCAAAAAGAAAAATTGATACATAATCAGCATATATAAGAAGAATAAAGAAAGAGACATAAACCAATGAATTAGAACCTCAACCTGGGGAGGATCCATGGCTAGGATATGACCATTGTAGTTTAGTGTTGCAAGGCCCGACGTGATTCTCAAACGAGAACACACATTTGTAGACAACTTGTTAAAAAGTTTTCTCATGAATAGCAGCAAATCTCAACTATAGGGTTTCTTCCTACAAACCCATCCCCAGTTTCCTCCAGTCTATGCACTTTAGATGGTGGGGGTTCAACTGAAAACACAAGGAAAGGCAACTAAAAAAGAAACTTAACAAAACATTTGACACTGAAAGAAAAAAAAATCGCTCAAGTGACAACAAGATACCAAGAAGAAATGATTCACCCACATTCGGTTGTCTGCTTCGGGGCTAACTTTTACAAGTTCCATAAATTTACACAGACTGTTACAGACTCAAATGAAATGTGTGTATTTATAATGTAATAATCATAATAACAGCTTACTCATGAAAGAGCTAAATGCAGGGAGGACCCAGGATTCGAACCAAGTAAACTCTTGACTGTGAAAGAGCAGCTCTACCTCTACACCACCTAAGCAGATATCTGTGAGACTACCGTGTTTCCACTGTGAAACGCAAATCATGCACGCACATCTTTTTTAATTTGTACTGACTGATATTTTGGCTTCAGTTTGTACACATTCATAGAACCATGTCATTTGAACGATTTCTTTTTATTCGGTTTTACTCTTGAATACAAGCACACTTGTTTTATTACACCTTTTGTGAGAGTGTTTATTTGATATTTGGACTTTGGTCTTTACAAATTTTACACTTCATGTCAGCATTTTGCCAGTTATTACTATAACATGAAAAAAGTTTCTGTTTTAGCTATGTGTTCAGCATTTCTTGCCTCTCATTTCCTGTCATCCAACATTTACCCAGGTCGTTATAGACAAAGAATACACATGGAATGTATGTATTCCAAATAACGATATATCATTTACCTATACAATTCCATAAAACTCATTGCCAGTTAAAAACATCAACACCGACTTAGATTGCGAGATTTTTGTTGTGTGATTCCTTTTAGCTTGATGAATGAAGGATGGGTGAGTACAGGCTATATGCTGCTAACTGAAACATTTGCAAAACAAAAGCTTATCGGCAGAATCTTGGTAAAGTGAATAGGAGCTGCGAGGAAAATCAAGGTGGTCAGGGACAATGAAAAAATTTGCAGGCTTCAGAGATTCTAGTGTTAAAAAGCTCAGTAGCACAAGATAACCAACGCTTAATGATTAATTTATATCATACTAGGAGGCTTCACCCCCTGCTTGCTTCGCTCGCCAACACCCCGGCCTGCGCTATGCGCCAGCCACTTCGCATCTCTGCCGCTTGCTATGTGGATTTCACTTTCACCAAACAACAAATCTTTTAATTCTCGCGGATACACCTGTTATTGGGAAGAAACACTACTTTTCCCTGATGGCAACATGAATTAGACGACCTACAAGTCTCTGACTTAAGTTTAAAATCCGAACAATGTATTCGATCTATTTTTGCCGAGTAATAATTTCTGTTTGTTTGCGCTAATGCGATATTTACTATCATTCTTTTGAGACTTTCGAATTTTAGTACTTTCATTATCTCTAACTTGCTCTGCATGTGTACCACGCCAACGTTTTTTAATACTTTACGACGTTCTACTTTGTCATCTACTCTTTGCCTTTTATTTCCGGCCCTGGGCATGGTTAAATCTCTTGGCACAAAGTCTCGTCTCATGGGAAGTGAAAGTATCTCTCTCTGAAAAGGTCTTGTCTCGTCCCAGGATTTTTTTATATAATAGGGAGATATCCTTCTGTCATTTTCATTATTGCATCATTTCATGGTATGACAATAGCAACCAGTGTTTAGAGAGATACTGTGGTCTATATATACAGCACATGCTATGTGTAAAGTCGCTGCAACTATATTCTGATATTTACACTGTGATGCCCTCTCCCCGACACAGACAGGCAGGACACGACTTTGCAACACACCACACGGTTTATTTAGTTAAATACTGTCCAGCTCATGCCGCAGTCCTTTTGCCGCCAGTCCTTCCGCCTCCATTTCTCCTCAAGAGCTTTGTCCACTTTCTCCCGACTCAGGCCATTGACTCCTGGTGACTGGCCCCTTTTTATAGGGCAATCGGAAGGACTCAAGATGCCCAATGAGCTTCTTCCAGCAGCATTTCCGAGTGCTGCCAAATAGGGCCCTGCAAATGTCCATGTGCCCCTTAGTGGTGGCCATGGGCCCCAGCAGGGTTAAGCTTATATGTCCCATGACCCGTGGCCCCACTGGAAACCAAGGGGGCTTCCCTTTGTCGGTCCAGGGAAGAAAAAACAGTCTTGAAAATACTCTTTCCCCCGGTCCTTCCATACCCAGGGTGTCCCGGCCGGGTAAGGTTCCGGCCATCTGCCACAACAGTAATATTAATTTACTTTAGTTGTTCGCGTAGACTGTGCAGCCTTGTCCATGGTCTGTGCTAGATGCTAGAGTGCTATTCAGCACATTAACTGTTTCCAGTGTACTGTCTACCAAAATCTGCTTCTCCTGTAGCTCTTCATTACCAATGCCAAAAAGACCAGACTTAATGGGGGCTTAATGGGAGCTTCATGGGAGCTCTTTTAACATTGGTGTGACTGCATACTCTTTAGTACAAATAGATAATGTACGCCTATTTTCTTCCCAAACATAGCTGCCAATTCTTTGCACCTCACATTGACTCCGACTGTACCATCGTGATTGCAAATAATATTATAGCTACCTCAACATGTGAGGTTCGAAAAGGAAGAAACACAGAAGAACAAAGAAAGAATTGTAGAACAGATTACTGGAATGGTAAAAAAAACAAACAAAATACACGACTATAAAAGGAAAATAGCGACTTTGGACTTTGAATTATTTACAATTGATATTGTTGATATGACCCTGAGAGATGCAGCCAAAGAACCAAAAAAAACAAAACCACCGATTTCACAATCATCACCCCTTCACATCTCCCACTCCTCTCTCTCAAACCTTCCAGAGAAAAATCTCTGCCTCAGTCCCCTGCCCCTCCGTTCAGGGTGCGGCCCCTTTTCCTTCCCCTACCATCAATCATACACTTGATGTCAGTCCTTCGCTGTTCTCCGCCCTCCTCAATCGACCCAACAGTCACTTTCCCCTCCGTGCTTCAACTTGGCAGGGATGCGACACGATTATCCACATAATTCCTCTGGTAGTAAACATTTCACTTATAATACAAGTCCAGTGATGTGCTCAAATGTACAATCTGATTTTGCAGAAAGCTTTTTCCCATGTAACAAGTTACAGTATGTTTATTTTTAACCCACATGCACAACACGTGTTTATTTGTTTCACAGGGTGCCTTTTGGGAGACTTTTCAGCCCTGGAAGGTTTACCCATTATAACTGTAGATTTGAAATCGGTCGGATGACATTGAACAGACGTTTAAATCACCTCCCCTACTTTGAGCTCCACTTTCAGGAGATGCTGGATTGATTTTGAAATGTGACGCACAGTGTACCATCCAGCCACATTTCAGGACAATTCACTCATGGTTGTCTCCAGACATATATACCCTATAATACCCCTGGCTTTGTGAGACTACTTGTAGTTTAACAGTTCTTAATACAAAAAGTCCATTCAGAAGAGAATGGTAATTTAAACTTATGTGTTCATTAAATGACCAACGGAAAAGCAGCAGTTTTCTCATTCCATGTGCTAATATGGCATATTTGCATGGGAATAGAATATGAGTATCTATACATTGTTCTACAGCATCACTGTTTATGGCTATTGCATCTCTAAGCCTGTAATTTTATTTCTTGTAAAAAAAATGAAACCTCTAGCCTTGAAATGACCTTCGCATATTTCTATAAAATCGGGCAATGCATACTTTTAACGTGTTAATGTTTTCCATTTGTCTTTCCTGTTATAAGTAAGTGGGTGAAATCTCAGGAGATTCTGTCAATTCTTATGACTGCTTACCGAAAAAACACATTTTCTATAACTCCACACTAATCTGTCATTATTTGAATCTGGCCTTGACTGTTTACTATTATAATGTCACACACACCTAACAATAAATACTCAGTTGATTACATTCTGTTATTCAGCCTGTATGTATTTCTTAGGATTTATGATATTTCATCACATTAATGACATTGAACTAACTGTCTTTTGGCTGTTGGCGCTTGCAATGTCCTTAACTGTCTAAAGCTACTTCTTAGAAGAGCATCGCTTTTTCCACTAAATGTTCTCCATGTTGGTTTCTTTTTCCTGTTTAGTAGAACTTTATTGCACTCATCAAGAAGTAGACATGTGTCAACAACAACAACAACAGTTATTTCTATTGCACATTTTCATTTAACAAATTTAGCTCAATGTGCTTTAGACAATGCCAAGGAAGTAATTGTACACAAAGAAAAATAAATTAAAAGTAGAGGAAAAATAAGTCATAAATAGTACACAATAGAGAAATAATGCACACCTAACATAATTAAGAGAAACAGTGTCGAAATATCGAATTGTTTGTTTTTCAGTCTCTAAATGACAGGCTGCTGATAAGGTCAGTTGGTCAGGGTGGAGGGAAAAAAATGAAAAATAAAAAAAACTAAAAAAACTCCAGTTATGCTGTAGAAGAAAAAAAAACAAAATCTGCTGGGGTTCCAGGGAAAAAGAGCACCCAGTCCCCATTAGGTATTGTACCTACCATACTGTAGTTAAGGCTTCGTCTCAGAGGATTCGATTCAGTGTGTCTGGTGGCAGGTTGGGATATTCTATTCTGCAGGGGGCGTTAGCTCCCTGGTTGAAATAAGTTCTTTTGTAATTGTGGCGTGTTACATAACCTGAAATTATATAGATATAATATAAAAAGGCGATACCCCTCCCATAGTATATCATCATCATAATAACTATTCATGGTGGCTCTAAAATCCGTACTGACCCCTACTCTCTCTTCTCTTTCTTTTTCCGGTTTCTTTGTGGTGGTGGCCTGCGCCACCTCCACCTACTCAAAGCATCATGATGCTCTAACTTAGATGGACTGAAAGCCAGGAGTCTACGTGACCATCATCATCAAATCCTTCCGTGAGAACCCTAAATCCAAAGAGGACTGTTTCATTTATGTTAGGTAGAATGCCCAGAGGGGACTGGGCAGTCTAATGGTCTGGAATCCCTACAGATTTTATTTTTTTCTCTAGCCGTCTGGAGTTTTTTTTTTTGTTTTTTCTGTCCACCCTGGCCATTGGACCTTACTCTTATTCTATGTTAATTAATGTTGACTTATTTTATTTTCTTATTGTGTCTTTTATTTTTCTATTCTTTATTATGTAAAGCACTTTGAGCTACTGTTTGTATGAAAATGTGCTATATAGATAAATGTTGTTGTTGTTGTAGTGATAAAGTGGTAAGAAATCACATAGGAGAAATAACTTAGCTTTCTTTAATGACGGCTTACGCGGCATAACAGACGAGGAAGCCACGACAAGACCTTGTGTAGAGTCTGCCATTTTCGTCTCTGCGTTGGAAGGATTTTCCAGATTGGATGATGGCATCTCCCATCTGTCCGTCGGCTTCAAAGGCAATCTTCCAAGGCTTTATACTCTTTCTCCATGTGCAGGCCCCCACTTAGGTAAATCATGCCATTCCAAACAAGGAAAAGAAGATCCAATGTCATGCTGACTCTGACACACAGAAATAGTACAATGTCTTGTCTTCTAATGCTTGCCTAGCAGTTCTAAATGATGATCCCTTGTGTGCTAAATCTGGCCTTGTCTTAGCTGTACATGTGAATGGATTTATAAAATATTTTTCGTACAGAGCACAGTGACATATTAAACTTATATGCTTATTACAGGTATGCACAATCATTCAGACATCACAGGTGGCTGCACAGGACTTTGATCAGGTGGTACAGAAAATCTGGAAAAGAAAACAGAAAGAAGCAAAGACTAATAAAGATTGCTAATTGATTGAAGAGTATGATAATACTATGCACATCTAGTTTATTAATGGTAGAACTAAATTGTAGTTACAAGACGGCTAAATTTTAAAAGTGATTTTTTTTTTTGTAATGACCCACAATGCTAGCCTGGTGTATGACTATTGGTGCATAACAGCAAAAGGCCACCTCACCAATTGTTTTATGCTTGGCCAAGAATAATACACAGACCACAATTAGAAGATCTAAGACTTTTATTATGACTTGGATTGTAGGGGAATAGGCACTTCAAAATATAGAAAGAAATAAGACTATTTAAAGCTTTATTAGTAGAATTAATTAAAGTCAATTCTAAAAGACACGGGTTACCAATGTAGCAATGCCAGAACTGGTGAGGTGTGCTGAGATTTTCTTTTTCTTGCTAAGATTCTTGCTGCTGCCGTCTGGACTTACTGCAGTTAGCTAGACCAGTTAGGAGTGCATTATAGGTATCTAACGGACTGAAAACAAAAGCGTGAATTCATTTCTCAGCATCCTGCAATGCTATAAGATGTCTAATTTTTGCACTGTTCCTTAAATGAAAAAATACAGTCTTAGTATTTTGATTAATGTGCAATTTTAAATTCAGTTCAGAGTCTGTTGAAGTGCAGGTCAGCTCCACATTCCTGGAAACTACTTTGGGAGTCTCTTAAACCCCTACATTTATTTATATAGCACATTTTCATACAAATGATGTAGCTCAAAGTGCTTTACAGGATGAAGAAAGAGAAAAAAAGATAAAACTAGGCAATATTAATTAATATAGAATAAAAGTAAGGTCCGATGGCCAGAGAGGACAGTAAAAACAAAAACAAAAAACTCCAGACGGCTGGAGAAAAAAACAAAATATCTGCAGGGCTTCTGAGGCCCCAAGACCACCCAGCCTCCTCTAGGCATTCTACCTAACATAAATGACCCCAATCAGTCCTCGTGGTATTCAGGGATCACATGGAAGAACTCGATGATGATGGTCATGTGGACTTCTGGCCTTTAATCCATCAATGTGGGGACAGCACGCTGCTTTGATTAGGTGGTGGGGGCGCAGATCGCAACAACACAGAAAACTGGGAAAAGAACAGCAGAGAAAGTAGGGGTTAGCACAGATTTCGGAGCCACTATGAATGATAATGATAATTAAAATGCATATACAGAGTATCAGGATTAAGCTAAAATGAAGCTATGAGAAAGCCATGTTAAAATAATGAGTTTTTAGCAGTTTTTTAAAGTGCTCCACTGTATTAGCCTGGCAAATTTCTATTGACCTGATCACATAACTAAGGGATGGGCCACATCAAGTGAGGACACACAGAGTCAGCAATGGATGAGTTTAAAAAGTGTAGGTGGTGTAATACGTTTTTCTTATAAAAATAAGGGGCTTCCAGAAGGAAAAAAGGTTTGTGGACTGTTCCTGTATAATGTCCGTAGGAGAAAGAAAAACGCATACTTCTTGCAGTGATCAAAAGCATATATTGTGTTTTTACAAGATTATCATACAAAATGGCGCTTTTATACAGAAAATAAAACAGAGACGGGAAGTGAGTTGGCAGGAGATAACGTTGAAGCTGTGGGATGGATGCGACGCCATAAAAGGTGGACCGGAAGTGATGTGGTAATGATAGCGATGTCATCTGGAGGAGCTGGAAGTAGTGTCATATGAAAGGGCTTGAAGTGACGTCACCTGGAGGTGTCGGATGTGATGTTTTTGGCAGCAATCTTTGGAATCCGGAAGTACGTATTTATTTTTCTTCTTTTTGTCTGATGGAAAGAAAGAGAGAGAGGCACCATTACCGCATATCAACCCCTCATCTCACGATATTTCATTCACCTTTGAGCTTGTTGACTACCTCCTAAGCGCACGTGGGTGACAGTGGTTTTATTAATAAAACCCCAACACAGGTTCAAAACTCGAATACACCAAAAAATAAGTGTCCAGCACAATCTTCTTCAATTCAACGAATAAACAAATAAATAAATAATCCACTTGTGCAAATGATTAGTGTGGTGCTCAAAAGTCAATAAATAAATATTCCAATAAAAAGGAGTGTTCCTTGTGGGTTAAAAAGCATTAATCGAAAAGCCCATTAAAAGCTCACGTTTAAAATTGACAGTCATCTGGTACTTCCACTTCTACCTGCCCAGCACGCTTCTCTTCTTCCTTCTCCTCCAGCTTACCCTGACAGATCTTGTAGCCAGGCGAACATATAGACTACTATGGCCCAACTCACTGGCTCCTTCACCCACTGCCTCCTTCGGTTAGACTCGCTCCTCCCCACTGCCTCAATCGGTGTCTACAGGCTCCAGTGGTGCTCAGTCACTCCCCGCTCCAGGATCATGTTCAGTGTGAGTGACATGCCCTTGAAGTGCTGTTCTTCACTCTTCCTCACAGGGCCACTAACCACTCTGCCACACTACATCAGCCGTGGCTGCTATTACGTTGCTGCCTTAGTGTTTTCCTTTTTTCACACTCATTTCCTTCACTGCTGTCTTATCCTACTTTCACCCCTTGCTCTCTTGTCCAGCTGTCCATTATATATTACTCCGTGGACACAGCGCCTAAAACAAAAACCAATCAAGATCACACCCTTACATGCAGGTGTGCCCCATCTCAATCTCTCCACCAGCTCTGCACTCATGCACACCCACAGAGATCGAACCAGCTATTTATTTATTTACAGTAAAACCTCAATTATCCTTCAGGGGAAAGGACTTAGGCCAAAGACGGATAACAGAAGAGCTACTTTAAAAATAGTATACAGTAGATTAGTTTAGTGAATAGTCGTATTTATTTACAAAACAATATTACCAAAATATAATATAGTATTAGAAAAATTAATCAATTAAAGAAAGCTCTCCCATATCAATCAGTTTATCTCCTGTCACTCACGTTCTGTCTTTCTCTATCCTACAACTTCTTTCCGCCGCACTTTCCTTTTTCTCCTAACTTCTCCTGTCACTCATCTCCACCCCTCACAGAACAGAAGCCCTTCACCCAGTCCCATCACTTACACAGCATTCCACCCTTTCTGTTTCCCCACAGCCTATCACCAGCTGCCTGTACGTCACAATATATTAACAAAACATAACAAAATTTAAAAATTAAATTATAATATAGAAGAGTATTAACATTAATAAAGAATAACATTACCGTCAGTGGTTTCCTTTTTCAACACGTTATTTTCAATTTTGCCGGCATCACGCTTTATATCGTTCACTGTTGTTATTCCTACTTCGTAAATTGAAGCAATACTTGAAGCACTTTCAACGTTTCATAAATGTTTAATAATTTCAATTTTTTGTGATAATTCCACCACCACACACGTACATTTATCGGCCATAAAAATGTTTAGCAGATTAATTATAACAAAAGAGAAAACCTATGAAACTGAAGGAACTTAATTGATGTTGTAATTTCAAAATGCAGCAAGACACCTGGTGCTAAAGAAAAACTCTATGCACTAGTACAAGGGAGAGTTGTTTCAATGTGCATAGCTTGCAGTGTACCACATGGCAGGAGCAGAACAGTAATAGGTAGGCACTAGCGTGCACAATTTGTTTTTTTTTTTTTTGCTCTGATGGTTAACGTAGACTGACAGTTAATTGAGTGATGGTTTTACTGCATTTAAAACCGATCGCCAAGCCCCAAGCCACAGACCCTCTATATCACTGAGTTCATGATTACAGGCCAGTGTCAAGGCCAAGATTTGAACCTAGGAATTTGTAGTAGTAAAGCAGCGCTTCTGCACCACCACCATGCTGTTTCAGAGGAATCATCTGGACCTTATCCCCTCAGAGGCATGAATCCCCACTGTGAATAATTGAGTATCAAAAAAATAGTTTTCTGCCAGGAAGACTACCCACAGAGAGGTGACTGACCCCCGGCCATTTACAAACACTCATGTTAGGTTTTGGACCGTTTCCTGTTTTGACTTTATTAAATATATAGCATGCTGACCTTTTAAATAGTCCTGGGCCTGATTTCCATAATTTACACTTTTACGATAATCTCAGCTAATAAGTCATCTAAATATACAATAAGCATGTAGGTGGTAAGTGGCATCTAATAGCTTAGGGGTTGGTCTGTGAGCCACAAGCCTGACAGTTTAATCCCAGCCTCTGATTCACTCTGTGACCCTGAGTGAGTCACTTAACCTGCCTGGGCTTCAATTGTAAAAAAATATATATATATACAACTGACTGTACTATATTGTACCTCCGGACCTGCAGAGCATCTAGGGATGATCACTACTGAAATGTAAAAAAAATAAACATTTGTATTTTTTCTGGCTTTGCTTGACAGGAAAAGGACAACATTAAAGGCTCTGCTATTCAAAATAAAAATGGAAATACAAATAAGAAAATGTTTTAAAGTCTAAGAATCTTCTCAAAACACATTACTTTCAAATGCCTTTAAACCAAGGTAGACGCTACGTGTGGTTGCATTTCCTTGTGGGTTCTCTTCCTTGAGAGACCAATCTAAACAACATGCTCAGAGCGTCTTTCACTTTTGGTCTCTCTGTCTCGCTATCTCACAATCTGCTAACACAATTAAAAAGGAAATGCATCGTAGAGCCTTAGTTTTTAAATCCACCCACAGCTACAGTACATACAGTGTATGTGTACATCCAACCTCCTACACAAACATATGAAAACCACAGAGACGACATGTAGGCTGAAGGCAGTCAAAGTTGTACTCACCACAGCCAGCATGCAATAGACGCAAGGTTAAGCTGCCTTGGAGTTGCCAGTTTGCATTGCATTGTTTATCCTTTTTTATTAGCATTTCACAGTTCCTTTGCTTGTTCTGAATTTGTGCTGTTCCTATTTTTCTGCATATAAACATTGATTATACATGTATATGATTGTATAATATTAAATATAATTATATCATATGGTACTTCCCTGGTCCTTATGATACACACTCAATCTATTCTGTGAACAATATCATACACTTGACCACTTTTCAGCAGTCCACACTCGTAAAGCAACCTTAAAATTTATAATAGGTAATCCATCTGAAGCTAAGCATGTTTGGGCCTAGCCCAGTGCTTCCTAACCATTTTGGTGTCACAATCCAGTTTCTGACATGCCAGTGTGTCTGTGACCCACCTACGCCCCTCTTTGTGAATTTAGTGTGATTGTCAAAGTGGAGTGAGTAGGTTCAACAAGCTCATCAGTGCATTACATGAATCAAACGTGATCATCAATGCTTTTCCCCCCTTATGCTGCTGTGAATCGAGCATGATCATCAGAGTGGCAACAGCTCACCTGGCCCACCAATTGCCCACTTTAAACAGGATGGGAAATGTTGGTGTAGCCAACACTTGGATGAAAGACTTCGTGCTGGAAGAGATATTGGTGAAGCCACAAAGGAGGTGCTTACACTGTGGTCTCTGACAGGGACACTGTGCTGTAAAAAATTGGCACTGTCCTTCAGATAAGATGTAAAACTGAGGTCCAAGGTATGACCTGTGGTCATAAAAGATCTCTAGGCATCTTTGGATGACAGTAGAGTGTTTCCATGATGTCTCGACTAAATTGTCCACCACAGTCTGGCCATTCTGACCCCCTCATTACCCTCTTGTCTCTTATTGGCTAACTATCTCTCTCACCTCTTCACCAAATAATAGCTAATATGTGGTGAGCATACTAGTGCAAAAATGACTGCAGTCACATCATCCAGGATGTTACACATTGGTGGTGGTTGGTGTGGCTCCCCGCTGTTTATGTAATGTATTTTAAGTAGGTTAGCAAAGCACATTATAAATGTAATAATAATAATTATTAATATTAGTATTCATATTATTATTACTACAGCAACAATCATTAGAGGAAATTCTAGCCTGGTGTCCTAGTGAAGAAAGAGAACTTCTCCTTTATTCCAGAAGTGTTTTCAGAATTTTTCCAGTAAACAATTCCAGGAAGCTGGTTGAAGGAACACCAGGCCAGAATCTTATCTGAGTTATAAGTTGTGACAGACAGGGGTCGCTGTTGACCCCTGAACCCTCAGACACCACGTCAGACACCAGGTAAAAGTTCAGAACTATTTTAATTTCTTAAATAATGTGCACAAAGCACCTCCACCTCCACAATACTCTCAATAATAAATCAATAATCACAATCCTCCACTCCCAGCAGCTCACTGCTGGGATCTCCCACAGTCCTTTTATACTCGTTGACCCGGAAGTGCTTCTGTCCCTCAGTCCACGTGATTTCATAGCACTTTCGGGTCAGATAAAAACTCCTTCTTTTTTTCAACCCGGAAGTACTTCGTTTCTTCCGTCCCCGTGACTAGGGAGTACTTCCGGGCTATATGGAAAATACAAATCCCTGTTCTTCCCAGCAGTGTTCCCTGGCGGTCCCCACGGTATCCAGCAGGGCTGTGAAGTAAAACTCCAAGGTCCATGATACCCTGCTGGAATTCGGTGCACCTCCATGTTGCAGGGAGGACTCCATCCAGCGGCGTGGGGGTACTGGCCAGGATAAACTGCTGACCATATACCACAAAGTAAAGAGAGAAGCTTTGGGCCTAAGGTTCACTAGTTAGAGGAAGAAGGCAGGATCCTTAAAAAGAGAGAGTTATGAGAAAATGTTACAAGTAATGTCATAGATTCATTTCTGTTAAAGGATTTAATAGTGTTATAATAAAAATATAAATACTTATTGTGGTACAATGTACTTTGCTGGTGTTTTGATGAGTAGCGTTCCAACGTGAGACAACACGGTGGCCATGTGAAAGCACGTACTGGAGGCTGGTTCCCAATGAGAACATGGGCCATTTGGAGGCCAATGAATGAGCCATGCACACCTTGGGATTCAAACAGGCCGACGCCGAGTACTACAAAGGAAAGAAGCTGGGTATAAAGTTTTATGTATTTAAGGACATTATTTGGTTTAGTTTTCACTAGAGGGAATGAAGTTCTGATTTTTCACCATATAGGAATGAGCGATGGTTTTGTCTGTGTCTCGATCTCTCACCAAATGGTGATTCCCTTACGACTTAAGATGCCAAGAGAGCCTCAGTCTGTGCAAGAGTGCCATTACAAGGGGCATCAGATTAGAATAAAGAAATTACCTTGATTTAGTACTTTGTAGGAGGGTAACTGGGGAAACCACATCATCCGAAAGAAAGGAATACTCTGTGAAAGAAGAAACAGAAGAACAACAGGATTTGATTGTGGTTTATTGGCAAGTATAGTTAGTACAATGAAATTCTTACTTGAACAGTAACAATAATAGAATACCAACAAAGACACAAATATAGTGTGGTAATTCAGCCCCTGTGTACAGACAAACAGACGCCAAACTTCCAAAAAAAGACACGTTTAATAATTCTCTGCAATGTACAGCACTTCAAAATGCTCAAATTAGGCAAATACTCAGTCCCTTCTTTCTCTCTTCTTCTCCTTCTACCGCCCTCACTCCTGCACACACAAGCCTTGTCCTCTTCCACCTGACTCTGGCTCCACTAGAGGAGTAAAGCAGCCCCTTTTATAATGCCCCGGTTGTGCCCCAGGCGCCTCGTGATAATCTTATTGTCAATGTTGTTTGTTATCATCATGCCAAGGCTGAAAGAGCTCTCTAAGTCCTTCAGCAAGAAGATTATAAATGCCTATGAGTCTGAGAAGGGATTTTAAAAGGTTTCCAGGCAATTGGCAATCAACCATTTCACTGTCCAGTACATCATCTACAAGTGGAGAACACTTCAAACAGCTTTTGATTTGTCCAGGGCAGTCCACCCCAGCAATTTAAGCCTGAGAGCAGAATATAAGAAGTCTGAAAGATGATCCTGGTGTGGCGGAAGTGCCGCATGAGCACCCAGAAGCACTCCGGGTGCCTGGAATCTCTTGTGTGAGGCGGAAATGCTGCAATCCAAGGCTCTATAATCCTCTGGACGCCCCTTGGCGGTGGCCCCCATTTGAACCAGGGCTGCTGCCCTCTCGTGGCCTGGGGAAGGTATTGTCTCTCTCCTGGTCCTTCCAGGCATCATGTCTGGGATGAGTCCCCAGCCATCTGCCACAATAGTCATATACAGTGGGTACGGAAAGTATTTAGACCCCCTTCAATTTTTCACTCTTTGTTATATTGCAGCCATTTGCTAAAATCATTTAATTAAATTTTTCCCTCATTAATGTACACACAGCACCCCATATTGACAGACAAACAAAAGAATTTTTGAAATTGTTGCAGATTTATTAAAAAAGAAAAACTGAAATATCACATGGTCCTAAGTATTCAGACCCATTGCTCAGTATTTAGTAGAAGCACCCTTTTGAGCTAATACAGCCATGAGTCTTCTTGGGAAAGATGCAACAAGTTTTTCACACCTGGATTTGGGGATCCTCTGCCATTCCTCCTTGCAGATCCTCTCCAGTTCTGTCAGGTTGGATGGTAAACGTTGGTGGACAGCCATTTTTAGGTCTCTCCAGAGATGCTCAATTGGGTTTAAGTCAGGGCTCTGGCTGGGCCATTCAAGAACAGTCACAGAGTTGTTGTGAAGCCACTCCTTCGTTATTTTAGCTGTGTGCTTAGGGTCATTGTCTTGTTGGAAGGTAAACCTTCAGCCCAGTCTGAGGTCCTTAGCATTCTGGAGAAGGTTTTTGTCCAGGATATCCCTGTACTTGGCCGCATTCATCTTTCCCTCGATTGCAACCAGTCATCCTGTCCCTGCAGCTGAAAAACACCCCCACAGCATGATGTTGCCACCGCCATGCTTCACTGTGGGGACTGTATTGGACAAGTGATGAGCAGTGCCTGGTTGTCTCCACACATAGCGCTTAGAATTATGGCCAAAAAGTTCTATCTAAATTTAAATGATTTTAGCAAATGGGGGTTTGAATACTTTCCGTACCCACTGTACGTACTTACACATACACAGTGTGGTTTTATGTTACAATATTTGTTTTTACGATTGGCTGTTCACTAACCTTACAATTTATGTGTAGAAACTGTCCCTGAATCTAATGCTCTGTAGAGCAGTGGTCTTTGTCCATTTGCCAGAAGGAAGTCACAAGTACAGGGTCTTTGCAGTATGGCTGATGTCTTTAATTATACTGTTCAGTGTGCTCTTTCTTTGCACAGTGTGTTCTCACTTTGACATTCTTTCACTTTTTTGCTTTATTTTTAAAATGAATGCAATGATTCTGATATATTGAGTGTTATAACAAAGGCCTAGCACTGGTAACTCCACAAAGCAGGCACCCCACTTAGGAGTTGAACTATTTTTGTAATATGCCATGTAATGACAATGCTGCTCACCATGCCACTAATTTAATTATTCCTCTTTAATAAATAAAATAATTATCTGTCATCCACTGCTGTATTATATTGACCCAATAAACACAGAATACATTTTTTTGTATTAATTTGCAGGCAAATAAATGCAAATAGGTCACCAATTCAAGGAAAATTGATGAGAAAAATAGTATGCTTTTCAGCATGTGTTGTCACGTTTATGGCTTCCGATTGAGGCTGACTCACCCTATGTGAACTACATAGGTGACACCAGAATTATGAGTTCATTTACATTAGTTCTTCACAAAGCGTAAGCCTATTTGGCTCTCCTAGCTGAGAAATATAACTTTGTTACTTGGGAAGTGATCTTATCACTAATTGTTTCTATATTTTGTGGACACCACGGGGCGCTCCAGCTCCCCATACACCCAACACAAACAGGTATGAACACAAGGTAAAAGCACAAAGAATCTTTTATTGTGGGAAACTCTTCCACACCAAGCATTTCCCACCACCACAGCCACAAGTATATGCAATGAGCACAATAAAGCACACTCTTTGTCTTCTTTCTCTCTCGGTCACTGTCACGCACTGCCTCCTCCACTCGTCCTTGCACGCATTGTCCACCTTCTTCCCGACTATGGCTTGTCCTTGTGAGGTGAGCAGCTCTTTTTATCTCCCATGGGGAGTACTTTTGATCCGAAAGCACTTCCAGTTGAGGCTGGAACCCCATGAAGTACGGCTCCCCCATCCTTGCAGCATCCCCTGGTGGCACCCACAGAACTCAACAGAGCTGGATTGAAGAACTCCATGTCCCATGCTGCCCTGTGGGAATCGGAAGCACCCAGGGTTGCTGCCATCTAGTGCTCTGGGAGAGATAATGCCCTGTGCACACTCTCTCCTCTGGTCCTTCCATTCTGAGGGCATCTCGGCACAGTAAAGCTGCTTGCCATCCTTTACACTATAAAAAAAAAACAAAACTCAAACATGGAAAAATTACAGTGCAAGAAATACCGTATATGCTCACATATAAGTCGGGTCTCGAAACCCGAAAAATCGATCATAAAATCAGAACCCGACTTATACACCCATTCAAAATTGCGACATTTCAGTTTTTTATTTTTATTTTTTTACAACTTCTTGCTTCCTCCAATCTCGCATCAGTTTCTCAGGCATGTTGAATTTTGTTGCAGCAGTGCAGTTACCAATTTCTTTCATATTTTCTTCTGATCGAACGCTCCATTGTAGATAAGGGATGGTCTTAGGATAAAGGTGTATGATGGAGGGTGTGAGATACAAAAAACACAAACGTTGCTTCAGAATAGTTCAGGTGTTACTGTGTGGTCACGTAGGCACAATACATAGTTAGCATATCATAATCTTTTGGACCAACAGCATGAGTTTTCCTCATTGAACTTATACAACTGACATTCTAAAATACAGGAAATTATACGGTAGAATCAAGCCCCAACTTACCCGCGGGAGAACTTAAATGCAAGTGTATATAGTATATGAAGAATTTCATCAGAAAATGCTGAATATGCATTTTATCCAAATTGAAAAAAATTACATTTTTTGTTGTGACTTAATTCAGTGGAGAATACTTACAATGAAAGTTCGGTCAGTTTCTAACCTGCCTAATCCTGACCAGGGTCACAGGGGTTGCCAGAGCCCATCCCAGTTATAGCACAAGGCGCCAGTCCATCACAGACGATAAAAGGTTTAACAAGCTTTTTTTTTTAACACATTACATTTTCAAAAATAAATGTAAAACATCACAGAAATTTTTTGGCAAGATACATTATAATTTTTTTCAAAATCATTAACATCCGTATAAGCAATAAACAGAGGTAATACTTAACAAGAAAAAATCAAAATGAATAAGTTCAAATATGTTTAATAAAAAAACTCAGATGAAAATATTTAAAACAGAAAGCATAACAAGAAAGCAAAAGACAAGCAGGGACCAGAAAAGTAAACAGCAAAGAACGTCACAAAGACCCCATCACGCAGAATAAAGGCAGTCCACTACCAGTACAGGTACAGTCAACTTGTGTGGCAATGGCCTGACTTTACAGCCTAACACAGACTGGCACATCAAGGCCACCAGCGTTAAATCTTGTCAGATTGGTTTATCCAGTTGACCACATATCTGAAAACTTTACTCAGTATTTTACTGAATTAATTCCCCATAAGAATGTGGTCAGGAGTCAAAACATTAACAAATTCACAACACGCTATTTATTAAATATTAAACAGACACAATTATTGTGCATACAGTCAGGTGAAAAAGTAAGTACACCCCAAAGAATGCTTTTTTAATTTTTTAACAGTTTTGATCTTCATTTACTGTAAATAGTATCTGTAGATAGGCGGAGTGGTAGCTCTGTGGCTAAGAGTCTGCACAGGTAACTGGAAGGTTGCTGGTTCAGATTCCTTATGTGCCAGAAGTGATTCAATTCTGTTGGGCCCTTGAGCAAGGCCCTTAATCTGCAATCGCTCTGTCCTGGGTATGATGTTAGCCTGCAAGCAACTTTCAATGGAGGACACAGGAGTTGGTGGCAGGACTGGCACTTCAGCCACTGTAGAAAACCTCATACTCTTCCATTCCATTTGAACTAGTGTGGTGCTGCAGCTGAGCTCAGATCCAAATTTGGGATGCCGAGGTGTTTTGTTGTGTGCAGCGATGTGCTATATCATTGCGGACTCCCAATCTCTCTCTCTTCTGATAAAGGTAATATAACAAGCATTACACCATGTTACATTTTGTACTCCATCGCATAATTTACAATGAATAAACATAAGTGCAATTTTCACATGTGGAAAAAGTAAGTTCATCCCTACATTTATCACTACCTCAGATACCTCAAATTAGAATCAGTGCAGCAGAGCAGGTACAAATGATCACAACTTCATTAGAGTGGATCTTCTCTGAAACTGCCTCATTTAAAACTCTGCCATTTACTTTGATTTATTCTTTGTTGCCGATGTGTGTGTGAGTGTGTGTGTTATCATCATGCCAAGCCTGAAAGGCTGACCTTCCTAAGTGCGAAAATAT
Source organism: Polypterus bichir lapradei (assembly GCA_026402145.1). Classification (NCBI taxonomy): domain Eukaryota; kingdom Metazoa; phylum Chordata; class Cladistia; order Polypteriformes; family Polypteridae; genus Polypterus; species Polypterus bichir. Next base: position 83,805,685 of record JANRMT010062837.1, on the reverse strand, counting down.
TTTAATATAAAGTTTGATTATAAATAGAGATAAATGATTGTGTATCGATGTTATCAATTAGTCATGATGAAAAACAAAGATGTGATATTTAAGAAATATTGTGCAACTGGAAGTGGTTCTGATGATGTTTTCCTCTATCTAAGTATATGAGAAAGTAGAGGGTGGCAACATTCCCGATTTTATTTTTATCATTGGAATTATTTATTGACTAAACTGAAAAACTGAACTGCACTTTTACTTGATGTGAAATACTTTGAATTTGGATTATTGTAAATAAAAGCACTGAGCACTTGTACCACCTGACCCATTCTGTTTTGTGACCTCATTGCACGGTTCATCCCGGTCATCGGTTCCATGTGCAAGTTGTGTTAGGGCTGTAGTTGTCCACCCAGACCTTCACAGACCTACAGGTAGCTCTTGCCTGTTTTGATGTCAAAGTTCACAAATCTACCGTTCCAAAGATGTTGCGCAAATTAGATGTATGTGGGAATTGGGCCAGGAGGACACCCTTGCTATCCAGTAGGAACATCCAGACAAGATTAAAGTTTGGAGTGAACACCAAGACAAAGTCCAGAACTTATTTGGCCACAGTTCCAAAAAAGGTGTTGGGTAAAAAAACAAAACATTTGAAGAGCAGAACAATCATAGAATCTGCTATGAATCTGATATTGTTCCAGAGGGTGTTTGAAGATAATGTAAGATCATTTGTCAGAAGATTGAATCTCAACCAAAAGTGGACCTTACTACATGACAGTGACCCTAAACATACTAATAAACCCATCAAGGAATGGCTGAAAAAGAATTAGTGGGCTATGGATTGACCAAGCCAAGGCCAAGATGTAAATCAGTTCAAGATGCTGTGGGGGATTTCAAATGTGCCGTGCACGGAAAACATCCCCCCCAGACATTCCACAGCTGGAAGAATTCTGCATGGAAGAGTGGGAACAAAGTTTTCCCAGTTGATGTTAGAGACTGCTAGACAGTTATGTGACATGCCTGAATGAGGTCCAAATGGGGCAATGCCAGCTATTAGAGCCACAGATTTATTAACATTTTCCACAGATGGAAATGGCATATCTGTTCATTTCTTGTTGAAAAATTATTGTAAAGCCAAATTTTCATTTTTTTACCAGGTTCATTACCTTAATGTATAGATACTGTTTCAATGATATCAAATATTGATATGTCCACATATGTTAAATAGAAAAATGAAATCATGCCATATACTTAAATTTTTCACATGACTTTTGCAACTGGCAGCCACAGCCATTACCTGGCCAGGATGCCAGTTGGATGGAAAGACCTGGGGAGAGACTATCGGCAGGGCACTACCTTCCTGGGACGCTAGAGGGCAGGCCTCCTGGGCAGCTGTGGCATCATGCATTCCCGCAGGGCATTCTGGGAGTTGGAGTTTGGTGCAGCCCTTTTGGGTTCTGTGGGGACCGCCACGGTGAGCTGCAGAACACTACAGGGGGATTTTTTCACTACACCTGGGGGTGACTCCAGCTCCGATTAATGAGCCACCTGGAACACTCCCTGGGTGGCTTAGAAGGAGCCGCCTCAATGCATTCGGAGAGCCAGAGTCGGGAGAAAGAGGGACAAAGCTTGCCAAGAAGAGGAGTGGAGGCGGACTACATGGAGAGAAGAAGAAGGGACTGTGCTGCTGTGGAAATGAGGGAAAAGTGCTTCCCACGTGAACAAACGTGTGTTGTGTGGCAAACGCGTGTCTCTGCCTTTCTGTGTCGGGGTTGGGGCAGCTGGAGCGACCCTGGTTTCCACACTGTACATATTTAAAATGCCAACAGAATCTTCTGGCTGTCACAGTCCACGAGTAGCCTATTTGTGTTCAAACTTGTCTTCAACAACTTATTTGCAATAAAGAGGAAGAGCAAAGCTTTAAGCAATCTTACATTCATGTGAATATTCTTTGAACAATCCTGATATAAATAATCGACATGGAGTGGTTGCATCTTCAGGTATCAGCCAATTCCTGCCATGTATAGATCCTGAAATTGGTCTTAAATCTAATTGATTAATCACTGCTCAATACGACCCTCCATATAGTGGCATAGACAAGCGTAATTCCTTGCAGTCCTCTCCAGTATCAGCATGAACAGATGAGCAGGAGGACGGAAACACCAGAAGCTATAAAACTGCAGATTTGCAGGTAAGTGAACAAAAGATCTGTCTTTCTTTGTCCTTATCTCTCTTTTTCATATCTCTGTGACTATTCAAGGTACCATTTATATCCTGTCGGCAATTCTAATTAAATCAGTGCTGGTACAGTTTGACTAATCAACATCACTCCTCCATTATTTAAAGAAAGAGTACCAATTAAAATTACAATGAACAAGATTAGAAACAATTTACGTGACAAATTGTGTTTGCTAACGCTCAGCCTCAGGAACTTGGTCAGGTATAACAATTTACTTAAACATGTGAACAATGACTGGTTTTGAAAGGATCAAAATGAAGTTGGCAGATAACTATAAGAAAAAGAAACACAGGACTCCATTTAAATACATTTGAGTAGTTCTACCTTGGACAGCTGAAATAGACACAGAGACGTAGGCAAATTGTGTTCAGCTCACTAACGCTCAATCTTGGAGTTCTTTTGGTTCTCACATACTGGTGTTTCTGTATTCCTAGCTAGCTAAATGATGATGATAGTGAATAATCTTCCTGTTTCATTCCTTGTCAGCTTCTATTAAGTTTTAAAAACTGCTCCTTAGCTAAGACGCCTCAGTTTGAGAGGTTTTTCATCCATTTGTCCTTCCTCTGCCAAGTTTGTGTTTGCCTCTTCTTTGTACCCATCTTCTTCAGAACAGTTCAGTTCAGATGGCCTCCTTGATTATGAGGTGAAGAGAATCAGTGCACTCTTTACTGAATGCAGGCTCAGGGCGCTTTAATAAGTTTACAGACATAATACAAATTATATAATGTATCCACGTTAAACTGCACACTTGGCTGAACAACAGTATATCAAAGCAATTTATTATTGTTGAGATATGGCCAATGACAATGGAGGAAAAGAAAATGAAAACTTAACTGGAGTCTGTGACGCAAGAACGCATCCCCACAGTAACTTGAATCTGACACCGGCACGACTCTGAATGCACAGCGGCACAACGAGGTATTTAAACATCACAGTTATTGTAACAGGGATAAACTGAGAACGAAGGCATTTAAATAAGTTGTTAACGCATGAAGGGAGGCGGTTACAATAGCTCCTTATTCTCCGGCCATCTCCTTGCAAATAAAGACGCACGTGCCAGTCCAGATGCCATTTTAAACGTGGTGCTTTGGTCGGGAGCATGCGCCGTGTTCAGGAATCTGGAAAAAGACAGCCATAAGGGGAAAGGTTTTTTAAGTCATTGAGTTTCTGTTGGTTTAATGTGTTTTTTTAAAGTTTGTTATTTTCAAGATCGCAGATGTACAAAACCAATATTGATTTTGGTGATATTGTTTCTATTGAGTGGGATTAGGTTTAGTTTGGTTGTGAGGCATTTAGGTCATTTTCCCCTTTAAGGGAATACAGTTAGTTTTGTCCTGCGGCAGTGTAGCCCGAGAGAGAAATGGCTTTGGCTTTATAAGGTGTGGGACTTTGTCTGCTAGGGGTTGGTTCACTGACTTAGGAATAGACAGGGGTTCATGAGCCATTAGTGACGAGCGAGTGGCTCTGTGTCTGGCTGCTTGTGTGGAGAGTAACAGTCTCCTATTAGTCAGTTCAGGCTCCTGATAGTTTTGGAGTTTGAGAAGCTAAATCATTTCAGACTACTTCAGAGCCTTATTTCTCAAATAGTGCTCAGGAAGTTTTTTTTTTCCAGAGAGGGAAAATTGCCTTTGAGGATAAAGCCACATATTTGGATATTCTTTTTCTTTATTTTCTTTCTTTCTTTGTTTATTTTGTTTGAACAACTTATGTCCTTGCAGAAGTTTATGGATTTTTTTTTCACATTTTTTGTTTGACAATGTACACTATATATATTCCTGCAGCAGAATTTTTCTTTCCAAAGGACTGATGTAATAAACAGCTGTTTTACTTTTATCCATTCTTCCTGCCGTAATATTTTGGTTTGACTCTGCCGGCGTTAACTTCCGGTCCTGGTCGGTCCCAAACTACTACCAGGCTACCTACTCCCGTAGGCAGCTTGTGTCATTTTGGTGGCAGCGGTGGGATCGGGAACAGAAGAAAACAAAAACTTAACTGGAGTCAACCAGTAGCAAATTGAATTGATTAGGAATATTTAGAAAGGCACACATCCCGTAATTCATACTGCTGGTCAGGACAAAAACTCAGCCATGAAGTCCAAAGAGCTTTCAGTGCAATCACATTGTGGTGAGGCACAAATCAGGCTAAGGGGATGAGACCGAGTCTAAAGCCCTCTTGACCCATTGGAGGGAAATAATAAGGAAGGGAATGAAGACAAAGTTCCATTTTTTCTTACTTTTAATATTTAAATACTAGGGGGCTTTGCTTGCCAACCCCCTCTACCTGCACTACGTGCCAGACACTTCACGTCTCTGTTGCTTGCGTATTTGGATTTCACTTTCATCAAACAACAAATCTTTTAATTCTCACGGATATGTCTCTTCATTGGGAAGAAACATTACTTTCCCTGATGGCAACACAAATTAGACGATCTACAAGTCTCCGACTTAAAGTTTAAATCTGAACAATGTCTACATACTTCTGTCATATCACCTATGTCCATATATTCGATCTCTTTTCGCTGTTCCGTTATTTCACTGAGTAATCATTTCCATTTGTTAAGCACTAATGTGATCTTTACTATCAGTTTTTTGAGACTTTTGAATTTTAGTACTTTCATAATCTCTAACCTGTTCTGCATTTATGTTTCATATTGCGTTAGAGGAAAAACGTTTTTGTTTTTTTTTTTTTGGCTTTGAAATTAACATGCAAATTCCTTTTAAACTTACACTTTTACTGTAACACTTCAGTTAAACAATATTTGGAATTACCTTTTCATCAATATCGAATTGAATTTTGATTCTGTGTTTGGACTTACATCATGACATAAAAATTTATAGGCGCTAAGAGCACATGAACTGTGTCTGACAATACCATTCACACGAATGAGAAATGATTGCACCTTGTCTGTAGTTGTAAATGTTTGAGAGGAGGGTGGGATTTTTCAAAGTCTCTTTGCATAAAGACTTGTCTCACGGGACTTGAACTTATCTCCAAGAATGTCTCGCCGCAGGTTTTCCTTTTATAATAGAAAGAAATATATACATAAATAAATATTTCATTCATTCATTTAATTAATTATACACTTAGTGGGCACTTTATTAGGTTAATCTGTCTTAAATCACGTAGGATCCTTTTTGCTTCCTGATTTGCCTCAAGTCATGGATTCGATAAGGTGATGGAAACAGTCTTTAAGGATTTGGTCCAAGCTGGCTCAGTAAGCATCACAAAGTACTTGCAGATATTTCAGCCGAAACATACATGCTGCAAACATCCTCTTCCGCTGCATTATGAACAATGCTACACATCCTGTCTCTGACACTGAGGACTTTCAGCCAGGAATTATTTAGCAGAAATGTGTCAAGAAGCTCTACTGAAGCTCCTTTATGCCGACAGCAATACTTCAGACTACAAAGTACTCCAGATGAGGTCTAATCAGTGCATTATAAAGCTTAAGCCTAACCTCCTTTGACTCGTACTCCACACATCATGTTATATCATCTAAAATTCTGTTAGCTTTCTTAATGGCTTCTGAACACAACTTGTAGTTGATAGTGATGCAGGGCCGTCTTAATAGCATTATAGGCCCCCGGGCAAAGCAGTGCAATGGGGCCCCTACCTACACAACCACTCAGCAAGTCACAACATACATAGATTAGTGTGGGAGCCCTGGGCAACTGCCCAGCATGCCCATGCGTTAAGACGGCCCTGTAGTGATGAGTCCACTAAGACCCCTAAGTCCCTTTTTACCTCCTATGTTTAATACTACATATGCATGTACATAAAATTTCAACTGTCATAAATCTGTCCATGTATTCTGTCCCTCTGTAATGGCTCAGCGGGTTATCCACATCGCTTGATAAACAGAATTTATCACAATATTCCCACAAACTCTACAGACTGTAGTGCATGATAATCCTGGAAGAGTACCAATTTCTAAATGTTAGTGCAGGCAGCTTTCTAGTGAGTTTTGTCTTGTTTCTGAACATTATTAAGTTCCTTTTTTTATTATCCTGCATGGTTTTAATTGGAAGCTGTTAGTTTTTGGGCAATTGGCATGGCATGGCATGTTGTCCGGTAATGTGGCGTACAACCCATTATATTGGCAAAAATTGTGTTTTAAAATAAGTTAGCATTCACAGTGAAGGACTCTTGAACAACTAAAACAAAATCTATTTAGGGGGCTTTTTAGGTTGTGATTCTCAACTAGCGTAAAATTTCTAGTTAACATTTTCGATTTGCTTGTTTATTGACCACTCTTTGCCAATTCCTATGCTTCTTTTCCAGGGGTGGAATAATAAAGGTGGGGTTTGGAGAGTGTTATTCATAAAGTCATATTTAATATGTGCATGTTCTTCTTTTTAAGCCTGCATATGCTGGGTTCATGTCCAAGTGTCTTTTAATGGCATTTTCGTTTGTTATCCACGATTCAGCCAGCTCTCCGGCATTTTTAGTATTAGCCTTGAATTTTTACTTGGTTATATTCTTGAATAAAAGTGCACATGTTTATTTGATGTTTGGACTAAAGCCTTCACACATTATACACTTCTTGTCATTATTTGCATAGCATGGAAAAAGTTTCTGCTTTAGGTATGTGTTCAGCATTTCTTGCATTTCTCACATTTCCTTTCATCCTATACTTACCCAGATCTTTGTAGACACAGAACACACATGAAATGTATGTATTCAAAATAACAATATACTGTATTATTTACCCTATACAACTCTTGGCACCTCACACGCAGATAAGGACCCTTGGCTTCAGATGGGAGAACTTTGTGCCTGTGAGCTGAGCTCCATAAAACCGAGGGATGAGAAAACAGGTTGCTTGCTGCGTATGCTGATCGACACATTTACAAAACAAAAGACGCTGATGGAGAGGTGCGAAGGGATTTAAGGCGGGCCGGGATTACAAGATTTTTCGTAGGCTTCCGGAATTCTAGTGTTAAACGTGTGTCCGGTTGAACTTGTATGTGAATATATCAGACACCGTGGGTTCTTCCTTCTGATAGCATTGTGTTGTTCTTGTATGTGTGTTGCAAGTGTTTTAGACGTTTGTCCCACATATACAGCTGGGCACACACCGCATAGTATACTGTATGCTGTGTTCTGTGTCTCTGCTGCTGATTTCCTGCTTTTGGCCAACACCCTCTGAAACCCACTTTATTAATCCACCATGCCTTACACCCACTTTCCTCCACCTTTCCTCATTTGCTATATATTGCCTTTGATTCCTGGATGTCTAATTATTTTCCTCTGATGATGACTCCTTGTAGGGGTTGAAAGCTTAGGAATAAGAAACTATTTTAAGATACGGGACTCATTTTCTATGCATACACATACTAGGATCGTATATATTATGCATTTCCTATTATTTCTTTTATAACACCATAGGTACCCTATACTGAATACAAAATAAAACGCACGCTAAGGAGATGCCGTCGGATCATCTGCTGTCTTTCTGCTGCTGGCGAGCTACCTGTTCTGCTTGTCGCATGTCGTTGTTTTAAGAGCTGGGAGCACATGATGCATGTCTGCCAAAAGCAATCCAACAACTGCTAGGTTAGATGTCCGTGGACATGTTTTAAATGATGGCTCACTGACTTGTCTCACGTGACATTGAAAAAACAATACTTGTCCTTTATTTCCGGCCCAGGGCGTGGTTAAATCTCTTTCTTGCAGGACGTATAACACTGCTCGCGTTGTGAAGGGGGGGCACCTGCTATCGCGCTGCCCATCGATCATTTTAAAGCCTGTACAGCCGCTATTCTTTTTGCCACTTCGTGTCTCTGCTGCTCGCGTTGTGATCGCTTCTCCATGATCATAAATATACACCTGACTGAATTGTGTTTTCTTTGAAATTAAACTTGTCATTGCTTTAAATGTTGCGGGACCACAGATTCTCATAGCGTATGGCCCATTATTGTGTAAATCTACGTTTTGTGCATTGAATGATGTGAAGGCAAAAAGACTTTGTTTTCTGCTCTTTGCCTTTTATTTCTGACCTCGCTTTGTCCTGCTATTTTTTCAATTACACCTGGTCCTGATGATTAATTTCCTTTTTTTTTGCACTAATGCGATCTTTACTATCTTTTTTTGATACTGTAGCGACTGACGTAATAAAGTGTCTCAAAGGTTTTACTTGAACAATCGCCAACTTCGTAACCCCAAACACAACTTTCTAGCACCCTCTCCAACCCCTCATCCCCTGGGTCTTGCCCCCCCCCATTACCGCATCAATCAATACCCTGCTATCAGTCTTACGTGCTGTATTCTGCCCTCCCTCAATCGGACCTAACAGTCACTTAAAACAAAAAAGGCTTCAACCTGGCTGGGACACTACGATACTTTACAATTTTACTGCTTTCATATTCTTTACCTTTCTCTACATGTGTATCGCGCCATCGTTTGTTTGAGCCTTTCGAATTCCACTGCTTTCATAATCTCTTATCTGCCTTTTTTTCTCTCCAACCCTTTTGGGTCTCTTTTCTCCATGCTACTCTTACTTCTTTGCTTAATCGTTGATGTTTCATCTAGAACGTATTGTCTTTATATGCTTTATATGTGCTGAGAGCACAGGATCTGTGTGTGCTACGTGCCTTCACACGACTGAGTGTTTTGCTGGCCGTGCTCTTATTTGATACTGTTTGCGTCTCGCGCGTCTTTTAAGTGTCTTCCGAGAACTTCCAAGAAGATCACATCTCATCACCCTGCTTTTCCTTTCCAGGATTTTTTTTATAATAAAGAGAAATATTTAATGTGAATAACATTTCATATATGCCTATTGCAGCTATTCAAGGACAGCAGCAAGAAATGTATCGACTCTTGGTGGCATATAAAAAGATTTGAAAGCAACATGAAGTTCATTTTCTAAGTGAATGGAACATTGTTTTTGGAGTTGACTCGTTCAGATGATTAACTTTTTTGTTTAAATAAGAACGTATTCTAAAATCTTTAGCATCATTCCGTAACTGTCTGTCTGAAAAATTGCAATGAGAATTTATGAGTGTATAAAATGGAAAACCACAGATTGAAGTCATTATTGCTGATGTAAAGTGAAGCATGCTGAGCTCACTTCTCTGAGGAAGATCATAATATATTGACTATCTCATCATTTTTGGCAGATCATATGTAGTTTTAAAATTGAAAATGACAGATGCAGCTACTTTCCACTGCAGGAAATGGAATATACGTTAAGGCAGAAATCCTTTTTACGATGCACTTTAAACCTGTCCAGCATAACAACAAAAATAAGGATAAAAGAGTACCACCTTAAGTTTTTTCTTTCTGTCATACGTTATATATTCCCAGTGTAGAAAGAACATTAATGCCAAGTGAATTTTCAAATACTGCAATTAATGTAGTATGTTGAAAACATGTCCGCAAAAATGGGAAATACGTTTAAGGAAAAAAGAAATCCTGTACTTACTGATCCCTATGACTCTTTAATGGCATTTTATGGTCCTTTACTAGGATGTGTGGTTCTTTTTAGACCCATTGCTTGACAAAGCACCATTTCATTCTGAGACGGGTTCTTTGCATATGAAGTGGATCATTTGTGCTTTGAAAAACTTCTTAATATGCAGAAGAAACCTGAAATATTTAAGGAATGGCAGGATATCAATCTGGAAACTAACAGGTTAAGAAAACCTGAACTTAGCCTGTGGTACTGTATGCAGCAAGAAACATTTTAAAATCAGGAGCACACTGGGATTTGACAAATATGTTACCAGGTAATTGTGGTAATTTATTGTATGGAGCCTGCTACTGAACTAAATTTATTAAAGGTTCTTTCTGGAATCTTCATGTGGAATGATCATTTTGGAGCCAAGAATGATGGTTCCCTTATGGCATCACTCTGTAGAACCACTGTGGCACGTCAGTATACTCCATTAGTACTTAGGACACTGGAAACCATTTCTTTCATTATAACATTGATCATGGTAATGAATGAATTCTGTTGTAACACATTGTGTCATTTCAGCTGGAGATTACAAAAATACAGTTTATAATTTTCTTATTCTGTTCTTCTGTTATTTGCTGAAAACAGGCCTCTTATGCAATTAGACTTGGGCATATAGGAACTACCCAGACCATTGAGAACAGTCTAAATTCCTGATAATCCATGACAAAGCAGAACACTGAGGACCAAAAGGTTTTCTAATACATTTGTTAAAGAAGATATTTAAATCTGAAAACACATCACCATGATGATGTACTATACAGTTGATGGTGAAGGTGTCATCCTGTGAGATTTTGGAGAGTGGTGCATAGCTTCCCTTTGCTTTTTGGAGAGTCTTTTTAGAAAGAAGCATACTTTATACTCAAGTGTTGATTGGATTGATTGATAAAGGGAATGAGACACTGGAGGAGAGTCAGGTGGAGATGTTTGGTTCTTTGTGCAAAGAGAATTGACTGCACCTTAACATCAGCTAAATCAAGGAAATGGTTATTGACTTTCACCGCACCAAAGCCTCCATAGAGCCTCCATGTCTGGCCACTAATGAAGGAGTGGATGTGTAGGTGGTGCACTCCTACAAGTAATTGGGGTCCACATCAATGACAGGTTGGACTGGTCTCGTAATGCAGACATCCTTCACCTCTTGTACAACTCTGTGATGGCCAGTGTGATTTTCTACACTGTGGTGTTCTGGGCTGATATTATCACTTTAAGAGAGGCCCACCAAATCCACAAGGAGGTTGGGGCATAGGAGAGAATGGAAACAAAACTGAGTGCCATTATGAACAATGTTGCACATCCTCTCACTGGCACAACAACATGGAGGACTTTCAGCCAATGAAATATTCAGCAGAAGTGTGTCAAGAAACTCTACAGGGGTCCTTTATACCAACAGCAAGCAATACATCTGTATAATGACTCACTAAGAACAAAATGATGTAAGAACAGTCAGTGGAAACCAAAATCACCAACCCATTGAGATCTAGATTCAACATCACACCCCAAATCAAAGTCAAAAATTGAAATCACATGCTGATCCAACTTGCGTGAATTTCAGCATGGCAACACACAATGTGACTCGGTAGTGTATATGGCCCCCACGGGCCTGTTTACACTCTCAACAATATCTGTGCCTGCTCCTCATGAGACTGTGGATGGTGTCTTGGGAAAATCTCCTCCCAGACCTGGACCAGGGCATCTGTGAGCTCCTGAACAGTCTGTGGAACTAATTGGCAGCATCAGAAGCACTGATACATAATATTCCAGAGGTTCTCAATTTGATTTCGGTCTGAGGAATGTGCGGGGCTGTCGATGGTATCAATGCCTTCATCCCCCAGGAACTGCCTACACACTCTGGCCAGATCACATGAAGCCAGGCATTATCCTGCACCAGGAGGATTCTTGGGTGCACTGCACCAGTATAAGGTCAGAAACTAGCTCTGAGGAAGTCATCCTGGTACCTAGCAGCAGTAATGGTACTGTTACCTAGCACTTGGACTCTCCAAGGATATACTACCCCAGATCATCACTGATCCACTGCCAAACCAGTCATGCTGGTTGATGTTGCAGGCTGCATAATGTTTATCACTGAGTCTCCAGACTCTTTCACATCGTTCACATGTGCTCAGTGTGAGCCTGCTCTCATCTGTGAAAAGATTGAGGCGCCAATGAATAAGCTGCCAGTTGTGTATTCTCTGGTGAATGCCAATCGAGCTGCACAGTGATGGGCTATGAGCAGGTCCCACAAAAGGCTATCAAGCCCTCATGTCACCCTCATGGAATCTGTTTCTGACAATTTGATCAGAAATGTGCACACCAGTAGCAAGCTGGAGGTCATTTTGTAGGGCTCTGGCAGTGCTCCTCCTGTTCCTCCTCACACAAAGGAGCAGATGCCAGTCCTGCTGCTGGATGCCCTTCTATGGCCCTGTCCAGCTCTTCTTGTGTAAAGGCCTGACTCCTGGTATCTCCTCCATGCTCTTGAGACTGTGCTGGGAGACACAGCAAACCTTATTGCTATGGCATGTATTGATGTGCCATCCTGGAGGATCTGGACTACATGTGCAACCTGAATCGGTTGTGGGTACCGCTTCATGCTACAAGTAGTGACAAGGACACTAGCAAAATGCCAAACTAGAGAAGAGTCAGTCAGGAAGGATAAAGAAAGAACAATTGTCTGTGACCACCACCTGCAAAACCATTCCCTTTTAGGAAGTTATCTTCCTGTTGCTTCTCCAGTGTACCTGTTGTCAGTTTTATTTGCACAAAAGCAGGTGAAGTTGATTCACGGTCACTTCTGCTTCCTAACTGGACACATTGATGTCCCTGAAGGTTAATTGACTGGGTGATAGACTGAAATGATTAAGTGTTCCCTTATGATTTATTTGTATTTAAAATCTTCTCAATTGGGCTAAAGTGTCAGTTGTATACAACATCTGTTGGAATGAAAAATCCAATGCATTTCATTAGTACACATGACAAACATCTTGGAATGGGTGTGTCCAAAATGATAAGAGTGGTGAAAGCGGTGACATCATCCAAAAGGTGTGGGACGGTATGAAAAATGCTAGGAGTGATTTGTGAGAGTGATTTGTAAATTCTATTCACCCTGTACTGTATTGAAAACACTACAACACTACCTTGTGAATATAATTTTAATAGCTCTTATTAACCGTTTCGGCCCTGAAGACACAAGCTCATTAAATTTAACAAGCAGAATTTCCTCCATTCATTCATTAGTTAGATCTTCAGCTGCATGATTCTTCAGGACCTTTGTTGTCATATTTTGCATTGCATAATGTGCCACACATTTTTAGTTGAAGACAGGGCAGGACTGCAGGCAGGCCATTCGAGTACCCACACTCTGATCTGGACAGAATGTGGTTTGGTATTGTCCTGCTGGAAAATACAGGGACATCCCTGGAAAAGATGGCATCTGGATGGCAAAATATGTTGATCCTAAATTTGTACATATCTTTCTGCATTAGTGGTACCCTCACAGATGGATAGGTTACCCATGCCACGGTCACTGACATACCCTCATATCATGACAGATGCTGACTTTCAGACCTGACTCTGACAACAACATGGATGTTCCATTTTCTCTTTGACCCAGAGAACACTCCTCAGAGTGTCCTCACTGAGTGTGTGTGTGTGTGTGTGTGTGTGCCCTGAGAATAAGTGCAACTAGTTTTTTAAGAAGGAATTCTAACCTCTCCTGATTAGATTTAAGTCACTTATAGTTACAAAAGCAGAATCTTCTCATTGGTACATTAATCTGTCCATCCCAGTTGTCAGGTCTTTGTTCTTGTCTGAGTCCATTGCACGCCTTATGGTCAGAAGGAGTTTGCAGAGGCACCTCCGGAAAGATGTCAATGCAACTCTGCTTTACACCTTTATGATCAATCAGATCCTGGTACAAGTTGCAGTTCAGTCTCTTAGTTTGAAATGTAAGTGGGGGAAGGCGCAGCTGGATGTCTGTTAAATCTGCTGCATTAACAGGCCTGGTTTGCCACTAAAGTTTAGCAGAATGGGCAATGCCCATTTAGCCCTACATGTAGACGGCACCTGTTGGTACATCTGAACACTATGCCATGAATTTGCTTCGTACTTAAAAATCGAACTCAAAACAAGAAAAAGTGCAAGTAAAACAAGTAAAGGTTTGGACAGAAATGGCTGTTGGACAGCTGAGAGACGATTTATCTTGATTGACAGTCCTTTAATAACAACCCCTCGCTGGATGAATCTGTTGACAGTTGTAATAGACTATATTCATTTTTGTGAAGAAATGGCAATAAAGACAAAAACGGTTAAGTATTATCCAAATGAGAAAATTTTGTTTACAACTAGGGGGCTTTTCCCCCTTGCTTGCTGCACTCGCCAACCCCCGGGTGGGTGCTATGTGCTAGCCTCTTTGCGGTTCTGTCGCTTGCGTATGGGGATGCGGATGTACAATTTAAACAGATTTTTATTTTCATGGGAATTGTTACATATGCATAATAGAACTATTTTACATTGCAGCGAGAGTAAAACGTAATAATTTGAAAGTAAATTATGTTTCATGTTGTGTTAGATTTATTCAATGCGTAATACAATTTTGTTCTATTTGGCTTTGAAATTAACACGCAAATACTTTTTAAACTTACAGTTTTACTGTAAAACTTCAGTAAAACATTTTTTTTTTTACATTTTCATCAATATTGCATTGAATTTTGATTCTGTGTTTGGACTTTCATCATCAACACAAAACATATAATTGCCCGTGAGTGAATTTCATTTCTTTCTCTCTATTAAATAAAATGACTTTTTCAAATGTTTGACTCTGAGATTTGTTAATTGTCTTTGCAAAAGCTATTCTAACGGGACACTGTTAACATTTTAATTCAAATGGAATATCAAGATCTCCTTTGTTGTGTAATGTTTTCCGCAGAAGATGTACAACATTACCTTTCTTGGATACATCCTTCTTTCTACAGTAATTCATGCGGTGGAAGACCAGACAGTGTTAACAGTTGTAGATATTCTTCATGATATTGTAAGCTGATGTTTTCATCTTCCACACCATCATCACCAACTGTTTCAGCATAGTCTATTGATACGTATTTAACCAATTTGCCATGTAACCGATCGACAATTTTCACGTTAATTCATTTGACTTCGTCGTTTCTCGGTGCTAGGATTGCTCATGTACTCATTTTTTCTGTTGATAACCCTTTGTGATGAAATTCTTTAATAAGATTTGGACAAAATATGTCTTCTTTAATTGGGAACTTAAAGTGAGGAAAACGTTAAAATTTATAAAAGCTGAGAGAGCAGAAACTGTGTCTGTCAAAAGCATTCACACGAATGACAGGTGAGAGTACAGTGTGCATGGTTGAATATGGTTGAGAGGAGGGTGTGACTTGAAAAAATCTCATGGCCAAAGTCTCATCTCACGGGACTTGAAAAAGTCTTCCAAAAAGTCATCTCATCGCATGATTTTTTTTTTATATAATAGAGAGAAATAAATAAAAAGAGACAATTTGGGCAAAATATAAAACATTCTCTTTGGGACAGCTATGCAGTTGGAAACAAATTCAAGTAACTCCAAAGAAACAGTACAAACTCTGAGAACAAAGTAGAAAGATTGTTTTACAATGGAAAGATTTCTGACACCAGGCCTGGAGTGTCTGTTTTAACAGGAAGTAATATGATTTGGCAGAAAATGGAGCTAAAGACAAGAGATGGATTTAAATTTGATCATGATCTGAGTAATATTTTACTGCCAGTTGGATGATATATATGTATCATGACTTAATTAGGGATTTACAATTACAAACTCCCTGGAAGGAGCCGCCCGAAGCTTTTCACTGAAGGAGAGGTGAGAGAAGTTCTGCGGAAGGTCAAGCCTTACAAAGCTCCAGGAAGTAATCTTATTAAAGGAAGGGTCTTTTAAAAAATGCCGCAGAGAGCTTTCCGGAAAATTGCATCAGCTGTCCAATCGATTTTCAGAGTACCGAAGCATTAGAAGAGCTCTGAAATCCATCCTATTCCAAAAAATAACTGTTTAATTAAATTAAATGCTTATCGTCCTGTGGCAGCAGCGGCTGGTTCTTGCTCACCTTACTTTACATGTTGCCTCCTGTTAGGACTGATTGCAGTTTGCATACGGAGTGAACCGTTCGGTGGAGGATATGGTCCTGACATGTTCTTCATACCAGTTATGCACACTGAATAGCATTTAAAAATCTGTTTTGCAGATGATAATCACAATAATCTGATGCCAATCGACAGCTGTTTCCAGCATCCCAGTGTTTGGGATGATTGATTTTTTTGTGAAGTGACAAGTGTGTGCACTTGCATGTTTCACCAGTCATTAGTAAAACAGGGCAGCTATTATTAATGAAGTAAGTTAACGTTTGGAGAAGTCTGCATACATGTAGGAAAAGGAAGAAAGCCGGGGAGGGAAGGGAATTGTGGTTTGGTGCTTCTGTAAGCTATACAAAGAAGTCTTTGGTGAAGGTATTTGGTAAAATACATTATTATTTGAACCTGGAACTTGTATTGGTGTCGATGTGTGAGAGAGCTTGAGGCTCATTGGCGCCCCCCTACTGGTCACAAACTATATCCTTTGTGACAAAAAGAATCAGCTATATCCAGAAGCAGTAGCCCAAGTTACACAAAAGCCAGCATATAAAAAATTAAGAAACAAACTCAAAGTCCTCACATACGAATGTGACATTGGTCCATGTTTTGTCTTTTTCTGTTGATCAGTGTCAAAAAAGCCAAATTAAATCACCTATAGTTCAATGTTGTGTGACAATAAAATGTGGCATGAATAGTTTTTATAGATGCTATATATGGACTAAAATATTTAATGGGCGTATTAGGAAAGATACAGTAGGTGAATGCATTATTGCATGAGTGTATGTGTGTGTTTACTGTATACGGTTAAAATTTTACTCCTGTTTGATCCATTTATTGTTACCTGTGACCATCATTGACTATGTGCATCATGATCTTCTTGCGAGGGTAATTTTACAAAAGCAACAACAGAAGCCATTCGCCTCCCATTTATTGGTCCTTTTTCTATAATTCTGCTGGTGGCTGAAATCATTTCAAGTAGTCTGACAAAAGACTCAATGAAAAAAAACGGCTAAGTATGTTTCTTTAAAAAATAAAATCAAATGGCCCAGTCGAAGCCTGCTTAACAGAAATCGTGTCCCCCATAGAGAAAGTAAGCTGTGCCTATGGTGATAATGCAGCCTTTGCCTGTCTGCTTGACTACTGAGAGAGCGTGACAGAGAGGGAGAGGGGGAGCGGGAGAGAGAGAGAGCGAGAGAAAGAGAGAGACGATACAAGTGTCACTTGATTCAGTTGTTTGCTTATTGAGTACAGTATAAAAGCGATGGCTTGTGCTGATGAATGGGCTTGTCACAACAACTTTTTCTTTATTCTGGTCAGTCATACATTCAGCTATGGCTCAGTGGCCAGAAACCCTTAACCTTATTTATATCTGTCGTCAACTAGGATGAGCAGACCTTTCAGCAAACTTTGCCCATGCCCTGATTAAATCAGAGAGGAGTCGGCCTATGCACGAGGCGAGCTGTATTAATGTCAGCCATGTAAACAAGCTCATTTATCATGAGCATTTTTACAAAAAATGAGGCTGCTACTTTAGCAAAATGCCAGAGCTCTACCAAGTCTATAAGACCTGATATTATGTTTTGCATAAAGCATGAAAGTAATATTTTCCCGTTGTGTTGATGTCCTATTATATCTTTACTCCTGCTTTGCCAAAGTAAAGGACTTTCGGCAATTGCGCTGCTGCAATAAAGAAGAATAAGCATTGTCCCCATTCTTTTTAAAGGAGCTTGGCTTATAACATAATTAAGCAGTGTTATTGCAATGTAGTGCCTTTCAGAGTAAGTGTTATCACATCATCACAAAGAAACACAAAGAGCACTACGTGATAACTACCTCCATGTGTCCTCCATGTGTTATTACGGAACTCGGTGAAAACAGGCTGTGGAGCTTTGATGATTAGGAGTTGATAGAGTTTCACCTTACAGCATCAGCACAGCACACTTTAGGAAAGTAATCTTAATTAAGTTTTATTGGTTTTAGTATTATGCTTAAAAATCAAACAAACTTGAAATCAGCAACATCGTGCAGCCGCCATCACTTGATGTTTTTAATTAAGTAATTGTGTGAAGCGTTAGCAATACCAAAGCATCAGCACTCACACCAGCTTTCTCACTATGTACATTTGAGATTGTGTTTATAACAGAATTCTGTGTTTTTTTAATTAAAATACTATTAAAACATACTTTTTTTTTTAAATTATAAGACACTTTTATCCCATGCGGTGTAACATAATGGCTCAAGCATTGCAAATCTAACCATACTCATAGGAAAATTTTATTGTTCAAGGGTTGATCTTTGATGGCCCATGAGACTTTAAAGAGATTTTCATTTGTGTTTCATGTAAGAACCAGCTTTGTCACAGATGTTTCTCTTTAAATTCCTTAGGAGAAATAGCTTTAGACAAAAAGAAGACATGCGATACAACTGAGGTAAAAGGAGTCAAAATCGAGAATTTAATTTGAAAAGCAGGGTATATTTTGTGAGATCTCTGTCTAGTCTTGTTTTAATCTCTTTCAAGAGTTGATATTTTTTACTTATTATTGGACTGATGCCTTTATGAAAGGTGACTTACAACATCTGAGATGTGATTGGTTGCATTTCTTTTGTTTTTCCAATTGGAGCACAGGCAGGTGAAGTGACTTGTTCATAGTTACATGGTGTCAGCAGTGGGATTTAAACACATCAGGGCTCCAAGTCCAATGTCATATTGCCTGCCTTATCTTCCAGACTGAGTCTGATCTAATTGGACCTCAGTGATATAAATTAGAGCAACAAATATTATTTGTAATTGTAATAAAGTATTTTCACACTTAGATCTGTGCAAAACTTTATCAAAACCAGGCAAGATCTAATCAATAACATTTTAGAATAAGCATTTAAATTGAGGAAGCAGGTTCTCTCCCCTCTTTTACTCCATTTATCTTTATTCATTTATTAATTTACCTATTTACTTATTTTTACTAGTGTAAAGTTTTACTCTGCTGGCCAAGCTCTCTTTCTCAGTGGTGGCGGTTGATTTGTTTCGAACCTATTTCTGTAAAACTAGATTTATTTGTATGGAATATTATATGATTTTAATAAAATAAAAAAGGTGTTCTATTACTACAAAGAAATGTAAATGCTTTTCACTGTATATTACTGAGCACGGCATGCAAATACATTCAAATTATCAAAACATGTCAAGCCGCTACTTAGAAAACAGAGCACCTTGTGGGACTTTGCTGAGATCTCTACAGAAACTCAAGAGGAGACACTTGTGAGACTACTGTGTCATTTTTACACAGGAGAAAAATCTGAGGAGCTTAAGACAACAGAACCTCTCCCAATGTTATTTCTTTCTGATCTCATAGGAGACACCAAAAAGATTTTAAGGAGATCCCTTTTTTGATATTTCATTACTTTGGGTAAGGTAGACATTTCAATGCCAGTCTCCAGCTCAAAGTAGCACCCTGAACAAATCACTTATCCCAACAGTTTTCCATTTGCATACAATTTACTTCAGCAATTGTAATGCACATTGTTTTGTAGAGAATGTCTGTGTCAAAAACATAGAAAATGGTGAGTTTTAAAACATATATACTGTACATATGCACATTCTCTGGCATCCTTGGTGAAGGGCTTGTGGTGAAGAACATCAGGAGTCCATGCAAGATTTGTTTTTAAGACAATGCGGCTTAGGCCTTGTGTATGTGCTGATGGTACGTCGTGTGGCCGCAGGGTGTTTAATGGGGGAAATTGGCTGATAGTTGGTATCACGTGAGAGTGTGAGCAGCCCAGCCATTCCTGATTGATGCTCTGTGGGGCATTAGTGAAAGCATCTCCCTCCATAAGGACAAAAAGGGCTAGAGTAAGAGAGGGAGAGAGAGAAAGGAGAAGAGGATTGAGATCGAGAATAGAGAAGAAAAGAAGTACAAGAGGAAAAGGAAGAGAAATAGAGAGAGATTTGGGTGATCGGTCAAGTGAGGATGAGAAGAGATGAAGTAGTTGTGTTGCCCCATGAAGGAATGAGAGGAATGGCGCTTCATTGTTTAGGTCTCTCCCGTTGAGCTGTAGGAGCACGAGTGGCTGAGGGCTCCAAGGATCATCCTACAGATGCTTTTAAATGGTGGTGTGATGATGGAGCCTAGTGCTGAATATCACCATCTGTGTTGGATGGTAGGAGAACCAAAAGAGTGGATTACGTACATCGGCATCCACAGAACTGCCACTCACTACGGTAGATGTTTTTTTTGTTTCTTGCACCATTCTAACTAAACTCTAGAGACTGTTGTGTGTGAATATCCCAGGAGATCAGCAGTTACAGAAATACCAGCTCATCTGGTGCCGGTAGTCACGCCGTCCAAATCGCTGAGATGACATTTTTTTTTATCATTCTGGCGTTTGATGTGAACATTCACTGAAGTTTCTGACCTGTACTTGCAGGATTTTATGCATGGCTCTGTTGACACATGACTGCCTGATAATATAATTGCATGGATAAGAAAATGTGCAGGTGTTCCTAATAGTTTACACAATGATTGACCGACTGCTCATCATATTTTTCAGTATACTACCATGTATTTAATTTTCCATCTATGTTAGAAGTCTTTTTACTCGTTTATAAATGCAGCTTTTTCATTAATACTGGGAAATGGAAGAAGCCTGATTGCCTATTTCCATTTTTTTCTATTATAAGCAAGAAGTGCAAAAGAAGAGTTCATTTTACATTGATTCTTTCCAACATTATAGACCTTAGCATATGTGCCCACTGTGACAGATGGCGGCCAGACCCATTACCCAGCCAGGATGCCTCCGAGGTGGAAGGACAGTCGGAGAGGACTTCCGGGGGACACTGTCTTACCCCAAACTGTTATTTGGTAGCTCCCCTGGGTTGCGGCAGCGCCTCGGATTCCTGCATGGTTGTGTGGGAATTACTATTTGCCGGCACAACAACAACAACAACAACATTTATTTATATAGCACATTTTCATACAAAAAATGTAGCTCAAAGTGCTTTACAAAGTGAAGAACAGAAAAATAAAAGACACAATAAAAAATAAACATAAGTCAACATTAATTAACATAGAATAAGTAAGGTCTGATGGCCAGGGTGGACAGAAAAAACAAAAAAAACTCCAGAGGCTGGAGAAAAAAAAATAAAATCTGTAGGGATTCCAGACCAAGAGACCGCCCAGTCCCCTCTGGGCAATCTACCTAACATAAATCAAAAAGTCCTCTTTGTATTTAGGGTTTTCATGGAAGGACTTGATGATGATGGTCACGTAGACTTCTGGCTTTCAGTCCATCAATGCTGGAGCATCATGATGCTTTGAGTAGGTGGTGGTGGCGCAGGCCGCCACCACAAAGAAACCGGAAAAAGAAACAGAAGAGAGAGTAGGGGTCAGTACGGATTTTGGAGCCACTATGAATAGTTATTATGATGAATTGAACATACAGAGTATCAGGATTAAGTTAAAGTGAAGTTATGAGAAGGCCATGTTAAAGTAATGTGTTTTCAGCAGTGTTTTAAAGTGCTCCACTGTATTTGCCTGGCGAATTCCTATTGGGAATTCCTATTGGCAGGCTATTAGGTACATAACAGCAGAAGGCCGCCTCACCACTTCTTTTAAGTTTAACTTTTGGAATTATAAGGAGACACTCATTTGAGGATCTAAGGTTACGATTTGGAATATAACGTGTCAGACATTCCAATATATAAGATGGAGCGAGATTATTTAAGGCTTTATAAACCATAAGCAATATTTTAAAGTCAATCCTGAATGACACAGGCAACCAGTGTAGTGACATTAAAACTGGAGAAATGTGTTCGGATTTTCTTTTCCTAGTTAGGATTCTAGCAGCTGCATTCTGCACTCGTTGCAAGTGATTTATGTCTTTTTTGGGTAGTCCTGAGAGGAGTGCGTTACAGTAATCTAGTCTACTGAAAACAAAAGCGTGAGTTAATTTCTCAGCATCTTTCAATGATATAAGAGGTCTAACTTTTGCTATGTTTCTTAAGTGAAAAATTGCTGTCCTAGTGGTCTGATGAATATGCGATTTAAAATTCAGATTACAGTCAACAGTTACCCCTAAGTTTTTTACTTCTGTCTTAACTTTTAATCCTAATGCATCAAGTTTATTTCTGATAACCTCATTGAATCCATTATTGCCAATTACTGAAATTTCAGTTTTCTCTTTATTTAGTTTGAGAAAATTACTATTCATCCATTCAGAAATACCAGTAAGACATTGTGTTAGTGAATCGAGAGAGTCGGAGTTATCAGGTGCTATTGATAAGTACAGCTGTGTGTCATCAGCATAGCTGTGGTAGCTCACGTTGTAACCTGAGATAATCTGACCTAACGGAAGCATATAGATTGAGAACAGCAGCGGACCCAGGATAGAGCCTTGTGGAACACCATATCGGATATCATGTGTCTTTGAGATGTGATTACCACCACAGGCACAGCCCTGTTGGGATCCATGGATGCCACAAGGGGGAGCTGTGGGAACTGCAGAGCCCTACTTTGGGCTTCCGCTGCACCCGGAAGCAATTCCAGACTTCCTTAATGAACTACCTGGAGTGCTCCCTGGTGTGGCTTAAAAAGGAGCCAGAGTCGGAGGAGAAGGCTGGTGAGTCTTGTACCTGGAAAAGAAGAGACTGCAAGGCTCTAGAGCAGGAGGGTGTTGAACACCCAGCCTGGAGGGCCGCAGTGGCTGTAGGTTTTCATCCTTTTCCTCTTCATTTTAATAGCCCTGTTTTAAAAGGATTAAATGCTGTGAATTGATTCATTTCTTCATTAAATGACAGCCAAACAGAAATGAGATGTGAAACGAGCCAACAGATGACCAGCTAAACTCCAACCAATTTCACTCCAATCACTTTCTTAATGAGAAGCCAATTCTTGCTGTTAATTAAACCCGTTATTTAATTCCACGGCTTGTTGCTGCTATCACTCTGCCACAGCAGACATTTCTAAAACTGTTGATTTTCTGTTTTTTCTAAGACCACCGTCAAAATGTTTTGGTGACCTGAGAGATCAGCCTTACTGAGACCTTCACCTTTCCTTATTTTCAGATATTGTGTGATGGGCACAGGTGAGCTGGTCACGTGGCGGCTCATTTTGTGTCTCATTATTGTTTGACTGCTAGTTAAGGAAAAAGAAACATCTAAGGGGCCTGAGTCAAATTAATTAAAATGAAGGCAAAAGAAGTTAATTAGCAACAAAAACAGGTCACTAATGAAGAAGATGGTTAGAATGAAAACCTGTAGCCACTGCGGCCCTCTAGGACCAGAGTTCGACACCCGTGCTCTGGAGAAAAAAGGGAGCAGTTTTACTCTGCTTGGGAGCGTTGGTATTGGTCTTTGGGGACTACTCTAGATCTGAGTGCCTTTCCATAAAATGAAATACTTGCTTTTAAGTTCTCCCGCGGGTAAGTCAGGGCTTGATTTTAGCGTATAATTTCCAGTATTTTATAATGTCGGTTGTATAAGTCGAATGCGTAAAACTCATGCTATTGATCCAAGAGATTATAATATGTAAACACCCACCTGAGATAGTAACCACGGAGCACATGGCCTTGTTTTTCTATGTATTGTGCCTACATGACCACACAGTACTACCCAAACTATTCTGAAGCGATGATTGCACTGTTTTGTATTTTTTGTATCTCACACCCTCATACACCTTTATCTACAATGGAGCGTTCGATCAGAAGAAAATATGACACTGGTTTTAAATTAAAAGTTGTTGAAGTGGCAAAAGAAATTGGTAACTGCGCTGCTGCAACAAAATTCAATGTGTCTGAGAAACTGATGCGAGATTGAAGGAACCGAGAAGATATAAAAACAATTAAGTGTCGTATATCTGAACGGGTGTAAAAGTCGGGGTCTGATTTTATGATCAATTTTTTAGGTTTCAAGACCCGACTTATACGCAAGTATATACGGTAAAGGCTTTTGTTGGACTGAGCTGCTGGTGTTGTCTGTTCGTGTCGGGTTAGGGCAGCAGGCGCGCCCCTCGTCTTCACACCACATACAATACAGGGAAGGAATTACCTAAATGGTGATTTTCCTTTTTGCTGCTTTTTTATACTTTTTTTCTAAATTTTTCTTGACACTATTTTGCATCATGCAGGACACGTGTTTCTTTGATATCTGCCTTTAACCAATGGTATGTTAGTGTGTAACATTTAAAAGTTGTATTACGCACAGTTGTAACCTTGTGAATCCATTCTAACAGAGAAAAATAAATCCAAAAGCAAAATGAGTTTCAAAAATACGTTTGAATCCTTAAGTTTTAATAACTAGCCTGGAAGCAGTTGGTGACTGTGGCATCACCATGATATCATTAAAGAAATTCCGAGGTCAGCAAAGTACCCCAAAAGTGAATTTCTTAGCTGCTTCCAGAAATATTCTGAAATAAAGTGATAAAGTTCAGCCCTTTGTGTGACTTGAAGCACATCTAGCTCAATGACATGTTTACCTATAATAACAGCATAAACTTCCACAGAAAA
The DNA here is from genome assembly GCA_026402145.1 of Polypterus bichir lapradei. Classification (NCBI taxonomy): domain Eukaryota; kingdom Metazoa; phylum Chordata; class Cladistia; order Polypteriformes; family Polypteridae; genus Polypterus; species Polypterus bichir. The sequence goes on along the minus strand of JANRMT010062837.1, from coordinate 83,781,395 downwards.
TGTCTGACGGATAGACATTGTAAGCCGACAATGAAGCACTACCCACATAGACAACACCTGTAATGACAGCAATTCACCCACTGAGAGTCGTATTTTGCATAAGTGTTTGCTATAGTTGACTGGCATCCTGACTTGCTGTTCTTAGAATACTCTCCATGTTTCTGTGACTCTGTAATACAAATGTAGGTTAGGAACACAGAAAAAAGAAATTCTTGTACGGTGTGTAAGAAAACTCCCCTGAGGAAGACAGAACAATTTCAATCAATTAGAGTTTTATTCAGTCACAGATGAGTACCTGGATTCTACGTTGCAAGGCAGAAGAGCAAAGTTACATTTTTTTTTATTGGCTTTTTATAATTTCTTCTTCCTCCCGTTCCCCTTATTTATAACAAAAAACATAATATCGTTTACTTAAGCAGTTTATTTTATTACGCTAATGGACCATCTGTTCTTATTTTTTTTTACTTGTCAGATAGACCCTAAAGAAGGAAAGGTCATCTTTCCTGTGTCAAATAGACGTGTTCCTGAAGAAACTGGAAATTTTCCTGGGTCAGCTTACTGCACCGTCTTATGACGGACGCCTGTATGAATGACCTGCCATTATAGCAAAATGTCTTGGTCAGCTATTAACCCGTAGTAGCTTGCAAGCAGTTATTTTTCTTTCACAATGGATATCTGCATGCAGTAGGACAATAGAATGAACAAACTGCCAGGCTGCAAACTTTCTTTTTGCAAAATTCAAAGCCCTAAATGCTAAGAGATGAAGCCCCAGTTGTCTTTACCACCTACTGCATATACCTTAAATATAAAAATACCTTTAAGGTAATGGTTCTGCTTTAAAATAATGAGTTCTGCAGTTACAGTTCTTTAATATGTTAAAAATAGACACTGGCTTTTGATCTGAGGAATGAGTTTCATCTTCAGATTTCCCGCAGGAGCTTGCTCTTAATTTGGCCTGTAGGAACATACTTTAAAATCTTCTGGAACGATAAACTTTAAACTGAGATGAGTTGCTTCATCAAAAATAAATAAGTAAAAAGATTGTCCACACTGCTGAATTAGAGGGGCACATGGTGCGTCTTTAGCATAGAACTTGATTCATTTTAGTGTACATTCATTTAGAGTACAGCAATAGGTTGGTGGATTGAGAGGAGAGGAGCAGAAAGCATTAATGATACGATGTAAATGACAGGTGAAACGTGCAGGATGATAAGAACGACCTACTATTGGTGATTTTTGCATGAAGCGCCAGGCTAAAAGTAAAAAGATCACAAGTTGCCTGCAGTGTCAGACTTTGTGACTGATTTTCCGTATTAATCTTCGCTGAACACCAGGAGGGAGCAGGGGGTGGTGAGGTCAAATCAAGTTTCCATGGAAAAAAAAAAACTGAACATTTCTAAAATGAGATACCTCATGCAGATATATATGTACAGTAAGAGATAGGCAGAAGCAATTTAATCACTAAAGTCTTTATATCAGCTGCTTTGAAGCACCACTTAAGAACCCAAAGTATCCTCTGCGAAAAAGGCTCTCCATTCCTGTATCTTGCAGAGCACAGCGGAAATGTGCAGAGTGGCAGGCCTGTCACCGAAAGAAATCATCATTGACAGCGGTACAAATGAGAGAATTGCCCAAAACCACAATTTACAGAGAAGTCGAGGTACAGTATGTGATGGATATGATTATATAAGGCAGTGGTTTCTACATGAAGTCCTGGATAGTCCCGGGTATGACGTTAATCTGCATCCAACCCTGCAGATAGGCTCTCCAACCTGCAGGGAAAAACTTGGGGGTTGGTGGCAGAATTGGCACTCCAGCCACCATAAAAAACCTCACACTGGTTCCACTCCATCTGAACTAGTGTGGTGCTGAGGTGTCACCCGTCGCATGGCTGCACGTGGGTTTGTCGTGTGGTGGGTGCGGCAATGTGCTGTATCAGCGTGTGCTCCTAACCTCCTCCTCTGTCCTCCTGCATAGACACAGACATTCCTCTGGAGACAATCATGGGTGAGCTGTGCTTAAATGTGGCTGGGAACAATTAGATGGTTCACTGAGTGTTACATTTCTAAACCAATCCAACGCCTCATGAAGGTGGAGCACAAAGTGGGACGGTGATTTTACACAGCAAAGAGTAATGGTGCTCTTATTAACGCCATTCAACTGACATCAAACCTGAACTTAGAATGGAAAACACTTCTATTGCTGAAAAATCTCCTAAAAAGACACCAGTTAAACACATAAATGTGTTTCATATGTGTGGAGAACAAATTACAAATGTTAGAAACAAACAAAACCTGTTGCAAGGAAAATCATTCTCTAAAACCTAATTATACAGGGTGAGTCAAAATTATGTTAACAGTTGAATGGCAGAAACAATTTATTCACAAAACATACTTCATATGTGATGATTTCAGGAATGTCTCAACCTGTTCGCCATCATTTTCAACACATGCACCATATATGGCACATAAATTGTCCACAAAAATTGTATATAAGTATATACATAGCAGTAGCATTAGTGTTAACATAATTTTGACTCACCCTTTATATTGGTCTACAAAGACATCACTGAGCTAATGGTACGCATGAACGGTGTATGTTGCCCCTGTCGCTCACAGTTACACCACATGTGAGGTTCAAAGAATTGGTAGCTTGTGATCAAGAAAAGATGAACTGTAAAATATGCATTTGAATGAAACGGCGTGCTAGTACATCCACTTTACAGAACTCCAGTTACCTGCATTGATAACGAAGAGCCACAGGAGATGCGATTTCTGTACTTGACACACCTGAAATAGCAAATGTGCACAACATCCAACTTGTAAATGCACTTCGAACCTAATATCTTAAGTAATTTAACATCACTCTCTAACTGGAAATGCCAAACATGCCATACCAGAATATATCAAAGTTTTAACACATAGTATATATATATATACATTGTCAGGGATGCCAGGGGCGACGACCCTGCCGGGACGCCTTGGAGGACCGGAAGAGGGCGTGCGCCCACCTCGAACCACGTGGGGGCCGCCACCCTGGTTGCTTTGGGGGCCGCCACCCTGGTTGCTTTGGGGGCCACGGGTAGAGGGCTTGGAAGCCCAACCCTGTAGGGGCCCGTGGTCACAGCCAGGGGGCGCCCCGATGCCTTGGGAACCATGGACCTCAGCACTTCCACCACACCAGGAAGTGCTGGGGGGAAGAAAAGCAGGGACACCCGGAGTGCTTCCAGGAGTACAGCCGGTACTTCCGCCACACTGGGGTGTGTCGGCGGGAGATTGCCGGGAAGCACCTGGAGGACATCTGGGTGTGGATAAAAGGGGCCGCCTCCCTTCATTCGAGGCTGGAGTCGGGTGAGGAGAGAACGAAGCAGGAGAAGCAAGAGTGGAGGCGGCCCGAAGAAGGAGAAAAGGCAAAGTGTGTGAGAGGCCTGGACTTTGGGGACTTGTGGGGTTTGTGGTGCACTTTAATAACTTGTGTAAATACTGTAAATAAACATGTGGTGGTGGAATTTCAACATGTCTGCCTGTCTGTGTCCATATATATATAGTGGTCTGTTGGGGTCGCTGCAGCTCCACAAACACCCAGGGTCGGACACAAGTTTCCCACAACAACAACAATATTTATTTATAAGCACATTTTCATACAAATGATGGAGCTCAAAGTGCTTTACAGGATGAAGAAAAAAGACAAAATATAAAAATAAAATTAGGGAACACTAATTAACATAAAACAAAAGTAAGGTCCGATAGCCAGGGAGGACAGAAAAAAAGACGACTAGAGAAAAAAACAAAATCTGCAGGGGTTCAGAGGCCCGAGACCACCCAGCCCCCTCTAGGCATTCTACCTAACATCAGTGATCTCAATCAGTCCTCATGGTTTTCTGTCTTCACAAGGAAGAACTTGATGGTGATGATCATGTGGACCTCTGGCTTTCAATCCATCAATATAAAGACAGCACAGTGCTTTGATCGGGTGATGGTGGCGCAAATCGCCACCACAGAAAATCAGAAAAAGAACAGCAGAGAAAGTAGGGGTTAGTATGGATTTCTGAGTCACCAAGAATGATAATGCTAATTAAATGCATATACAGAGTATCAGGATTAAACTAAAATAAATCTATGAGAAAGCCAAGTTAAAATAATGTGTTTTTAGCAGATTTTTAAAATGTTCCACTGTATTACAAATTTCTATTAGTAAGCTATTCCATATTTTAGGTGCATAACAGCATACGGCCGCCTAACCACTTCTTTTAAGTTTAGCTCTTGGAATTCTAAGCAGACACTCATTTGAAGATCGAAGGTTACGATTTGGAGTGTAAGGTAAGAGGCATTCTGAAATATAGGACGGAGTGAGATTAGTTAAGGCTTTGTAGACCATAAGCAGTATTTTAAAGTCAATTCTAAATGACACAGGTAACCAGTGTAGTGACATCAGAACTGGGGTGATGTGCTCGGATTTTCTTTTCCTGGTTAAGATTCTAGCAGCTGCATTCTGCACAAGTGGCAATCAACTGCTGCCTTTTTTGGGTGGTCCTGAGAGGAGTGCGTTACAGTAATTCAGTGGATTAAAAACAAAAGCGTGATATAATTTCTCAGCATATTGCAATGACATATATATATAAAATTCTGTCCTAGTAATCTGATTAATATGTGATTTAAAATTCAGAGTAAAAAATTACCCCTAAATTCTTTACCTCTGTCTTAACTTTTAATCCTAATGGATCAAGTTTATTTCTAATACCCTTATTGTATCCCTTTTTGCCAATCACTAAAATTTCTCTTTTCTCCTTACGTTTGAGAAAATTACTACTCATCCATTCAGAAACACAAATAAAACATTGTGTCAGTGAATCAAGAGACTCAGGGCTGTCAGGCGCTATTGATAAATACAGTTGTGTGTCATCAGCATGGCTGTGGTAGCTTACATTATATCCCAAGATAATCTGACTAATGGAAGCATGTAAATCGAAAAGATTAGTGGACCCACAGCACAATCACCAACACAAATCCAATGCACAGCAATACTGTCATCTGCCTTTCTCTTTTTTTTTCCCCTCTGCTCCACACAGCAGGCTTCATCCACCTCCTCCTGACTGTGGCTCCCAGAGTTGAGGCTGGAAGCCCTTTTATATAAAACCTGAAAGTAATTTCAATGTCCTAAAGTTAAAACTCAGGAAAACTTCCAGGTAAGACTGGAACTTGACAAAGTAGGGCTTGCTAGTCCCTTCTGTGCCCCCTGGTGGCACCCACAGAATGATCTGAGGCAGTAAACTACATTTCCCCATGTGCCCTGCGTGACGCCATTGCGGCACTGCAAACCAGGGGTTTTGCCACCTAGCAGTTGAGGGGGAGACAATCCAACCACAATATCCTGTAAACACTGCTTGCTGTTATACCATGTTATACAATGTAGTGATGCATAATTAAAATGAGCTTTTTGACTATTTATATCCCAAATGAAAGTTCATTATATTGCAGTATACTAGAAAAATATGTGGGCACATATAATGTAAAATATATGTCATTCAAACATATATTTTTAAGATTGCATCTGAAATACTGTATAATGAAACATACATTTCTCATAGTATGATGTAACAAATATATTCCCAAATGCATTGTGTATAAGACATACAAAATACCGGGTGCCTGGCCCCATGTTACTGAAAGACACTCATGACTTATCTTTTAGCCTGGAAAATATCCAATTCAGGCTTTCCAATGAATCCAATTTATTTTGAACTCACTGTAACTCATTATAAGTTGTTCAAGTAGATGTGTCAGCATATCTGAGCTGCAACGATTTCTAGATTATCTGCCAATCCACCTATATTGTTATCATCTGCCAGTGTAACCAGCTTGTAATTTATATTCCTATCTAAATCATTTATATATATTAAAATAGCTGCTGCCCCGACACTGACCCCTGTGGAACTACACTCTTAATATTACCCATTTCAGATAAGGCTTCTCTCACCATCACCCTCTACTTCCTGTGTCTGAGCCAATTTTACACCAATATACAAACATCACCCTGAACACCCACTTCTTTTAGTTTGATGCCCAACCTCTCATGTGGCACTTTATCAAATGCTTTCTGAAAGTCCATGTAAATAGTATCATATTCTCCACTTTGGTCATATCCTTTAGTTGCTTTCTCACAGAATTCCAGCATGTTAGTAAAACATGACCTCCATCTTCCGAACCCATGCTAACTGTTCAGTAAAACACCTGTTCTTGCCATGTGTTGCTCAATCTTACCCTTAATAATTTCTTCTATTGATTGTAAATATATCTAGAATATTAACACATTTTTTGTTATTGGATGTACTCTACACCAGTGGTCTCAAACTCTGGTCCTGGAGGGCCCCAGTGGCTGCAGGTTTTCATTCTAACACTTTTCTTAATTGGTGACCAGTTTTTGCTGCTAATTAACTCCTTTTCCTTTCATTTTAATGTTTTTTAAGATTTGTTCCCCTAAATTTCTTCATCTTTCCTCTGAATTGCTTCATTTCTTTCCTTAAACGGCACCAAAACAGAAATGAAATGTGAAGTGAGTGAGCCAACAGAAGGTCAACTAACTCAGGGCCCATTCTTTAATTCCATGGCTTGTTGCTGCTCTCATTTCCAAAAGTATTGATTTTATCTTTTCTAAGAGCACTGATAAAATGTTTTGTGGACCTGAGTAGATCAGCATTCCGGAGACCTTCACCTTTCTTCATTTTCAGATATCGTATGATGGTCACAGTTTGCTGCTCATGTTTTGGCTTATTTTGTATCTCATTATTATTTGGCTGCTAATTAAGGATAAAGAAACAATTAAGGGGTCTGAGTTTTCAAGAGCAAGTCCATTAAAATTAATTCAAAAGAAGTTAATTAGCAGCAAAAACAGGTCACTCATTAAGAAAAGGGTTAGAATGAAAACCTGCAGCCACCGCGGCCCTCCAGGACTGGAGTTTGATCAAGTGCAATTTGGAGTTTCCCCACACTAATGCAAATAGATCCTTTGTGTTTGCCTTTGCTGGGAAATTCTATTTAGCTTAAATGTGAACAACAATTTCAATATTTGGGGATAGATATTTGAAATCATGAGCAGTTAAATATGTAGTCTTTGCTGATTCATTTGGATACACTTCAGATAAAAGAAGGTAAAAAAGGGTAAAAAAAACCTCTTCATGTAAGCTGTATAGTGGGGCATCTTAACTCAGAAAAAAATGTTCTTCTGTGTGCTCGATGGCTCTCCATTATGGCACCTACTTAAATTAGTTTGTAAGATTAATAGTTTTTTTTCTAAGATTTGATTTGAAAAAAGGTCACTCCTGACTTAAATTAGAAATTCTTCAGAAAGCAAAAAAAACTCAGGGGACTGGCTTTGTTGAACCCCTTGGTATACTTTTTAGCTGCTCTGTCTCTGCCATTGAGAGAATGGCAATATGTAAATCCTCAAAACTCTACTATGAAAATATTACAGCCAGCTATAAGATCTCACATTCTGGAAGCCCTGGAAGAAGGTAAATTTGATCAATCCAAAAAATGTAATTGTCTAACTTTCTGCAAAAATTATGGATTAAAATACATTGGTTGCAAAGAGTATTCCTTGGGAGGATACGCTGTTACCAGAACTGCATAAGCTGGGGGAAGAGTGTGTTTGGGTGGATTACGGGATAAAATGAGTTCCCACAATCCAATGTTCTGCAGATAGTTACAGCTGCAGTATGCATTTCAAGTGCAATCCGGAACAGTTCAAATGTGTCTGGAACCAGAGGTTACATAGTGATCATCTATGTGTGCAGGATTCGTTTCTGAGCAGACACTCGCTATGGGTTAGAATACTGGTACTGGGATGGTGAGTAAATGGATGATCCACCTTCTTTAACATGCATGTGTTTAATATCTTTTTTCAACAGGAATAACTTTAAGGCCGGTTCAGTTTCACTTAAATGACTATCTGACACTACAAGCCACTACATTGTCAGTCAGTCAGTCATTGTCCAACCCGCTATATTCTAACACAGGGTCACGGGCATCTGCTGGAGCCAATCCCAGCCAACACAGGGTGCAAGGCAAGGAAAAATCCCAGGCAAGGCGCCAGCCCACAGACACACACACACATCCACACACTAGGGACAATTTAGGACCGCCAGTGCACCTAACCTGCATGTCTTTGGGAGGAAAGCCACGCAGACACGAGGAGAACATGCAAACTCCACGCAGGGAGGACCCGGGAAGCGAACCCAGGTCTCCTAACTGCAAGGCAGCAGCGCTACCACTGCGCCACTGTGCCGCCCCACTACATTGTTAAATGTGCAATATGTACAATGCTGACAGTTGAGCAGGCTCATTTTTATTTTATATTTTATTTTATTTTATATTTTGATATAACAATTTTTATAACATATATATATATATATATATTATAACATACATTTAATATAACAATTTAATATAACAATTTTTATTGTTAAATGTGCAATATGTACAATGCTGACAGTTGAGCAGGCTCATGTTTCTTTTTTGAAGCTTGGCCTTATTAGAATTTATTGCAAATTGAACATGCATTTTTAGAAGACTTGCAGTGACCTTAAGACAACTGCAACTATAACTTTCACAGTTCAGACTTAAACAGCTTATAAAGCCTGTGCTTTGCTTGTTGTTCTAGACATTGTACTGTGGTAGTGAGAGGGGTCCGTGGCGATGTGCAGTTTTAAATAAATTAAAGAGCGCTAAGGCTCAAGGTCGGTGCAGGTGCACACGGAAGCATCTAGAGTGACTCTGAGGGGCAGTTGGGAAATTGGCAGGCTATGCATTCACATGCGGAGATGAAGACAAAGTCAGGCTTGGCGTGACGCCCTGCTAATTGCCTGGGTTGGTGGCAGGGAACCAAGCCAGTTCTCCAAGGTTGATTGCACCTGTCAGCCGTGATCTTTGCTTGCTGAAAAGACCTGGATGGGTGAATCGGCAAAGGTGTGGTTTTTGAAAGAAGACCTGCGGCTCGTGGTTGGCTTTTTAAAGGATGGATTTCTGCTTGGCATTTTAATCTCATTTTTGTGGATCTGTTTATTTATTGTGATTTCTAATCTCCACATGAAAACCAGTTTTATTGGAAGAAGTTATTTATTTATCTAATATAATGAAAAGAGCACTGCACTGCTTTGGCACTTGTGTGGAAATAAAGAACAGAAGCACTTTGTCACCAACTCTTGTTACTTTCTGTGTTGTGACTGCCCAGGTCAACCCGTTCAGGCTTATCAACGACACTGAGTTCAAGGACTGATACCAGCTGCTGCCAACGTGCACCGTCGCAATTGCATCTTATTTCAGTCTTAATAAAAAGTGCTGTATACAGTAGGGGAGAAATCAGGCAAATTAAAATAACCTTTCATCCATCCATCCATCAGTTTTCTAACCCAATAATGCATTCAATGTCACAGGGAACAGGTGTGTATCAAGGCAGGAATTGATCCCAGGCATTAGTGCATAGAGGGCACACACACACACACCCACACACATACACACACGCACACACGCACACACCACACACACACACACACCACACACACACACGCACGCACACACACACCCACAATTTATTGGGCTAATTTACAGCCATTAATTAACCTAACATGAACAGTTTTGGGATGTGGGAGGTAAACCACACGGACTGTTTTGCTTTACTGCATGCACATGAAAACTGAGGAAAATGTAATTAAATAGAAAGTTAACAAAAGCAAATTCAAAAGTGAAAAAAAAAACTCAGAATTGCAGAACACAAAGTCAAAATCAAAATCCAAAATTGAAAAACCAAGAGATAAAGACAAAAATCCAAAAGAGGGTGAAGTATTAGATTAAGGGTGTGCTCACACTGGCAATTCATTCCTTGCCCAAGCAAGTCTGTCTGCATGTAACCCCACAAAGTGTAGTTCATTGGACTAGTGTGATCGCTCCGTGATGGGCCAACCGTACCGTGCCCTGGCCTACTTGGCAGAGGTGTGCCCGAGCACAGTTCAGTAGTATTCGGGAACAGCGTGATAACCAAATGTGCCCAAGCACAGAAAACAAATGTGACGTCAATGATGCGACAAGTCAGATAGTGCAATTCTCATTTCATTCAATATCTTTTGATTTAAAAACAAGTTTTTATTCTCACATTACACATGAATGTGTATTGTAGTTGGGAAGAAAAGCTACAAATTCCTCCCTTAACATCATTTGTCACCGTAAAAATCTTTTCGGATCTGCAGCACAATTAACAGCAAAGACGATGGGTTGAGCACTCAATAAATCTGTAAGAGGGTAGAGCATTATTCTGCACTATACAACTCCAAAACAACCAGAAAATAAGTAAAATCAAATTAATGTGAGTGATGTCACACCATGTTCGGATCTTGTTTTGGCTTTACACTAAGTCGCCTGGTCTTGACGAAAGTGTGCCAAGGCCTAGAACGTTAAGTGTGTGTGAGTGCAGGCCAGCGGGGGAGTAGGGAGCTGGGACAATAACACTTGGCACATTACAGAACAAACGTGCCTATTGTGAGTACAGCTTTAGTTATGGTAGCCAAAACGTCCAAAGTATATGCAAAAAGAAAGTAAACTGAAATTAATTAATAGGCATAGCAAAATCTTCAATTAAAAAAAAAAGGTCAAAACCAGAAAAATGCTAGGTATTAGGGCCAAATTTCCTCCAGGGACAAATAAAGTTATATCTGTCTATCTGTCTATCCACAAACACGGACAATGAATGATTTGTGCTGCTGGCTTACAATTCATCATGTTGATGATATCAGTCTGTGCAACTTGCATAAGACATCTCCAGGCAACCTGTGAACTCTTCCCTAACTACGGGTGCTCAAGATAGTGACCCCTAAAATGAAAACAAGATGGTACCACATGAGAAAGTATTTACTTTAAAAACACAATTTAAATGTAACAGATCTAAAAACCAATGTGATGACCAGATTCCTTGACCTTTAAAACCACCAAAGCAAAGCTTCAATTCATTTTTAGAGGTCCAGGAAAAATAATAAAAAATTGAAAATAAACTCCAGATTACAACAAATGCCACTGCAACTAGGCAGTGGCAAAAGGTGCTTAATATAATCCATGGGTACTACCATAAAGCCTTCTAACAACAGCTGAGGGCAATCACCTATTCTGAGGTGTCGCCCCACAATTAAAAATTAACAACACATTGAAAAGAATGAGCTAAACTAACATAAAGACCAAAACCTACATAATTAATAATTATTAAACAACAGAAGTAAAACAAAGAAAAGCAAAAGAAACAAAATCCAAAAAATGCTAAACACAACACGTGAAACTACCTGTTAGAATACCCATAGTTCAATTTGCAATCTGTATTTATTTTCATACTGCCTTGAACAATGAACTTTTGAAACACATGTTATAAAACACACCATATATTCATCCAACCATCCATACATTATCCTAGCTACACTGTCACGGGGGTCGGGTGGAGCCAATCCCAGCCAACACAGGGTGCAATGCAGGAACAAATCCTGGGCAAGGTGCCAGCCCACCGCAGGGCACACCCACACACCAAGCACACACACACTAAACACACACTAGGGACAATTTAGGATCGCCAATGCACCTAACCTGCATGTCTTTGGACTGTGGGAGGAAACCCACGCAGACATGGGGAGAACATGCACACTCCATGCAGGGAGGACCCGGGAAGCGAACCCAGGCCTCCTTACTGCAAGGCTGCAGCGCTACCACTATGCCACCGTGCCACCCAACACCATATATTCTCAGTAAATAAATGCATAAAATTGTTTACATTGAATTTCTGGCATTCAATATTAATTATTCACAAATCTTTTTAGTTTTTTCTGTAAAACAACATTCATTTGAATACACTTCAGATAAAAGAAACCAGATGCAATATGGTTGGACACTGTCATCATTCAGCCTGTCTGTATATTCGTGACAAGAGTATTATTTATTTATTTTTATTTTTTAAATCAAACTGCTTTTGTCGTTATGTTTGGACTGAAAGTGGTCTCTGTGCCTGATTTTGCAGACTATATGCTAGATATCAGACAACTGAAGGTAGAAGTCGAACCTTAATGCTTTTGTAATATTGTTTCTAATACAGAGTTAAGGTATTAAATCATTTTAAATTTAACTCTATTTCATAAAAGAGAATCTTTTGGGGAATAAAGAGTATCATTTAATACACTCATAGGAAATTACAGTTAAGATATACAGTAGATAGTGAATCTTATAAAAGCTCATGATTAAATGCCATGCCAACTAGAGTCTCACAATGTTTGCAATCCTCTAACGATACAACAGTGGATATGCATAAAACACACTCAGTTATCACATATTATAAAGTGCACCCTGCTGTCCTGATTACAATAATATCAACTACTTAGTCTTAAGATTAAAGCCTAGAATATATAGTGAAATTGTTGTTACACAAGATTTACGCACTTATCAGTGCAGTACACAGCTAATGATGTTCATTTACTTTACAAGACATAAAGATGGCTAATATGAATGCATCATGGGAAATTCAGTGCTTTGTTTATTTACTGTACATGTGCCTGTCTTTTAATTGAATGTCATTCATTAAGACCATTTTGTCTTACTGATTACCTCATATTAGAAGACATCATCACAATCTTGTGACAATTCAACTGCAGACATGAACATCATTATCCCAGACCATTTAGGAAGTGGGTTTTCTAAAGTTCTTTTTTTTCAGTTTTTAACTAGAGCTGTCATAGAAATTTGTTTGAAAATTATTAATTGCACTATGTATTATAAAGGATCAGGAAATACTTACCTGAACAGTCTTAACTTGCTGTCCAATATGTCTGCTTTGACACACTTTTAGAACATATTTATATTAAATGAATCCCCTGCCGTAACAAGTCTGTTAAGTCCAGCACTTAGAATTATGGAAATCTTGTGTGGATGTGGGGAGTCGCAGTGCAGTGGTTGGAACTGCTGCCAGAGCCTGATCTTCTATTTTTGCTGCCCTAGGTGAAGCTGTAAACGTCACCCCGCTACCACATTTGCTTTGAGCAGAATCACCACTGCCAGACCTGTATGTAGAAAATTACAGACACAAAAGAAGAAACAGATCTGGGGTGTGGAAAATCTGAAGGGTTTTGGATGCAGTTTACAATCTGAGAATGTCAAAATGGGCCATTGGATGTCATTAGAACATTAGAATAGAACATTAGAACAATCTAGACGAAAACAGGCCATCCAGCCCAACAAAGCTCGCCAGTCCTATCCACTTATTTCTTCCTATCATCCACAGAAGCCTGGTTAAATTTCTTATAGCAACATCTGTTTACAAGACTGTCTCAGAAAAATTCACACATAAGGGGTGCCATTTCAGAAAACACATAAGAATTAGGCTGTATTAGCTGGCGTTATTCTTTGATTTATTTGCATTTATTGTTTTTTAAGAGAAAATATACAAATGTTTGTATCATATAATCAAATTATGACTTGAACTGTTTGTACAGTCTCTATTTAGACCCTTCTGTTTTTGAGTAATTAAGCTTCAGCTTTATGTTGAGGTGGAAAGAATTATATTCATTATGCAAATAGAGGAGGTCCTTCTCACTGGCAGTCCAGGTTTGAAAGATGTCATCTGTGTAATGGAGATACAACATTGGTTTTAAGACATGGAGAAAATCTAGTTATCATCTTACCAATTCAGCTCCATACAAATATACATTTTATTTAGATTAATGAAATAAATTGGCAAGCTTAATAATCACAAATTTAAATGAAACTGAAGTATAGTGATTATCTTTAAACATTTACCTATGACACCTATTTACTTGGGACGGCACGGTGGTGCAGTGTTAGTGTAAGGAGACCTGGGTTCGCTTACCGGGTCTTCCTTGCGTGGAGTTTGCATGTTCTCCTCGTGTCTGCGTGGGTTTCCTCCCACAGTCCAAAGACATGCAGGTTAGGTGCATTGGCGATCATAAATTGTCCCTGGCGTGTGTGTGCCCTGTGGTGGGCTGGCACCCTGCCCGGGGTTTGTTACTGCCGTGCGCCCTGTGTTGGCTGGGATTGGCTCCAGCAGATCCCCGTGACCCTGTGTTAGGATATACTGTAGCGGATTGATAAATGATTGACTGACCTATTTACTTTTTCCTCGCTAAGATATGGAAATAATGCAGTGCAACTATCCAATCAATGCACAGGCTCAGACAGTTTTTCCTGTGAGACAGACGATGGAAAACTTTTTAGCGTGCCAAGTGTGAATGTCATAGATGGTATTGAACAATGTAGAGAGATATTTGACAGGAGATGATTAGAGTTTGAATTAAATCAGCCTTTAGCAATTAATTCAAGAGCTGCAGTCCTGTTTCCGATTTGATAATTTCATTTTATTTTGAAAACTCTGTGTGTCCTATGCATGCCAGTGTGAGGATTATTGTTTTTATAATTATTATTAATATTATAATGTATGTTGTAGCCTGTAATTTTTTCAATCCCCACCTCCTCCCCATGTTTATGATACGTCGGCACCCATGAAAACTAACTGAAACTACGAACTTGCTCCTGAATAAAAAAAAGAACTTTATGCATAAATAAGAACTTCTAAGAAGTTGAGATGGGATTTGGAAGACCACCCATTATAAGTTTGTGGGGGTCTTCAGACATTTAGACCAAACATCATACTATAAAATAATATAATCAAGTTAATGGGACTTGGACAGTTGTGTTCAAACCATAAATCAGCGTCTACTTTGTTTTGAAAGAATGCGCCCCCACCCAAATCCCAATCTTGCTGCCCTAGACCACTATACAGTTCACCTAAATTGTACAGATGGCCCTGACTGCTGCTCCACAGCTGTACAGTCCTTGATTTTGAATCCCAGCACCGTCTATGTGGAGTTCACACCTTTTCTCTGTGTCTGCATTAGTTTTCCTCCCTTATTCCTAGATATGTGATGGGCTATCTTCACACTTTGAATTTGACCACTGTGAGTGAGTAGGTTTGGGGGTGTGTATGAATGTTATGCTTTGACGGAGTTAATCCTGTCCAGGGTTGTTTCCCACTTCGCGCTCAATGTTGCTTTGATTGGCACCTGTGACTGCGAATTAGATAAGTGGGTTAGAATGCGGATGGATATATGTTTGGATATTGTGGAAAGATCAGCCTAACTACAGACAGAGACACAGACCCACAATGTCCAGAACACACACTTTTATTTTTCTTTCTTCATTACAGCGCACACACAGTGCACAAATCACCAGCACTATTGCTCACAGTCCTCTCTTTTCCATTTCTCTGTTCTTCTCTGCTGCCTCCCATAGCTCCGTCCTCTCTCTGCCTCCCAAGTCCGGATCCGTGAATGGAGTGAGGCGGCACCTTTTATACTTCACCTGGATGTGCTGCAGGTGCTCCCTCATGACCTTCCTGCAGTACTTCCTGGTGTGGCGGAAGTGCTGCATGGGTACCTGGAAGCACTCTGGGTGTAACTAGTTCCTGTTCAGGCAGCACTTCCTGGTGTGGCAGAAGTGGTGCAGTCCAGGAATCAGTAATCATCCGGGTGCCCCCTGGTGGTGGCCATGGGCCCCAACAGGGTTGAGCTTCCAAGCTCCGATTCCGTGGCTCAGGTGCAAACCAGGGCAGCTGTCCTCTCATGTCCAGGGGGAGGTATTGTCTCTCTCCCGGTCCTTCCACCCTCCAGGCGTCCCGGCTGGGCAGGAGCCCCAGCCATCCAAAACATTATGAATTATTTTTTACTTACATTACTTACATTGGGGGTGGGCAGAATGGTGGCACAAAGTTGCCTCAATATTTCACTGTCAAATCGTGTGCCTAGTTATTTTCAGTGAGGAGTTCTCGCTGTGTCTGCATTGGTTTTCCTCCTGCATTAACAAAGATGTGCAATTTTGGTTACATTTGAGTTGATGCTACTCGGACAGGTTTCAGCCCCCCATGACCCTGAATTTAATTAAGTGAGCTTGAGAATGTTACGCTGTGTTATTCTGCATGGACACATTCTTCACAATTTATTAAACCACATACTTATTTGTAACGGTGTATTTCTGTTCTGAGATTAATGATCAACTCTATGCTGGTTTGCATTTTTCAAGCTGTGCAATGTCTGGAGTTAACCTGCTGAGAACATTTCTTGATAAAATTCTGAATTAAATCTCATGAGGCCATGACTGTTTACCTCCCACCAACACACTTCTGTCTAAAATTGTACTTACAACTAAAGTTAGCCTCTCTGCAGTTGTAACCACTGACTTCCTCTGTGCTGCTTAAATTTGACGTTCGTGTTTTCACACCTCTGTTTTGATAGAAACTCATACACCTTTAATCTTTTCTTCACCTTACTGCATTTAGTGTGCACTTGCTTTGCATGTTACTTTTTTCACAATCTTAACTCCTCCTGCTGCAAAAAGCATGCTGATGTCTTCCTCATTTAGTAAGGCTCACTTCTTTCATGATGCTGAACAATGTTTTGCAGCCTAGTTCCATTTGCCTGCACAGATCATTGCTTATTTAACCGATGCTTTTATCCAAAGTGACTTCCAGATCACCAGAGCAGGCACTATTTCTTCACATTTCTATGAGAAGTCAAGCAAAATGACACCTTGTATTGGCTAGCTAGATAGATTACAATATGCAAGCTTTCGAGGCAACTCAGGCCCCTTCTTCAGGCAAAGATGTAATAGAGAGACTGGAGACCTCTGTGCTTATATACGCACTAGGACAAATAATAGCATTGGAAAACCTTTAAGTGTGACATCTTACATGTAAAAAATGAATAGACCTCTCCAGACTAAGATTCATTCAGCAAGAGAGGAGAGCAATGTATGGTCAACATCTTTGAATAAGATAGATAACTGTCCAACAAAGTCTTTTGAAGTTTCTGATGAGTTTTTCAATACAATGTGGGTCTGTAGTCATTTTGTCTGTGTCAGTCCGAGAGATGGAAACAATCCTCATATCCTGTTATAAATCTCTTGTCTCTATTTAAACCATGTTGTTATGAGTTTAACTTCCCATTTTTTTCTCTCTTGCTGTGTTCCGAAATTGCCCATAAGCCCTGTGACTTTAAAGTCCTTCTCATGGTGTCCATGGCTGTTGCAGTGATGTCCCACAGGAACATCCCTATTGCCATGCTTAATGTGGAATCTGTGAAAATTCATTCCTTAGTGGAGTGTTTGTCCAGTTTCTCCCACACAGAGGGCAGAGTTGGGTTATTTCATACAGAGATTTAGGTAGACCACATTAGATGATCTGCAGGAAAGTGACAGGGTGGTATAACTATGCCATCTGTATCATAAATGTAAGGACATGTTTTGCACTTCTTGGTGTGGCCAAGTAAATGTCCAGGTGTCCCCTGGTGGTGGCCATGGGACCCAACAGGCTTGAGCTTCCAAACTCCAAACCCGTGGTCCCGCTGTAAGCAAAGGGGGCTGCCTTCTAGTGCTCAGTGGGAGAAAATTGATTTCATTACAGAAATGAATGAGCTGCTCTCATCTTTCTGTACAACATCATCAAATATACTGATTCTTGGAGATCTGAACATTCATGTGGACCCTGTAATTATTCTGCTGCCCAGCTCTTAGAGCTCCTGGACTGCCTAAATCTGAGGCAACTTGTCGAGGTCCCCGCTCACAAGGGCCATACCCTTGATTTAGTCATTACTGACTCAGTCCTCATCTCTGACCTCCAAGTACTTGATCTGGGTGTTTCTGATCACAATATTGTCTCAATGGATTTACCCATATATTCACTATACTCTAAACCACAGCGCTGTATCTGCTTCAGGAACCTGAAAAAAATAAATTTGACTAATTTAAATGCTGACATTAAGAACTTTCATATTGCTCCACACTTTTCTTCTGTCAATGATTTAGTCGACCATTACAACAATGGGCTCCAGAACATCCTTGAGACCCATGCCCCAGTTAAATCACGAGTGTTCTCTTTTGTAAAATCTTCCCTGTGGTTTACAAGTGAGCTTCGACAGATGGAAGCAGCTGGGCAAGCCCTCTAGCGGTGTTTTGTTGCAACCAGTTTAACGGTCCACAAATTAGCTTATCTGGAACACCAAAAAAACTACTCCAGAGCACTGACCACTGCCAGTTCTCAATACTATTCAAATTTAATCAACAACAGTCCTGGAAATTGCAAACAACTTTTTTCCGTGATAAATCATTTACTCAATCCTCATACCTATGCCTGTAATAATTTCACAGAGGAGCAGTGCAATAATTTTATTGAATATTTCACCTCTAAGGTAGACATCATCTGCTCCTCATTGTCTTTCTCCAGCCCTCCATCGCTGGATGTTTCCACATCAAAGCCAATGGGCTGCCTTTCCCAGTTCCACTGTATCACAGTTAAAGAAGTTGAGGGCATCATACAGAGGATGAGGCCTTCACTGTGTTCATTAGTTCCACTGCCCTTGAAAACCTCAAACATTAGACCTCATTTAACAAAAAATCCTCTTTGGATCCTGAAGTGATAGCAAACTATTGTCCGATCTCCAACCTTCCATTTTTGTCTAAGGTTTTGGAAAAGGTTGTTTTGGTTCAGTTTCAGGATCACCTCAAAAAATTCAATCTGGTTTCCAAACTTCTCACAGTCCTGGTCAGAGTCACCAATGGCCTCCTGATGACTGCTGACCAGGTCTTTCCATCACTCCTTATCCTCCTGGACCTCACAGCTGCATTTGATACGGTAGATCATAATGTTCTCCTTCATCGTCTTCACTATATAATTGGACTTTCTGGCTTTGCTTTGGAGTAGTTTGAGTCCTGTCTTACAGATAGGGCTGAGTATGTGGCCTTGGAGGATGCTAAATCTCATACCCACACTGTCACCTGTGGGGTCCCACAAGGATCAGACCTTGGGCCGACCCTTTTTAATATCTATATGCTACCCTTGGGTCACAGCATCCGGAAGCATGGAGTTTCATTCCATTGCTATGCCGATTATACACAGCTCTATGGTACACTGGATTCAACTTCTCTTACACCTCCATCAACTCTTTCCTCTTGCTTGGATGAGATTGAGGCCTGGATGTCCAAGAACTTCCTCAAGCTGAACAGCACTAAAACTGAAGCTCTTTTAATTGGCACTCCCCATCAACTTTGTTCCTCTGTAAATTGTATTTCCTTTTCTGACCATACTATTACCCTCTCTCCTTCTGTTACAAATCGCATCTGTCATTTGAGGCACATGTCCATCACCTTTGTAAAATTGCATTCCTTCATCTCCGAAACATTGCCAAACTGCAATATCTTAAGGAGCTCCTTATACTACAATCCACTGGTTCCTGTGACCAAACTTCATACAATGGGTGACCGAGTCTTTGCAGCCGCTGCTCCACGGCTATGAATGCCCTACCAGAGAGCCTAAGAACACAGCAGATTGTGTACTGTTTTAAAAACAGGTAAAGACTTTTCTATTTAGGAAAGCTTATTAACAAGAATGTTATAATTATTGTTGTTTTATCTCTGTTTTTATCTTGCTGCGCCTTTGTTTAAAATTTTTATGTAGCACTTTGAGATTTACTGCTAATGCCCTATAAATAAAACGCATTATTATTATTATTATGAAATGTCCTGAAAATGCTGTCTCCCCTGGTCCTTCCATTGTTGGGGTGTCCTGGCCGTCCGCCACAATTGTTAAGAAAAGCATTGTGTCTTTCTTTGTTCACATCATGAAATTGTTCGATTTTCTTGTATTTTATGGAAGGCTGTAATTGTGGCATCCTAAAGTGTAAATTCCCGGTTGCTTTTCTTCCAGGCTCACTGACCTGTTTTACTTGCTATTCTATTGTTTTTTGCTCAGCAGGTCAAGAAAGTGTTGTTGAATTTAATGCTAAAAAGTTCACACTTTACTCTCTATAAACACACCAATATATTTTGTCTCTGCCTTTCTCCATAGAACAAGACTCATTTCTCCCACACACTTTCTAGAAAACCAGATGGGATTTCAACATAACACCTTCCACGCACGGTGGCGCAGTGGTAGTACTGCTGCCTCGCAGTAATGAGACCTGGGTTCGCTTCCCGGGTCCTCCAGGCGTGGAGTTTGCATGTTCTCCCCTTGTCTGCGTGGGTTTTCTCCGGGTGCTTCGGTTTCCTCCCACAGTCCAAAGACATGCATGTTAGGTGCATTGGTGATTCTAAATTGTCTGTAGTGTATGTTTGGTATGTGTGTGTGCCCTGTGGTGGGCTGGCGCCCTGCCATTGATTTGTTCCTGCCTTGCACCCTGTGCTGGCTGGGATTGGCTCCAGCAGACACCCGTGACCTGTGTTTGGATGTAGCAGGTTGGACAATGACTAATTGACTGAGTGACCTTCCACTCATTTCATTTTTTGTAAGTGCCCTTTGATCTATTTCCATTACCTGCTGATATAGATATTTTTAATTAATTATATGCAGCAGGTTGACTTGGCAGATCATTTATTCACATCACAGATTGCATTTTTTGGTTCTTGGGATTTTTCTGATTCTGTATGAAGTCTGCACAATTTCCAAAAGTTTTTTTTTTTCCTTCTTTCGTTTTTGCCAAATCAAAAACCAATCTGAAAAGATGATCAAAGAAAGTAAATGAACCCAGGTCATGACATAACATTTTCTAACTGTCCGCTTAATCCACACCAGGGTTACGGGGTTGGACCCTATCACAGCAAGCTTAGGGTACAAGACGGGAACAAACCCTGGACAGGGCACGAGTCCATCACAGAATGAACAAACACTCAAATGTCTAGCACACACTAGGGGCAGTTTAGCAATGCCAATTCACCTAACCTACATATCTTTAATTTACCTGAGTGGGAATCCTGGGAAATAAATTCAATTCTCCAATTGTCACTGAAGGTTGTGAATTTTGTATCCTCTTTCCACATTCCTCATTTCTTCACCATAAACAAGCCCTGTGGGGAGTGAGCGAAGGCTACTGGGCCATAGGTGGGCTCAGCTAAACAAGTTAGTCCAGAAGAAGAAGACAAGGGAGGGGAAAGAAAAGGGAAGGTTAAAGGTAAGAATAGGGACACTAAAAGTTGGGACAGTGACTGGGAAAGGAAGAGAGTTGGAGGGTTTGATGGAAAGGAGGAAAGTGGTAGTGTTTTGTGTGCGAGAGACTAGATGGAAAAGGAATAAGACAAGAGAACTGGGAGAAGGCTGTAAGTTGTACAGTGGAGCAAATGAGCAACAGAAAAATGGTGTAGGTGTATAACACTATCCAGAGAACTAAAAGATAATCTTGGCAGTGTGAATAGGAAGAGTGATGGAGTGATGAGTGTCAAGCTGGGCCTTGTTGAGACTGCTCCTCAAGTGGGGTTTTCTCTGGGTTGAAGGAGAAAGAAATGGGGAAAGATAGAGGACAGTAGACTTTGCCATGGCATTTGATTGGGTAATAGTTAACATATTTTTGATAAGAAAGTAAATCAGATTGTGACTTACAGTAGTGGAGGAAGGGAAAACCAAATAGACTTTCTAATGTGCAGAAGATCATACCTGAAAGAGATAAAGAATTGTAAGATCATAAATGGGGAAAGTGTGGCAGTGCAGTATAAAGTGCTGGTGATGGACTGGGAGATGAGAATCAGCAGATGAATAAAATCAGAGCAAGTAGCACCAAGGATAAAATGGTGGAGATTAAAAGAGGAAGGGCTTAAGAACAGGTTTAGGGAGAAACTTTTAAATGAAGTGCAGCCATTTGTGAGTGTGGAGGAATGGTGGGAGAAGAATAGCAAAGTTGTGTAAAGTGCGGGTGAAGATTCATTGGGTAGGACAAAAGGAAGGAGCCCACTTGGGAACAAAGAGAGAGAACAGAGAGATGCAGGAGGCGTTACAGACTAAGAAGGACAGGTGATAAATAGAGAAATGTACAGGTAGACAAAGAAGGAGGCAAAGAGGGCAATGTCAAGAGCCAAGGCACAGGTTTTGGAGGAGGTGTATGAAAAATTGGAGACAAATGAGGAAGAGAGAATAATTTATAGAATAGAAATGGCTAGCAACAAGACTGGAAAGGATTTTAGTCAGATAAAGCAGATGGAAGATGAACGAGGTGTGGTCTTGAGTGAGCATGATAGGATCAAAAATAAATGGAAGGGGTACTTTGAAAAGCTGTTAAATGAAGAAAATCTGTGGGTAGTATTAAGGGGCTAGTATCAAGAATAAGGAGGGAGGAATTATTGGAGACGCTGAAAAGAATGAAGAGTGGAAAGGCAACAGGACTGGATGAAATACCAGTGTAAGTGTTTAGGGGAAGAAGGAGCAGATGTGTTGTGGGATTTGATGCCGAAGATCAATGAACAGTAGAGGATAGCAGATGAGTGGAGAAACTGGGTGATTGTACCCATTGATAAGGAGAAGAGCGATATTGAGGATTATGGAAACTGCAGTAGGATGAAACTGATATCACAAACAATGAAAATTTCGAAAAGGTTAATAGAGAGAGAGTTTAGCGAAGAGGACACCATAGAGGAGGTGCAGTTTCTTTTATGCCAGGGAGAGGAACAACTGATGCAGTCTTTGCATTGAGACAGGAAGCGCAGGAGAAGAAGTTAAATGTGGCAGAAATGAGAATGTTGAAATGGATGTGTGGAGTTAACTAAGAAATGGGACAATCAGAGGTACAACAGAAGTGGGAGAGATATCTAAGAAAGTATGGGAAAGTAGGCTGAAGAGGTATGGATGTGTCATGATGACAGACAATGAATATGTGTCCAAAGGTGTGATGAGAATGGATGTGCAGGGAAGACAAAGAAAGGGAGGCCAAAGCAGAGGTGGATGGATAAAGTAAAAGAAGATCTGAAGGAAAAGGATCTAACTGTGGAGGAAGAGCAGGACCGAGCTGCATGGAGAAGGTTGATCAGGCACATTGACCCCATACAGAAGTAGGAAAAGATGAAGAGGAAAAAGAATTAGAAGTTAGTTTTCTACATACAGTAGAACAACACAAATTATCAATGAAAAGATCTGGCTTAGCTTCAAGAGCCCAAAGACACATGTAGATACATTATGTTTATATAGGTTTATGAACAATATACTTGAAGATTTCATGCCTGTTGCAGTGGTAGCGCTGTGGTCTCATAATAAGGAGACCAGGGTTCATGTCCCGGGTCCACCCTGCATGGAGTTAGCATGTTCTCTCCATGCCTGTGTTGGTTTCCTTCAAGTGCAACGGTTTCCCCCCCCCACAGGCCACAAACATCCAAGTTATTGGCCCTAGTGTTGGTTGGTGTGTGTTTGTTCGCCCTGCGATGGACTGGTGTCCTCTCCAGGTGTTTGTTCCTGCCTTGTGCCCTGTGCCAGCTCAGATAGGCTCCAGCTCCTCATGTCACCCTATATCTGGATTAAGCAGGTTAGAAAATGACATGACATTTTGTACCTGTGAATTTCAAAATGGAGTTTTTTGTGTTTGTACTGTAAATTAATAGTTTACATTTTGATAATTGTAAATTGCCATTTAAGGTATTTCAAAGAAAGCATATTTTCCTCGTGAGATGTGTTAAAAAGTGTAAAATGAGCTACGGTTTACAGGAATGCATGGTTTACTGATAAGATCAGCTGTGTTTTATGATATTACAAAGAATGCTTTGTTATAGCTTGCAACGTTTCCGACTTAATTTACAAGCTTCTTGTTGAATGCAAAGCTGGCACTTTAACATTCTATCTGTAACGGCAGAAGAATAGATTTATTTTGTATAAGTTCCAGATATTAAAAATACGGACACTTTACATTTTATGAGCCATTCCATCAGGAAGAAAGCCTGGACTAGAAGGTAGGTTTGTGAAGGTAGTTTTGACTTAATTACATGTATATCCTTTCTTTGTTGCTTCTTTTATAACTCCATTGGTGCATCCTTTGAAACTGAAGGAAATGCTGGCAGGAACAAAGTGGGACTGGGCTGGAATGGGAGCTGGGTCATGCCTCAGCTGTTTTATAGGGCACTATACCCCCACTGGTTCAAGAGGTGTGCCCTGATGTCACCAAATGCCTTTAAATTAAGGATGATACAGATACTTACTCTCTCTCTCTCTCTGACATTTTTTCATCCATGGAGGAGGCCAGGCCATCAGTGACTCCATTCCAAGGCTGCGTGGGAGCAAAGACCAAGCCAGAGCAGGGACAATAAGACAGAGAGCCACCTGGAATTAAACAAATAGACGCAAGATAAACTGCTGCTTATGCTGTAATGGTACTTGTGTCACACTCATTTTATTCTGCTTTTGGGAATATGCTCTACAATACATGAATAAATGTTGTGGAGCTAACCTGGACACAGACAGGCAGGACACCAATTTGTCACACACAACACATTTATTTACAAATGGGGAGTGTTTCACCCTGCTCCCCACAGCACAATGCACAGCGCAAAACACAGTCCCTTCTTGCAGCTAGTCCTTCTGCCTCCAGTCCTCAGACTTTGTCCTCTTCCTCCTGACTCTGGCACCGGAATGGTGGGGACTGGCCCCTTTTTATAGGGCACTCCAGGTGCCCAACAAGCTTCTTCCGGCAGCACTTCCTAGTGTGGCGGAAGTATGGCTAAATAAGGCCCTGGAAATGTCCAACAGTGTTGAGCTCCCATGCTTATGACCCATGGCCCATCTGGAAACGGGGCTGCCCTCTGTCGGCCCAGGGAGAAACTGTCTTGAAAATACTCTCTCCCCCGGTCCTTCCACACTCAGGGTGTCCTGGCCGGGTAATCCACCATAATGTGTAACTTTCCAAAACTTTCCAACTTGCCTTTTCTGGTGCTCCATCCAATTGTCTCGGGTTACAGATGGACATGGAAGGGGGAAATGCTGAACTACAGCGCCTGCCAGTGTCATAAGAGTATAGTATGTGAAGGTGATTATAATAAAGAGCATAAATGGGAAAATAAGATCAACCTTGGACTCAGCCATGAAAAAACAATGTTAAATAAAACAGAATTAAAGAGAAAATAATAGTGCATACGTATAAAAGTGTGACATGATCCTAGCTAACAAGAAATAAGAGGCACTCTCTTAGATCACTTTTAGCCACAGACTCATTCCACAACGTTATGCTAAGAACAGCCTCTGGGGGTCTTTCATGCCCATTACTATTAGGCAATTCAAAACTTCCACCCGACATACTTGTTAAGTTTATATTTATTTTCATTTATATGTATTTATTACTTAATCGGTAGATTGTTTATTCTAATCTAATAGAAAACTTCTATCGCTGATTGTTTCATGTAGAAATATAAATTAAAATATGGCTTTTAGCTAACCAAATAAGCTGGATTTACTGAATAAAACTTTTTATGTTTTTATGAAAATATTAGTATTTCTGTAACTCAACGTTAGTGGGAGTACAAAAGAAAACCTGTGCAGTTTAAATGTAATAAGCCAAAAAGAAAAAGAAATGAGAGCATCAGGTGTATGTATTGTAATTCACATTTATATTACATTTTTGGGGGGGTTACCTGATGGTATGAAATTGAATAATATATCTTTTTTGTGAGTTTCTGACCCAGAGAATCTGTTTCTGAAATCTGGTTTTCATATGGAGATCTTACATAAAAGTTTATAATCTTCTAATGCTATTTTGTATGCCATTTTGTTTTTCCAATGGGTGCCACCATTTTGAGGGTTTTGTGATGCTGATTACCATGGTAACACAACCCACAATGCACTGGGATGGTGTGATGATGTCATCATCAGTGCGACTATATAAAGGTCACCACTTGTAGCTGTAGTTCATCTTTGATTGAATTTATTTGCACACTATGTTCTTTTGTTTGTGAAATTTTGTGAGTGGACTTTTGCTCTGGACGTTCACTTTGGGTCAGCGTTTCTGGTTTTGTTGTTTCTCTCTTTGATTTATGGATTTGAGTTTTGCTGTTTTGTCTCTGGTCTCCTGGTCCTTCCTTGTAAAATTTTTTCTGGCTTTCATTTCAAAATCAGAACAGTATATGCATTGCTCTGGAGAGGAAAAGAGAAGCAATATATTTAATATTCCAAACAACACACAGTAAACATTGTTAAACAATAATGATCTAGGATAATTAGATGAAAAACATTCTTTTAAATTAAATGTATTACATTTTATGTATTATGTAGTATATGTTTCTCTGTTTCACATAAATAAAGACTTTTTAAATGTACTTGGGCAGTTAGGGTATTACTGCAGCAATGGTAAGTGTAGGTTTATAATAAAATTAGTGTATATTATTAACCCTCTCCATTTTCTAGTTTATGTATCCAGTTCCAGGTCACAGGGAGCCATTTCTCTTCTGCTGGAATTGTTTTCACTGCATTAACTGTTACTAGATGGAGATCCCATCTAATTACAGGGCAAATCTACTCATGGTGGGTGAACGTAGAATGACCAAGTAACCTAAAATTTGCTTTATTTTCTATAAGATATCTGAGGAAAAGCCACAGTAACAACAACAACATTTATTTATATAGCACATTTTCATACAAATGATGTAGCTCAAAGTGCTTTACATGATGAAAAAAGACAAAATAAATAAAATAAAATTAGGGAACACTAATTCACATTGAATAAAAGTAGGATCTGATGGCCAGGGAGGATATAATGGAGTAGCCCAATGGATACTCGCACAGAATCCGGGAGACGGTGTAAACTCTACCTAGGGAGTGCTCATGATGGGATTTAAATGTGGCGCTGTCAGGCAGTAGTTGTAATTATCCCCTGTGTCTTCCTGCCATTGAACAGCGTTATTTGTATATATTCCTGAAGCCTGCTTCTGCATTTTATGTGTTCTCGTCAAGTTCGTTATCGGGTTGGTCTACTGTTGCACTTTAAGATGAACACACACATACATAGCTATATGCATACACACAGACCCTAACCACAACAGTGCCCCATGAATGACACACACACACTGATTAACCTCTAGCACTTTAAACCATGCAACTGCATTAGGAATAACACAGCCTGTCACTCAGCACTTCAACAGACTTACTTATTATCGGCACGAACAACATACGATGTTTTAGTGATATCTCAGACCTAAATATTACTTTTGGTCTACATGAATACATTTAAATATACAAAGACTCAGCAGTCTTGACTATAGGCCATTTATCAGCCAAGAATACCTTCTTCTTCTCGTACTGTCCCTTCTATTGAGTGGCCCCCTCACTCTCAGTTTTATAAACCCCATAGCACAGAAATAATGGCAAAAATCCGGCTGCACCTAGGTGCTCAAAGAAATCTAACTTATTAATTCAATCACTCTAGACATTAAGACAAAGCATGGAAAGTTAAAAGCAGCGTGGTATTTATTACAAGGATAATAATAATACCACTGGAACAAAGAATAATAGAAAATAGGTACTGATAGGAAAGTCTGAATATATATAGTCTTTAGAAAAAGCTTATGAAAAAGTTACAGATGACAAGGATGAATGTCCCAGGGAGGCGTTTGATTTAGCAATCGATGTTCATGATGCCTTTCTGACGACCAGTGACGTCTTCGTCCGTTCCTCTTCTTCTTCTCCTTCTTCTTCTTTTCCTTTTCTTTTTTCTCAAACTAAGGCATATTTATTATGAAATGTCATGCCTTGGTTTCAGAACACATGCACCTGATTGGCTAGCTGTCAAAATGGTTGATGAATTAATTCCCCAGGTAATAAAGTTCTTTGATATTGCCTCAGTTTTCCTTTCCCAGGCCGTAAACCCAATTGTTGTCCCAGATGTCCATCCATAAAGTAATCAATAGCCTGAGGTATCAGCTCAGTCTCCTTTCCCAGGCTGTAATACCAAATTCACACTAAGCTATGAACAACTGTTATAAAAGTAAGGTGTAAGGGAAGAAAACCTGCTTTGATTTGTCTTAGTTCATCTGTTGTCTTGTCTCAAACAAAATATAATGGAAACCAAAATGTACAGATTTTATACACCATAACACCATCTCTTACCACAACTGAGACTGAAAACTCGGAAGCCATGACAGACACTGAAGACAGCTTAGCATAAAGGTTGTAAGCAAGTAGTCATAAGGGTTAATAGTTTTGCCAGCAGTGTAAAAAGAATGATCAGCTGGAATATAAAATTTCTTTTCAGACTTTATTAATATTGCAATCAAACTCTGAAATGAGTTGCATTAGGGCTTGCCGCCACCACACTCAATAGTAGAAAAAAAAATGAATCCCAGTTAGGGTATTGAAAAAATGCCATTTTATAAAATACAAAATAATGGCCTCATGGGATTTTAATTTAAAACCATTGAGTGTAAATGAAATTCTATTTTTCTTTGCCAGAGACATTTCTTGAACATGGTTGCATTATTTGTTTTCAGAAATCTAAAACCTAATTTTTTGTGAAAGTTTTTTAGCCCTTTTGGCTTGGTTTTATTGGCCCCTTTTCTTTAAAGACAGTTTTTGTATTTCATTGCCATATCTTTTTTCTATCTGTTGCTCTTTGAAGAGATTTGATTTTGATTATTCATTTTCTTATGAATAGAGAAAAGGTCTAATTTTATAAGCACTCCTTTGTTAATAAAAGAAATTGTTAAAACTTTCATGGTGTTTACTAAGCAGGTACAATTTTTTTCATATACCCCATACAAGGTTTGAGTTCTATCAGAGAGATAAAGCAAACAGAACATTTATCTGGCCCCAAAATGCTCAGTTACATATCACTCTTATACCACAAAGTGGCATAGTTCTTTAAAAAGGTTTAATTGATGTTCATTAACTGCAATATCAGAAGAAAGTTGACTTCTGTAGGGAAATTCACTGCAATACACAAAGAAACAAAAAAGGAAGATGATGCTGACTTGATATAAAGTTTTAGACCTTCGTTCACTTATCATGCGGGCATGTCGGAGGACCTCCTCACAGGCTCAATTGAGTTATGTAACAACCCAACAGGATGAGAGGGGGTGCTATCGCTAACACTGTCATCATCTTCTTTTATCTCACAGTACCGAAAATCCGTCCATTGAGGGCAACTGACCCACCCCTTCCAGTTAAGCTGCCATAAAAAACCTGAGCTTCCTGAAAAGAGGCATCATTACTCGACAGACGGAGCTCTGCTAGCCCTGTGTCCCTGACTAACCAGCCCAACAACTTGTTTTTGTTTAATGTTGATTGCCTACAGATGATGGAAGCTGCTGCTGAGTCCATATCAGGGACTCATGGGCCACACCTCGTAATGAATTATCCCAGGCTTTGTTCACATGTGCCAACAGAAAACACTGTTCTCCCAGTTGTCATGATTGTGATCCTTAGACATGTACTGTGAAGGATATTACGGAAGCTAAAAGACAGTTGGAGAGGAATATAGCAGTTAAGGCAAAAGATGACCCTAAAACAGTGTTTCTCAACCTTTTTTCATGTGTGCCCCATTTTTTCATATTAGTTTTTGTGGTGCCCCCTTAAGTTTTTATCCACATTTTCAGATTTTTGATTATATTGAGATCCACCCAACAACAATAAATTTTAATTTGGGAATGCACTATTGGCAGAAATGCTCAAGTATGGATTAGACTGGGACATCGCTAATATTTTTTTATCATCAAAATATACAATCACACATGTGACACATTTAAAATTAAAATCCATGTGATACAATATACGTAAAATTCAAACATTTCTTTGGTTTTTATTCAATTTCATGAAATTTTGTAGTAATTTCTATAATAAAAATTAAATTACAAATATTATAAATACTCATAAGAATACTATCTTACTTCTAAAAGCAGTAACTGACACATTAATGATTACAGAAGTTACGTATAATGGTGAGAGAGGGATACAATACAATAATACAATACAACATTTATTTTTATAGCACATTTTCATACAAAAAATGTAGCTCAAAGTGCTTTACATAATGAAAAATAAAAAAAATAAAAGACATAGTAGGAAATTAAAATAAGTCAACATTAAATAACATAGAATAAGAGTAAAGTCCGATGGCCAGGGAGGACAGAAAAAACAAAAAAAAACTCCAGACGGCTGGAGAAAAAAATAAAATCTGCAGGGGTTCTGAGGCCACGAGACCGCCCAGTCCCCTCTGGGCATAATGAGTTGTAACTTGAATTGTGATGTTTGCTTACGGGCGGACAGGCCTATACTCGTGTCTAGATGAGTCTTGAAATGACAAGTGACACCACTAATTGTAGCAGCCCTTGATTTAATTGAACAGTAAGGAGGCTAGCAAGGACAGATATAAACCCCTGACACATGTTTTTAGGAAGTGGACTGGACAGGAAAATGGCAAATATTATCCCATTATATAAAAAAGGTGAACAGGCAGATCTAAGTAACTATAGGCCGGTAAGCTTAATGTGCATTACAGGAAAATTAATGGAAAGAATTCTTAAGATTGAGCAATACATGGCAAGTACAGGAGATTTACTGAACAGTCAGCATGGGTTCAGAAGAGGAGAGTCGTGTTTTACTAACATGCTGGAATTCCAGAGTGGAGCCTATGATATTATTTATCTTGACTTTCAGAAAGCATTTGATAAGGTGCCACATGAAAGGATGGACGTCAAACTAAAAGAAGTGGGTGTTCAGGTTGATGTTTTTAGATGAGTGCGGAATTGGCTCAGACACAGGAAGCAGAGGATGATGGTGCGAGGAACCTTATCAGAGTTGGCTGATGTTAAGAGTGGTGTACCTCAAGGGTCAGTGCTAGGGTGCTGCTATTTCTAATATATATAAATAATTTGGATAGGAATATAAGTAACAAGTTGGTTAAGTTTGCAGATGATACCAAGAAAGGTGGACTAGCAGATAATTTGGAATCAGTTAAATCATCACGGGCGGCACAGTGGCGCAGTGGTAACGTTCACTTCCCGGGTCCTCCCGGCGTGGAGTTTGCATGTTCTTCCCATGTCTGCGTGGGTTTCCTCCCACAGTCCAAAGACATGCAGGTTAGGTGGATTGGCAATTCTAAATTGGCCCTAGTGTGTGTTTGGTGTGTGGGTGTGTTTGTGTGTGTCCTGCGGTGTGTTGGCACCCTGCCCGGGATTGGTTCCTGCCTTGTGCCCTGTGTTGGCTGGGATTGGCTCCAGCAGACCCCCGTGACCCTGTGTTCGGATTCAGGGGGTTGGATAATGGATGGATGGATAAATCATCACAGAGGGACTTGGACAATATACAGATTTGAGGCAGATGAAAGTAAATGTAAAGTATTACATGTAGGAAGTAAAAATGTTAGTTTAGGAGTTCTGAAAATCGAGGGTACTCCTTATGAGAAGGATTTAGCAGTCATAGTGGACTTCAACCTTTCAACTTCCAGAGAGTGTTTAGAAGGCTAACAGAATGTGAGGTTATATAGCGCCCTGATGTGTGGAGTACGAGTCCAAGGAGGGTCTGCTCAAGCTTTATAATGCACTGGTGAGGCCTCATCTGGAGTACTGTGTGCAGTTTTGGTCTCCAGGCTACAAAAAGGACATAACAGCACTAGAAAAGGTCCAGAGAAGAGCGACTAGGCTGACTCCAGGGCTACAGGGGGTGAGTTATGAGGAAAGATTAAAAGAGCTGAGCCTTTACAGTTTAAGCAAAAGAAGATTAAGAGGAGACCTGACTGAAGTATAAGAGGAATTAGTCCAGTGGATTGAGACTGTGACTTTAAAATTAGTTCATCAAGAAAAAGGGGACAGAGTTGGAAATTAGTTAAGGGTAACTTTTGCACAAATAGGAAGTTTTTCTTTACACAGAGAATCATAGACACTTGAATAAGCTACTCTAGTAGTGTAGTAAACAGTAAGACTTTAGGGACTTTCAAAACAAGACTTGATGTTTTTTTAGAAGAATTAAGTGGATAGGACTGGCGAGTTTTGTTGGGCGGATAGGCCTGTTCTCGTCTTGATTGGTCTGTTCTAATGTGACTTCACTTGATAGAAGATCCTGTATATGCCGTGTCGCACTAACTACTTTTGATCTGTTGTATGCTCTCACACATACACCCCTTAATGAAAATCAAAGTGCAAAAGTGTAGAGCACAATCTCAAGCAATAAACCCAACAACAGCAACCAGAACCTGACTCCTACACATAAAGGTCCCAGTCATCTCAGATTTCATATAACCAAATCTAATAAAAAAATAGTGCTGGATTCTTTCAGGTGTTAAGTATGATCGTTAGAATTAAGCCTGAAATGCTACTTGCAAATTCAAGAATAATTTTGTGTTATATATTTAACTTGCACTCTTTGATTTTTTTGAGAAATATTTGACTGAAACCCCACTTTGAACAACGCTGTTATCTTTAAAGCTGGCTGCTAGGATTCTGTTACACTTTGTTCTCATTTTTCATTTTGACGTGTAGCAATTAAAGGATTAAAACTAAGGTCATACTTCAACTTTTTTTTCTCTCAGGAACTTAAAATGGGTACATAAGAATAGGAATCATATTTCAAAGATTTTTAATTTGTTTCTTTTCAGCCATCAAAATTTAAACCCACCTAATGGAACTATAAGGTCACAGTGAGGTGCAAATTATCTCAGAAGCTTTGGGTGCAAAGAAGGTAAGAACCCTGAATAGAGCCGTTATCTGAATATATTGTCAAACGTCATTTGTCTTAATTAATGAATTTAGAAATTTAAAAAAATGTTAAATGTTTAAATAAGTATTGTTTAAATATACAGTCATGTGAAAAAGTAAGTACTCCCCATGAAATTTTTTTTTCTTTTTTAATATATTAACATATCAGGATTTTAAATTTCTTTAAACAATATCTATAGATAAAGGTGATATAATACAGGTGCATCTCAATAATTTAGAATATCATCGAAAAGTTAATTTATTTCAGTAATTCAATTCAAAAAGTGAAACTCATATATTATCAAAGGCGCTTTTCCACTGCATAGTACGGCACGACACGGTTCAGTTCAGCTCACTTTTGGGGGGTTTTCCACTGGGAACAGTACCTGGTACCTGGTCCTTTTTTTAGTACCACCTCAGCCGAGGTTCCAAGCGCGCCGAACCGTTACCAAAACGTGACGTGTAAACTCTGCTGGTCACTGATTGGCCGGAGAAAATCGTCATTACTGCGTCACTGAACTTGCGACACGAGACACAACAGACACGCTAGATTTTTAGCACAGCCAGCGAAGGTTCGGATGCACCATTTTTGTTTTAACCAAAAATGGCTGTTTCGTGGTCTATTGAGGAAGTACAGACGTTCCTCTCGTTGGTAGCCGAGGAGCGGATCCAGCGAGAGCTGGATGGGGCGACGCGGAATGAAAAAGTTTTTCAGGAGGTCGCTAAGCTCTTGGGCGCACATGGCTACCATCGGACTTACAAAAAGTGTAGGGACAAGTTAAAAAAAATGTCACGGCAGTAGAGGCGGCGCAACTATAACGACACGTGAATAATCCCGCCCACTCTAAAGCGGTACTAAACTGCAGTCGAAACGCAAACCGAGCCGAACTGAGCCGAACCAAGGTGAGCTGTACTGAACCGTGCTGTGCCGTATTATGCAGTGGAAAAGCGCCAATAGACTCATTACACACAGAGTGATATATTTCAAGCGTTTATTTCTTTTCATTTTGCTGATTATGGCCTACAGGTAATGAAAACTCAAAATTCAGTATCTCAGAAAATTTGAATATTTGGAAAGCAAATTGCTGTTAGCTTTACATTATCATCTTTATATATAATATGCTACTGTGGCTGTTCATTTGTCTGTCCAGGATTTTAAATCACCTGTAGCTCGCAAACCATTTGACCTATTGACCTGAAATTTGGTACATATATACTACGTGACCTCTACTCTCCGCTTTTGGGGTGATGATTGACCTCCAAGGTTATTCCTCTTTTTATTTTTATTTTATTTTATTGCAGAATCAACTCTCGGCAGCGGCCAGCAGGACAGCTGTCTGGCGCATGCGTACAAACGCCGTTCTCATCCCTTCCACATTCGCCATCACTTCCCCTACCTCTTCATATCGTAAATCATTCTTGAGGCAGATTGAAGACTTAAGTGCCAGCTTAAGTGAAAAATTAAAGAAAACGTACTAAGTAATTGCAACACAAACACCGACTTAATCAGTTTAATACAAAATTATGTTGACGAAAGAAGAGAAGAAGCGGGCCACTAGGGTGGAGAAAAGAAGAGCAGCTCAGGAAGCAGCAGGCGCATCAACCTCTGAGCAAATGAATGCTAAACGTACAGAGAAAAAGAATGAAAACTAGGAATGCTCAAGTCAAGTGTATTTACTGCACGTTATTGTGCAGTGAGCCGTTACTAGTATGAAATAAAACAAACATAGCTGCATAAATTTCCTTAATGTCTGCTATCTCAGAAACAGAGTGGAATAGCAATATCATATTTTACAGTTTATATTTTTACTTTTAGTATGTCCTTTAATTAAGATATCAATGTACAGAGCGCATTACATCTTTCTTCTCTTTGTTCTTGCATTCCGCTTCATCAGAGAAGGGATATTTTTAGTATGTAAATTGTGCAAAGCAGTTAAAATGTATGCTTTCACCATTTTCCCTTCAATGTTGTAGTCTAGTGGGCCTTGTCTTTTAAGACTGCAAAGCGACATCTAAGCTCTAATTGCAAAATAAGTACAATAGTTTTCAAAAGAAATTAAATACATTTTTAATCAAGTGATTCTGAGTACAAATGATATGTCAAAGCATTCCTTGATTGTGCTTGATTGTGCTTAAATTCCACAAATTAATGTACAATGCTAGATGTCCAGCATGTTTCCTGCTTACCCCCTTGGTACGTTACATTACTGATTTCTAAAATTGTAATTACGGGACCTTTTTCTGATGTATGGTGAGTTACTAATATCCCTTACATGGTAATTCGTGATTCCAATTGTTGTGCTATAGGGTCCAGAAATTCTATTTACCTACTGACATAACTGCTGAAGGAAAAAAGTTCTCTGCTACCCTTCTTCCTTTCCCTGGGGTCCTATTTGAGACTCACCTGGGTTAACAAACAAACACGGGGGTCAAACCTCAGTTATTTACTGGGCCTCTTCTGTGTCTGTGCTGATAACATCTTCTCCTCTCTACACAGGCTTTCTTCCTTCTTTCTGAACGGAGGCTCGCCCTCTGTGTTCTGGACATACACTTCGTTTTTATTTTATTGTGAACAGCAGAGAATGGCCAATGAGCCCCTTCCATCTTCAACAACAACAACAACATTTATTTCTATAGTATAGTTCCATACAGATGGTGTAGCTCAATGTGATTTACAAGATGAAGAAAGAAATGTTTATATGAAACAAAAATAAGATAAGGAAATACTAAGTAACAGAGAATAAAGTAAGGTCAGATGGCCAAGAGGACATAAAAAAAACAAAATCTGCAGGGGTTCCAAGGCCAAGACACCACATGGCCAGCCCCCACTCGGCATTCTACCTGATATAATTGATCTCAGTCAGTCCTCATGGCTTTCAGGCTTCACGTGGAAGAATTAGATGATGATGGTTATGTGGACCACTGGCCTTCAATGCATCAATGTGGGGACTGCATGGTGGTTTGATCAGGTGGTGGTGGCACAGATCGCCACCACAGAAAAACTGGAAAAAGAACAACGGAGAAAAGTAGGGGTTAGTACAGATTGCAGAGCCATGAAGAAAATGATAATTCAGTGCAAATATAGCTTTACAGATATACACTAAAATGTAGCTGTGAGAAAGCCATAAGTGCTCCACCGTATTAGCCTGGCAAATTTCTATCGGTAAGCTGTTCCAGATTTTGGGTGCATAACAGCAGATGGCTGCCTCACCACTTCTTTTAAGTTTTAAAAACTTTAAAATAAGTTCTTCAGATTCCTTGGTTAAAAAAATGTATGCTTTTCAATGGGCATGCATATTATGATTAGAAGGAAAATGGCATCTAAACACTGCCTTTATCATCACATTTATTTATTATTGTATTAAATGAGTAATGTAAATACAGTTTAGAAATAACAATAATAATAATAATAACTTTATTTGTATAACACCTTATCATACATTTTTATGCAACTCAAGGTGCTTTCCACAGATTATTCAACAAAAACAAAGATATACCACATTTACTTGGATTATTATCATGAATTAATACTATGATAATTTCTAATAAATGTAAGTATACTAAATACAAAATCAACCAGGTATTCTTCTTCTTCTTTTGGCTGCTCCTGTTAGTGGTTGCCACAGTGGATCATCTTCTTCCATATCTTTCTGTCCTCTACATCTTGTTCTGTCACCCCTATCACCTGCATGTCCTCTCTCACCACAACCATAAACCTTCTCTTAGGCCTTTCTCTTTTCCTCTTGCCTGGCAGCTCTGCAAAACAGAAGTTCCCACTTGTCAGTCTTTCTAATTAAAATATTTATACATTAAGGCAGACAATAGAGCAACTAGATCTAATTATCATATATATATATATAAACATATTGTTACGTAACATATGTTACATATGCATTTTGCCTAGGCATATGTGCATGTCAACCCATTGAATAGAACCAGTTTGATGTTATTAAAGTTAATGAAAAGGTACAAAAGCAAATAAAACAGTCAATAGCGGTTTCCATTGATTTATCCATCCATCATCCAACCCACTATGTCCTAACTACAGGGTCACGGGAGCCAATCCCAGCCAACACAGGGCGCAAGGCAAGAAACAATTCCCGGGCAGGGTGCCAGCCCACCGCAGGGCGCACAAATACACACCCACACAACAAGCACACACTTGGGACAATTTAGAATCACCAATGCACCTAACCTGCATGTCTTTGGTCTGTGGGAGGAAACCCACGCAGACACGGGGAAAACATGCAAACTCCACGCAGGGAGGACCCAGGATGCGAACCCGGGTCTCCTAACTGCGCGGCAGCAGCACCACCGTGCTGCCGTCCATTGATTTAGGTAAAGTAAATTACTGTGCCAACAAGAAAAATAATCAAACTCCAACATTATAAACTTAGAAAATTCTAAACTGAAAAAATGGACAGAATGAACAAAAGAGAAAAGGATACAAAAACAACCAAAACTGCAAGGATGAGACAAAACCTGGAACTATGTATGAAAAGTTAAATCCTCAGAACTGAACAAACTATCTTTTAGTAAAGGCATTTCAAAATTAATTCAAGAAAGGAACATCAAAGAACAAAACTTTAAAATGAAATGATCTTTTCTCTTAAATAGAACAGAATTTTACCATAACAAAATATAACATACAATTATTTTAAAAAAGTGAACTTAACTCTGAGAAGTGGAGCCGACTGCAAAGAGGAAGTGCCCAAATGGACCTTTTAATAAGACATCCTCAGATGTTTGCTTTAACCTCATTGCCATTAACTCTGAGTGTGGTCCGGAATTCTATGTAATTATAGAAAAGCCTTAGTGAGACCTGGGGTGCCATGTAATGATCTGCTTTTACAGTGTTAAGTCCAGGACACTATTCTGTTGCCATCTAGTGGAAAACATTTCTATGCATGTTCTTACACTAAAGTAATTCATCAATATTCATGAGTGGAGTGGAGCATTCAACGAAAAAACACAATGGGTTGTAAATGAAAAGCTGTAAAACCAGGTTTTGAACAAATTGAAATGGAACCATTAGTTGAGTAAAGTGACAGGTACGTAAATAGGTGCATAGCAAAAAGGTAAAATGATCACGATCAAGTAGAAAGAGAAGAAAGGCATTAACTCTCTTAGCTCTGTTCACAATGATATATATCAATACAATACAATTAATTTTTTTGTATAGCCCAAAATCACACAAGAAGTGTCGCAATGGGCTTTAACAGGCCATGCCTCTTGACAGCCCCCCAGCCTTGACTCTCTAAGAAGACAAGGAAAAACTCCCAAAAAAACCCTTGTAGGGAAAAAATTGGAAGAAACCTCAGAAAAGGCAGTTCAAAGAGAGACCCCTTTCCAGGTAGGTTGGGCGTGCAGTGGGTGTCAAAAAGAAGGGGGTCAATACAATACAATACAATACACAGAACAAATCCTCAATACAGTATAAAAATAAAAATTTTAGAAGTACGGAGTAGAATTTAACAGTAGATGATATCACATAATAGGATTTGGATTTGGATTTGTTTAGAATGAGCCTTGAGCTGTGGTAGACTACAGTAATACAAGGGGCACATCGATTGTGTGGAATCAGGCGTTGGGTTCACCGACAAAAGCGCGATAGACATATGCGCCCTGACAAAACCGCGATGGACAAATGAGCACCGACAAACCCACTAACTGGTTTTCGACAAATGCGCGCCGACAAAATCGCCACGGCAAAATCGCGAGAGAGGCCAAGAGAGTGGGACGCCCTTGCTGCAATTCTTCCTACATATGCAGGGCGTGATCTTAAGGACTATCTGCCTGCCGTGCTGATGGCATGCCATGTCTCATAATATTGACTTCTAAAATAAACATTATTATATATGCTTTAAACTAGTAATTCATATTTAATGAAACTTTCGCGATTTTGTCAGGGCGATTTTGTTGGCGCGATTTTGACCGCGCATTTTAATCGGCGCTATTTTGTTGGCGCGCATTTGTCTATCGCGCAAATGTCGGGTCACACAGGTGTTGTCATTCTACCATCTTGTGCTCAAGCAACAGAAAAAAAAAAAGTGTGCAAAGAAGGACATTTCTGCTGTTCTGATTGCTACATAGGGCTGAGTGCTGGTAACTCATTTTCTGGGGGTAAAGAATGTATTTATTTATTATGCAAATTAACATTAGCAAAACCAAGGAACTGGTCATTGACCATCGCTGCACCAAAGAGCCTCTGTGCCCAGTCAGTACATGGTGGGACACTGCTACAAGTACTTGGGGGTCACAGGAGAGCAGCCAGGTGCATCCCCAGGACTTAAGGACGTGTCCTACTCCAACAGACTGAGAGAGTTAAACCTGTTTAGCCTCAAGCAGAGAGACCTTGTGAGGACCTAATCAAGGTCTTTAAAATTCTCAAAGTCATCGATAAAGTAGACCCAGAATAATTCTTTCAACTTTATGGTAAATCACATACTTGAGGGCCTCCATAGAAATTAAGAGGAAGTATATTTAGGACTGAATGTAGAAAACAATTCTTTTCTCAAAAATCTGGAAAAAACTACCAAGGCATGTAGTTGAAACAGAAACCTTGACAACCTTTAAGAAGATTCTTGATGAGATATCCTGACAGCTTAGCTATTGACAAAACAAACGAGCTTGTTGGAAAGAATGATCTCCTCTGATTTGTCAAATGTATGTTCTTATGTTCTATAGTGTAAAAGTGCACTTTGTTTGTCTCTTTCAGTCACCAAACAAGCATTGCACCTCATCCTCAAACTTTATTCCTGAGTAGTCAGTTCACTTGGCTTCTTCATGTTGTGCCAAACCATAACTTTTATCTGACCACAAGGCATTTGTGGACAGACAGTCAATAATTAGGTTGACACCAAATGTGGGCATCAGTATCTCTGTTCTAGGCAAAGGGTTATTTTTGTTTGAGAGTGAAGTCTGTATTTAAGATGCACAATATCTAGACCAGCTTGCTCAGAGTACATCTTCAAGAAGAGCAAGACTCTCAACAGCATACCCTGTGTGGCAGTAGGGGGCAGTAGTGCACCCTTGAACCCTCAGGTACAACTCCAGACACCAGGTAAAAGTCCAATACTTTTTATTTTCTAACAATGTGCACAAAGCACCCTCCACACTACTCATCCACTCACTATAATCAACACAATAACTCTTTCCTCCTCGCCCAGACACTTCGCCCTCCTACCTCCCAGCTCAGCTCAGTGTCTGGACTGAGGCACCGCCCTTTTATAGCCCCTGACCCGGAGGTGTTTCTGTCCCAACAGTCCACAGTTCCTTATTCCTTCTGGGTCAGGGCAATCAGTCCTTTTCTTCAACCCGGGAGCACGTCGTTCCTTCCCGTCACGTGACCGTGACGTACTCCCGGGTCATAAGGCATCACAGAGCCTATAAGCCCCCCCACAGCGACTCCTGGTGGTCCCCAAGGTATCCAGCAGGGCTGTGTATAAACACTACAAAGTCCATAAGGCCCTGCTGGACCTCGGGGCACGATCCTGCTGTCGGGAGAGCTCCTCCTGGCGGCCTGGGGGTGAGGACCGGCATGGGAAGCCGGCAGTCCTCCACACCTGCCTCCAACTACCTCCATGCAGGACCCTCCACTATTTCCATTTTATAGTCCTAGTGGAGTAGTGTACAGTATAGTACAGTATAAACAGAGACCATCCACAATATTAAAACCATCTGCCTAATAATGTGTAGGCCCTCCCTCATGCCGCCAAAACAACTCTGACCCATCGAGGCATGGACTCAACAATACCTCTGAAGGTGTTTTGTGGTATCTGGTACCAAGAGGTTGGCAGTAAATCCTTTAATTCTTGTAAGTTACGAAGTGGGACATCCATTGATTGCACTAGTTGTTCCATCACATCCCACAACACATTGGGATGTTCAATTGGTTATAGATCTGGGCAATTTGGAGGCCAAGCCAACACTTTGAACTCTTTGTCATGTTCCTCACAGCATTCCTGAACAATTTTGGCAGTGTGGCATGGTGTATTATTCTGCTGAAAGAGACCACTGCCATTAGACAATACCATTGCCATGAAGGGGTGCACGTGGTCTGCAACAATCTTGCAAGGAATGCCAAGACCCACAGTTTCCCAGCAGAACATTGCCCAGAGCATCACACTGCCTCTTTTTTACATAGCACATCCCACTGCCATCTGTTCCCCAGGTAAACAATGCACCTGCGCACACCTGGCCATCCACATGATCTAAAAAAAAATGTGATTCCTCAGACCAGGCCACCTTCTTCCATTACTCCATGGTGCAGAACCGAGCCTCACATACTCATTGTAAGGGGTCAGCGTGGGTACTCTGACAAGTCTGCAGCTATGCAGTCTTTATACAGTACGCACAACAACCTGCAATGCATTGTGTCTTCTGACACCTTTCTTTCATGGCCAGCATTATGTTTTTCAACAGTTTGTGGTACACCAGCTCTTCTGTAGGCTAGCCTTTGTTCCCCACATGCATCAATGAACCTTGAGTGTCCATGACCAACTTGTCAGTTTACGGGATGTCATTCCTTGGACCA
Source organism: Polypterus bichir lapradei (assembly GCA_026402145.1). NCBI lineage: Eukaryota > Metazoa > Chordata > Cladistia > Polypteriformes > Polypteridae > Polypterus > Polypterus bichir. The sequence goes on along the minus strand of JANRMT010062837.1, from coordinate 83,740,367 downwards.
CTTTTGGTAAGTACTAACCAATGCTTACCAGTTACCCCAATGAGACTTGCCATTTTGGAGATGCTCTGACTCCATCGTCTAGCCATTTCAATTTGGCCCTTGTCAGAGTCACTTTGATCCTTATGCTTGCCCATTTTCCTGCTTTCAACACCTCATTTTCAAGAACTGACCATTCACTTGCTGCCTAATACATCCCAGCCCTTGACAGGTGATACTGCAACAAGATAATCAATGTCATTTGTTTAAACTAGCAGTGCTTTTAATGTTGTGGCTGATCAGTGTACTTGTATATACTGGACATTCAGTAGTAGTACTATATATGGTGGCCACCAGCAGGCACACCAGCTCCCCAAACCTGACACAGACAGACACCAGGCACAAGTCCAGCAACACAAAAGGCTTTATTTCAGTGAGAAACACTTTTCGCTCATTTCCCACCAGCAATGCACAGTGTACAAGCACAGCAATGGCTTTTCTTCTTCTCTTCTCTTCCTCTCTCTGTCTCTTTCTGCCTCCACTCCTCCTCCAGCAAGCTTTGTCCTCCATCTCCCAACTCTGGCTCCCCAAATGGTGCGGCGGAAATGCTGTAGTAAAGGTCTTAATAGTTGATCATGCGCCCCCTGGTGGTGACTATGGACCCCAACTGTGCCTCCCCAGCACACCACCGTGTAGAAGAATGCACTCACCACAACCGTCTGATAGAACATCTGCAGCATCTTATTACAGATGTTGAAAGATGCCAGCCTTCTAAGGAAATATAGTCATATATATATATACCTTCTATACTGTATATATACGTTCTGACTTGTTTGTGGGAGTACCTTTATGCATTTGGAAAATGTTTCCATCATTTTCTTTCTCAATATGCCTCACATTTTCTTTCTTTCATTAAAGTGAAGAAAGCAAAGATTTTTTTTTTGTAACTCTAGACGTTAATGTGTGCCATATTTGTCATAGTATACTCTTTTTAGTCTAAATGGAAAAATAAAATGAGGAGAATACTCTGCAGAAGAGACCAATGTCTGCAAACTACTCGGCTGTTCTCAATTTAAAAATATTATTATTAACATATTTTGTTTTGAAAGTAGTTTCACAAAATATAGGATAACAGCATAACACTTAATTGATCAGATAGTTAGGATGTCCATAAGTAAAGACGTGAAACTTCAATTTAAGAATATCCTGGTTATCAGTTCCATTTTAGAGGTGTAATGAGGAGAAACATAACCAATACATTAGGTCAGGTATCAAATTCCAATCTACTGTTGAGTGAGCCTAGGTGGGCATTCCTATTTAATAAAATAAAAGTATCGTCAATATTCTAAGAATATACTGTATTGTAAGAAATGCAGACAAGCACATATCTGATTTGGACATTCTTCGACTTGGACTTTGCAATCTTTGCTCTCCCCTGATGCTGTCAGTCAGTATATTCTATGTGGCCACTGCACTGGTCTGATGTTTCAACACAACTGTTCAGCGCAAGAAGATTTTGACGTTGCTTGTCGACAAGTAGGACCTTTCACTGAAAGTGCGAGCAGCAAAATGACAAGTTTGACAACCTCTGCCAGCAGTGCTTTGTCATTTTGTTGTCACTGCAGTGACAAAACCATGGATGGCTGCACCGACCTTTGCTGAATTAAATAAATGAATACATTAACCAGGGTTTACAGTGTTGCATACATTCTCAAAAATAAAGAAGTAGATTGGCATTTCTGTCATAAACAAATGTGGAATAATCGCATTTAGGGTTTCATATACTGTAGGCCTATGTGCCGGGTTTCGTTTTTCGGTATCATCTCTTAAACTGTGATCCTTAAATTATTAGAATGGACCTGCAGGTTGAAGCTTGGTTTTATGTTTTCCATTTCTCTTAACTGTCTTTATTTATTTATTTCATTTTATTTTTGCACAATTTAACAGCATAGAGCCTCAAATCTTGTTGTTTTCTATCATGTAGTAGAGTTAAGCCTCTCTTAGAGATTATTTGTGGATGCCTTCATCTAGTGGGTCTTAATTTGGAGTAAAACTGAATGCATGCGTTCTCAATAATTCTTAAACAAGACAGGTCATCTCAAATCAGCTCTGGCTTAGTTGTTTCTTATGCTCCTACACAAGAAATCCTTATAATGTATTTTGAGTTCTTCTGCTGGGCAGACCAGGTAGGTTTCTGTCTTGCTTCCTAGCTTCTTTATGGAGGGCTCACCATATTAGGCCCGAAGGAATCTCTCCAGACCAGGACAATCACAATGTGTGTTCTGTTAATCAAGGTAGGTTATGCTAAAGCTTTATAACACGCTAGTGAGGCCTAACATGGAGTGCTGTGTGCAATTTTAGTTTCCATCTTATATAAAACACATAGCAGTGTTAGAAGAATTCCAGAAAAAAGCAACTAGACTGATTCGGAGATGAGACTGCGAGGTATGAACTATGAGGAGGGATTGAACAGGTGGTGCCTTTTCACTTAAATAAAGAGAAGACATGATTACAGTGTTCCAAATTATGAATAAATTAGTACAGGAGATCCCAGTTGTTGCTTTAAACTCAGTTTTGCTACAAGAACACAGGGAAACATTTGAAAAACTGAAGAGCAAATTCCGCACAAACGTTACAAAGGCATTCTTCATGCAAAGAGCCACAGATACAATTAAGAAATTACTAAGCATTGTGGTGGAGAGTAGGACTTTAGGGACCTTCAGATCTTGTCTTCATCTAATTTGGATGATCTAGGTGAATCGAATGCTGTGGTATTAAAGCAGTACAGCTAGGCTCGGGCCTGTGAGTGTGACACTCTGCTGCATGGTTGCAGGGGCAGCGAGTTGATTGTGTGTTGTGCACCCATGCAGTTAATTCAGCTTTTCTTCATTGGTGCTCAGCGTCTCATTAGGTGGGGCGCCTACACCCACAGGTAGAAAAGGGAGCCTGAGTGGAGAGCCAGGGCAGGAAAAGAGAGAAGGAGAAAGGAGGTTAAAAAGAGTAGAGAAAGTGGGGCAGAATGGTGCAATATGGAGTGGAGTCAGGTGGTCGGGAGTATGCCTCAGGGGAAGGGAGCGGTGGGCTTACACTCAAGAAGGACTGCTCCGATTGAGCTACGCAGGGGAGTAGCAGTGGTCCCGTTGTGTTGTATTCCTCATTGAAGGACTGGCTGTGGTAGAAGTGACTGGGGTTCAGTCTTCTGTTCTGCAGATGCTGATGGACTGGCAGGGGGAACTGGGGATTAAAGGTTGACTGCACCTGTGGGTGGGCATCCTGATGGAATAAGCAGGGGAGTGACCAGATTTTAGAAACAGGAACTGGAAGACTTGCCTGAATTTTAACCTCATTTTAATGGAATTATTTATTGAACTGTTTAACACCCACATAGACCTCATTTTTATGGATTATTTATTTATTTATGAAGAATTTTGGCACTTCACTTTTTTGCACCCTAGTTTGATTAAAATTAAAGCCCTAAGTTCTTGCTTCACATGCCTCTACCTAGCTGTTTGTGTCCTGTTTGTCCGGCTCATCCTTGGACATGTTATTGACGGATCCGGTCATTAGGTTGCCATGGACTATGGAGCCATCCTGGACTATCACAGATGGGCTTGTTGGGCTGAATGGCCTTTTCTCATCACAGCTTTTCCAATGTGTGTGATGGGTTAATAACATATTCTTAAGCAGCCCAGTGTGGGTATGTCTTTGTATGCCCCTTGATAGACTGGCACTCTGCTTACAGTAAGTTCCTGCCTTTCACCCAGTGCTGTTGTAGCTGGTCCCAGCCTCACTGGATTTGGATGTGTTATGTTAAATGTCACATTGACATTTTCAGCAACCTGAAAGAGAGATTTCTTTCTTTTAAATATTCTGAAGTGAGGAGTGAAAACATTTGGACTCATAAAAATAAATGTTTACACTCATTTAAAAGATGAATGCTGAAAGTGTCATAAAAGGTAATTAGCACTTTCTTCAAACTGAAATAATCTGCAAAATTTGCAACATAGGTAGGATTTTAATCATGGCTTTTGAAATGAAATATTGGTGATGGACAAAAAAAGAAACACCCCCAATATGATGTCTAGAGTAAAAAATCTTCATTTTAAAGTATTCATGTAACTGACAAGGGGGATGAGACAGAGGAGACAAGTCAGGTGGAGAACTTTATTTTATGGTGCAAAGAGAATTGTCTGCACCTCAATGTCAGCAAAACCAAGGAACTGCTTATTGACTTTCACCACACCAAAGACCCTCTATGTCAGGTCACTATTCAAGGAGTGGAGGTCTAGGTGGTCCATTCTTACAAGTACTTGGGGGTCCACATCTAACACAGAGGAACCATAAAAGAAACAGGGGAGCAGGCTCTTTTTACTTTGAAGATGGCCATCCCTCAGTATGACTAGTGACATCCTTTACATGTTTTATAGCTGTGTGATGACCAGAGTGTCTTTTCTATGCTGTAGTGTATTGGGCCGAAAAGAATTTCAGGAGAGGCTCACCAAATACACAAACTGCTTAAGAAGGCAGAGTCAGGTATGGGACATACTCTGGCCCCACTGTATGTAGTGGGTGGGGGTCTGAGAGAGAATGAGGGCAAAACTGATGGCCATTATGAACAGTGCTGCACATCTAAGTCCCATGAGGACTTTCAGCCAAACGATTATTGTGCAGAAGTGTGTCAGGAAGTACTATGGGGGCTCCTTCACACCTACAGCAATATACCTTTATAATGCCTGACTGTGACTGCAAAGCAAAATCTGAGGTTTTTCTTCTGTTTTGCAATTCTTGTGTGTGTGTTTGAGGGGTTTGTTGTTTGTTACAATATTACTTGAACTTCTGTAAAAAGCCAGATTTTCTATCTATCTATCTATCTATCTATCTATCTATCTATCTATCTATCTATCTATCTATCTATCT
>JANRMT010062837.1:83691693-83735464 GCA_026402145.1 Polypterus bichir lapradei | reverse complement strand
TCTATCTATCTATCTATCTATCTATCTATCTATCTATCTATCTATCTGTCTGTCTGTCTGTCTGTCTGTCTGTCTGTCTGGTTTTTGTTTCTTTCATGTGATTCCTTCTTTTCTTTCCTTAATAGCCATAATATATTTTTATTAAAAAGAGTATTTGAGACAATATGTAATTTTAATATTGTCTAATGATTAAATAAACAGTTTATTACATACTAGGCCTTGTACTGGTGAAGTGGTAAAAGCTTTAATATTTGAACCAGTGGCCAGTTCATTCCCTGCCTCAGATTCACTCTGTGACCCTTAGCAATTCACATAAACTGTCTGTGCTCCAATTATCAAAAATATGTTTGTCAACCTTTGTAGCGAATAAGGATCTCTTAAGTCAGGTTCAATAAAGGCATCATCCACATACAGAAAAATAATCATTTTGCCAAAATACACATCAGTTCCCGGTACAAATGAACAAGACAGAACAGTTAAAAAGGAATGATGTGATGCCAAATACTACTGTATATATGGAGATTGTGTGTGTGTATGCAGTATGTCAGTACAGTTGTGGATGTTATCAGAGACAACCTGAAAACTTCTGCTTTGAGCAAGTCAACAAAATCTCAAATAAACAGAAAATGACTTTATGAAAAGCAATTTTGGCCAACAAAGGCTTTTGGTATGATGCATTAAATGAAAGTGGTGTTTCTACAGAAGAAAAAGGGCATTGTAAAAATACAGTTCTCACAAGGAAGGGAACAACCGTTTACTGTACAAATTGTCAACCATTACTGTACAACACAAAATTAGACTTCCCATCTGGTCACATAATCAAATTGGATGAAATTAATACAAAATCCAGAACATTTACCTTTTCAGAGTATATCTGAACATTTGAGACTTATGTTCTAAATAAAAAATGAAAACAATTTTTAAAAAGTTAGATAGATAGACAGACAGACAGACAGACAGATAGATAGATAGATAGATAGATAGATAGATAGATAGATAGATAGATAGATAGATAGACATGAAAGGCACCATATAATCAATAGATAGATAGATAGATAGATCCCTTTGTGTGGTTGTGTTTAAAATTATGAAGGGAAGTAGTACAGTGAATCGAAATCATCAAGAGCACAGGTGGAAACCTGTTTATTACAGAGGGACACCATACAGCAGACAGGCTTGGGCAGATTACTAGCAGATGAACTTTAATGTCAGTAAATGTAAAGCATTACATGTATGAAGTAAAAATGTTAGGTCTGAATACACAATGGGAGGTCTAAAAATCAAAAGTACAGTTTATGAGAAGAAATTAGGAGTCATCATGCAATCGACACTATTAACTGTCAGACAGTGTTCAGAAGCCATTAAGAAGGCTAACAGAATGTCAGGTTATATGGCGCCTTGATGTGTGGAGTACAAGGTCAAGGAGGTTCTGCTCTGCCTTTATAATGCACTGGTGAGGCCACATGTGGAGTACTGTGTGCAGTTTTGGTCTCCAGGCAACAAAAAGGACATCGCAGCACTAGAAAAGGTCCAGAGAAGAGCGACTAGGCTGATTCCAAGACTACAGGAGATGAATTAAGAAGAAAGATTAAAAGAGCTGAGCTTTTTCAGTTTTTAGCAAAAGAAGATTAAGAGGAGACCTGACTGAAATGTTTAAAATTATGAAAGGAATTAGTCCTGTGGATCGAGACTGTGACTTTAAAGTAAGTTCATCAAGAACACGGGGACACAGATGGAAACTTGTTAAGGGTAAATTTTGCACAAACAGTAGGAAGTTTTTCTTCACACAGAGAACCAGAGACTTATGGAATACACCACCAAGTAATATGGTAGATAGTAAGGCTTTGGGGACTTTGAAAACTTGACTTGATATTATTTTGAATGAATTAAGAAGACAGGACTGGCGAGCTTTGTCTCATCAAGATTGTTCTAAAGATGTCACTTGAAAATCTTTAGTATGCAATACTTTCAGTACAGATCGATGGATAGACTTACTGAGCAAATTATGAGGAACAGCTGTAGACCTGCTTATTCATGCAATTATCTAATCGGCCAATGATACGCGATGCATAATATCGTGCAGATATAGACCAGGTGCTTCAGTTAATGCTCACAAGAAACACCAGAATGAGGAGGAAATGTGATCTTCCTGATTTTGACCGTGGCATGTTTGCTGGTGCCAGGCAGGCTGCTTTGAGTATTTCTGTAACTGCTGATCTCCTGGGATTTTCACACACAACAGTCCCTAGAGTTTAGTCAGAATGGTGCGAAAAACAAAAAACATTCTATGAGCAGCAGAGATGGGGGACTCGAGTCACATGACTTGACTCGAGTCAGACTCGAGTCACAATTTTCAGGACTTGAGACTTGCTTGATTGAAGTAAGAAAATGACTTGACTTGACTTAGACTTGAGAGTAAGTGACTTGAGACTTGACTTAAAGTGGAAGACTCGACAATGACTTGAACTTTTAAATATAATTTGTTTAATAAAATAAAATAATTTAATAAAATAATTATGACTCAGCAGGACCATAATTGGCGCCTGCGCCCTTAACGCTGCACAACTCTTAACGTTACCAAGAAGAAGAAGAAGAAGAACGCTGCACAACTCAAACCGCGCCAAACATGGCAGACAATAGTCGAGCTCCTCATATAGCCACGTTTGGCTATAAGGACTTTGAACTAGACCGTACTAACAAAAAAAGATTTGCCAGATGCAGAGAATGCAACGCGAGAGTATCAGACACGACAACCACAACATCAAATTTCATCCGGCACTTCAAAAACCACAAGGAAAGGTAAGAAAGTCAAATTCTTTATAGTCAATTTAATAAAACGATTACTATTTAATTAAATTAATCTTTTCTGTTTGTCATAATTTGGCCTTGGTTACATGTTTTTTTATCAGAAATGTGATGATCATCTCATAAATAAAACGCTATAACGTTACCAGTGGCGTAGCCACATTTTAATGTTGAGTGCAACTTGAAATGAAAGGGCTTCTCGATATTACATGTAAGCTATAATGTCTATATTAAATGTGCGCATTTTCAAGCGTTTGTATGGACTGACTGCGTGTGGTTAGTTGAATGGCAGCTCGTGTAACGTTATACTGCATGAAAATCTAAGATGAAAGCGTCGGTGCAATCACTTCTCCTTCAATAACTCGTTCAAAACTTTTTGGTCATACAGACAAGAATAATTTCATCGTTCGAATCGGTTACGTTAAGTGTCTATAATTTTTTTGTGTACACTCACAATAACAACAAAATGTGTGCTGTATAACAATGAAACCAGTTCAAATAGAAAACAAATATATCAGATTATATATTATGTATGAAACGTGTATATTGCGCGTCCACCGCAGAGATGACGATTAAGCTTCATAACTTCATCACTGGGCTATATTAACATACATTATATTTATATTCTGCTGAAATGAAAAAGATCCGTTCATTTTAATTAACGAGATTCATCAATAACGTTAGATTAAAAAGAGTGGATAAATCCCCTACTGTGCCTTATAATGGACAGCATAAGTATTAAAGCATCATATATAAAACATACTAGATGAATCTTCAGTCACAATACTTTAATTTATAAGGTTCATAGCCTGTATAAATACTTAAGTCTTACATTCTGTCAGTACATATAAGTATTTCCATTTTTGTGTGTGTAAACATGAAAATCTGTAACTGCTGGAACCTAACTTAAAGCACATACATAGGCAAGAGATCATCACTTAAAATTAATTTTGTTTTAATGTTTACTGCATTGCAGGATGTTTTTGACATTAAAGATATAAAAGAGATTGTTGTTTTTTTGACATCTATTAACTGTATTTACCCGAATCACACAGACTGCACAGAGAGGAGACAAGACCAGCATTTGAGGCTAAAAAGTATATAAATTGTCAATTTGTTTGGAAAATAACCAATCATTTCGGGCTTTCTGAAGCTGCATTTAAACTGCATTTTGGAAGTTCAATCTTCGGGGCGCCATACATATCCATTATATATAGACAAAAATCCTGAAATGTTTTCCTCAAAACAAAAAAAAAAAAAAATTTCTTTATGACTGAGGAAAGAAAGACATGAACATATTGGATGACAAGGGGGTGAGTACATTATCTGTACATTGTTGTTGTCAAAGTAAACTAATCCTTTCAGATTGAATTGCATTATACATTTTAGACTGGATTTCTTAGTTTTAAACATTTTGTGTAAGCAACACAATTTTAATTTCAGATATTAATTGTAGCACAGATATGCATATAATTTAAATATAGCAATGCAAATAAGATACATAATATATGTATATAAGTTCATCTTTTCTGTAAAAATTTTTCTGTGCAAAAATAAACGTATCAAAAATTTAACCTCTGTTTGTTTTAGTACTGCAACTTAACTTGACTTGGCTTGAAACTTATTAGGACTCGACTTGACTTGCTTAGGGTGAACCCTTGACTTGACTTGACTTGCTTGATTTGTCTTAACTGTGACTTGAGACTTGACTCGAGACTTGATGGTTAACACTTGAAACTTGCTTGGACTTGATCATATGCGACTTGTCCCCATCTCTGATGAGCAGCACTTCTGCGGATGGACACAATTTGTTGATGAGGGATCAGAGGAGAATGGCCAGACTGGTTGAGCTGACAGAAAGTCTACAGTAACTCAGATAACCACTCTGTACAACAGTGGTGAGCAGAAAAACACTTCAGACCTTGTCATGGATGGTCTACAACAGCATTAGATCCTATTAGGTTCCACTCCGGTCATCCAAAAACAGAAAGCTGAGGCTGCAGTGAGCGCAGGCTCACCAAAACTGAACAGGCAAAGAGGAGCCTGGTCCGATGAATCTCAGTTTCTGTTAACTCACACAGATGGTAGGGTCAGCATTTAGCACCAAGAGAAGGAATCCATGTACCAAACCTGCCTTGTGTCAAAAGTCCAGACTGGTGGTGGTGGTGTAATGGTGTGAGGAATGTTTTATTGGCACACTTTGGACCCATTAATACCAATCAATCATCACTGGAATGACAGGATATATTTGAGTATTGTCACTGATCATAAGCATTCCCTCATGGCCATAGTTAACCCATCTTCTAATGGCTACTTCCAGCATGATACTACACCAGGTCACAAAGCAAACGTCATCTCAAACTGGTTTCATGAACATGACAATGAGTTCAGTGTTATTCAGTGGCCTTCCGACCAAAGTCAGCAGATCTGAATCCAATACAACAACTTTGGTATTTATTAGAATGGGAGATTCACACCATGAATGTGCAGCTGACAGATCTGCAGAAAGTGTGTGAAGCAATCAGGTCAGCATGGACCGGAATGTTTTCAACATCTTGTGCAATCCATGCCACGAGGAGCTAAGACTGTTTTTAGAGCAAAAGGATGCCCCACCCAGTATCAGTATTATCGTCCTAATAATTTGCTCAGTGAGTGTAGATAGGAAAGAAGAAAGGACAAATAGACAGATGAATGGATGAACCCTGTCAGTGGTGTAAGAATAGCTAAGCGCAGTTTAAAGTCCTAGAGTCACACTGGCAAGATCATGCTTGTGCTAGTATGTGAACAAAGTAAGATGTGTATGTGTGCTGTAAGTGCTGGAAAGTCAAAAATCATTTGTGTGTGTTTTAAGGGAAGATCAAAAATAAAAGTCACCCATGGAATATGCTAGAAGCATTGAAATCCACTTCCATGGGCATTTCTGTGGTTTGCCACTGTCTCTTGGTCACAGGTGGAGTTCAACCATGTTATTCCTTCTCACCCAAGAGAAAGTTTTGAAAAACGTGTCCACATTCAAGCCCCTTCTAACCAGATCGTCAGAACTGTTAAATATTTAGTGTAGCTTAGCACTATGCCGGAATCGGCTGTGGTTCGCTAGTATTGCATACTAAAGATTTTCAAGTGACATCTTTAGAACAATCTAGATGAGAACAGGCCATTCAGCCCAACAAAGTGCGCCAGTCCTGTCTGCTTATTTCTTTCAAAATAATATCAAGTTTTCAAAGTCCCAAAAGTCTTACTATCTACCATAAGAAAAGCAAAACAAGGAGCTTGAAAAATACTAGATTGAGCAGTACTGTATATATGAATGGAGAATATTATGTAGGCTCTTATCACAAAAAAGCTGAAAACATCTGCTTTGAAGAAAGACGGGTGAATGAGATCACTTAGTTATCTTAAATAAATATCTCGGCTCTGCAGGACTGCCAGCACACAAGTAAGGATCGAGAGACATTTGTGGCTCCTAAGAAGAGCTGCAGAGCTTCATCACCGAAGACGCACAAAGTGAGAAGAATAAAGCCCAAGTTACCACTCTGTTGCCAGCTTAGAGGCAGAATGTGAAAGGTGGTCTAGAAGTCAAGAAGAAGTGTGGCTTACAGTGGGAGCCAGCGATGGCACTGTGACACACCGGACTTTCGCAGTTCTGAACAGTAATATCAGGCATGTGGATTTTAAAGAGACATTAGCTGTCTTACTTGGCACTGCCCGGTTCAGAAATTGGAAAGGTAAAACATAATTACAAATGACATATTGCCTTCATTTAGAATTTTAATTAGTGGAAGACTGATAAGTAGGATTATTAAAATTTCATCCACTTCTACTGAAAAAAACTAAACACTTTTTGTGTAGTGTAATCGACTGAGGTATGACAGTTGGAGTGAAGAAATGTTTTGGGTGCCAACTGGGTCACCCCATTTAATAACAATTTCCATAATAAACAAAAATGGCACACAATGGCACAATAACAAAACTTAAATTGGCCACAACAAGGAAACCTTTAGCAGATCAAGTCTGGTTTGGAGCTCCTTCTCTTATGAGTGGGAGGTCTGGAATGACACGGCACCTTTTAACGTCACAGAAGGTGACGTCTCATTCTGGACACCCACTCGTGAGATAAGGAGCTCCAAACCAAGGCACCACCTTTTGTGGGTGTCTCGTTTTTATGCTTTTCTGAGGGGAAGGGGCGGAGTCAATTGCTCTGAGTGTTTTCTCCTGATCTCTGGAACAGAGAAAGAGATTATACCATCAGTGACAGCGCCACCTCTAGTCCTGGAGTGGGAATGCTTATCCAAGATGAGTCAGGAAGATGAGCCACAGAGACACAAGCGTGACAAGAACTAATTATACCTAAAGAGTACCTAAATGGACAGAGCCAATCCAGCATGGGGAGGGCTGCACATATTGCAAAACCTCAAACATATACAGTGTGGGTTGAATGCAGTTCATTCATAATTAACTTTGCTATTTAATTTTTCTATAGAGTAATATACAGTCCTTTTCACATCTTTCCATACATTCGAAATGTGCCCAAATGCAAGTCATTTCCATTGTTTTTCGGTATCATATGCCCTGGAAAAAAGTGGTATAGCAATACATTATCAGAATACACAACCTACAAGCAAAACAACATATAGCAGGATATCTGATTGTGAGGACCCCCATTCAGAGGCAGCATGCAGAGCAGCATGTCACTGCCTAGCATTTCTATTAAATGTGCACATTCATTGGAGCTTTGGGTTAATATTGAGAATCATGTTTATATGGCATTTGTCGCATTCATGTATCATATGCCTTTCAAGCAAGTAGCATTTGTAGGTATTGATTATTAATCAGAAGCTGATTTCTATTCAGCTAAGCTTTCAGATTTTAGTACTTCATCTCCCAAGGGCAGAGTCAATCAGCTAAATTGCTAGGAGCATTTCTTATACTCAATAACTAAATTACAACTGTATTTTAAACATCTTGTCACACACACTGTTATGTGCTTGAGAGTTCCAAAGCATGTAAGTCGTGAAAATTTCCAAAAATGCCTCCTCGATGGGGGGCAACACTGTCAAAAAACCAGCTAGTAACACAGAGGGTCACATAGAATCTTTATAAATAGAAGATTTATTCTTACAAAAATGCTGTGAATAAAAGCAAGCTCTGTGGAGCACAAAAGGTAAAACAGAATTGCCAGCAAAGGCAATTAAAAGTAAATAAAGCTCCAAATGAAATTTGAAGGATGCTCAAGAACAGAGCAAAAAGGTTAACTAAGTCACAAAAGCACAGCAAAATCACAAAAGCAAGAGCTCACCACTCCCTGGCGCATTTGAAACGAACTGCAAGGAACTGTGGGATACCCCCACCTTTATCAGGCCGAGGGCAGTCTCTTGTGTTGATAGGCAAGTGGCCTCCACCCATAAAACACACATAAACACTACAGAACATACATGGACATAAAGAAATGAAATAATAAATACTATTAATACAAACAATGAACAAAATAGAAATAAAAATGATATGTGAAGCCCAACCAGGCAGGGCAGGAATCCTAGCTGAAATACAAAATACGCAAGCATCATTTGCGTCTCACAGGTTTGGGTTCGAACTGAAAATATGGAGAAGGTTTGGATGTTGTACTGCTTTTAAAACTATTTCCCTTTGCTTTGGAATGGTAGACTACTGATGTCACTTCCTGCCAGCACACCATCAGCTCTACCCCTTCCACTTCCTTCTACCACTTAAGAAGAATGTGGATGAGCTATTGGGGCAGCTTAGCTATTAGCTAAACAAATGGGCTTGATGGACTGGATGGTCTCCTCTCGTTTGTCAAATTTCTTATGTTCCTCTCTTCATAAACTCACGTCACAGGAAGTCCATTGTCATTTTCTAGCCTAGCTACCAACCAGAAAGAATCTCCTGGGAGAGGAAGGCATTTATAGGCTGCAAAGAATCAACTAGATGTCAGCACTGACGCATTCTAAAGTCTTTTGCAATTGCATCACCGGGTATTAAATGGGGGAACCTTTTTCTGTTTTATTCCCTTTCTTTGCCAATGTCCAAAATTTCATTTAAAATAAATAATTTTGAAGCAATCCATCCATCCATCCATTTTCCAACCCGCTGAATCCGAACACAGGGTCACAGGGGTCTGCTGGAGCCAATCCCAGCCAACACAGGGCACAAGGCAGGAACCAATCCCGAGCAGGGTGCCAACCCACCGCAGGACACAGACAAACCAGGGCCAATGTAGAATTGCCAATCCACCTAACCTGCATGTCTTTGGACTGTGGGAGTAAACCAGAGTGCTCGGAGGAAACCCATGCAGACACGGGGAGAACATTCAAACTCCACGCAGGGAGGACCCGGGAAGCGAACCCGGGCCTCCTAACTGTGAGGCAGCAGTGCTAGCCACTGCGCCACTGTGCTGCCCCATTTTAAAGCAATTTTTTGACAAAGTAGCTAACATTGAGCTCATTTGTGGCTACAATGCAACAAAAATTGGAAAGGTAATTGCTCCATTATATGAAAAAGAAGTAATTTATTTAATAAAAGTTGTTATATTAGACAGTCAGTCAGTCAATATCCAACCCGCTATATCCTAACACAGGGTCATGGGGTTCTGCTGGAGCCAATCCCAGCCAACACAGGGCACAAGGCAGGAACAAATCCCTAGGCAGGGCACCAGCCCACTGCATATATATTAGACATATTTTACATATCATATATACAACTAGCATTTGATTTTTAATATTTTTTTAAACAGTATAAATCATTACAATATGTCAAGGAAATCAAAACATTACACAGACAGGCATTAGGGAAAAAACGATAATAAAAAAAGCTGGGGTAGGGATTGTGTGTTAAAATGAACTCCTCATTACTGATTGTACTCACTTCTTTATTTGTACATCTTTGGCTAATAAAGGTTTGATGAAAAGTCATTTAATAAAATTCCTAACCAAGGAAGACACCAAATTAATAGACATTTTAACCCTCTTTGCTTTGAAATCTTCTTCTTTGTTGGATAAATGACTAGTTTTGTTTAACTCAATAAAGGCACTTAGTATTCTGCAAAACCACATAAATGAATTCAGATTCACTAAAACACAAGTCCATAACATTAAAATACATTTAATAGCAGATAAAAGAGGCTTAAAACTAAAAAAATAACAGCACACCATTCAACACAAGCATTATGGGATGGTCCATCCAGTACTTTCATGTAAATTACACTTTGGTGATAACCAATTATATTGTAAAATGATATGCAGTCAAGTACATAAACCTACATAATATTAACAGTATTATGTACTTAAACAAATGTAGTGTGAAATGAATAGGAAATTTAAATTAAATAATATTTCATTTGAAACTGAAGACATTGGGTCAAATGCATAAATGCAGTAGACAGATTGGTTCAGGGTGGCTTAAATAAATTATTTATCTCCAAAACTACTATACTTCTGCAAAAATGTTGTAAATTAATAATAATAATAATATGTCTAAATGAAGCAGGCTGCAAAAATCCTGGTTAACCTTAAACAATTTCCACAGCAGTCATTGTTGGACATATAGTGGGTCAACCTGTTTTTGTAGGTTACTGGAATATGTAATGGACCAAACTAGACCAAAAGCAATAAGCCCGTTTCCTGTAACAAGACAAACTTCTAACTTATTTGAAAATGATGGGTCAAGTTTTTTGAATGTTATTGTTGTACACAGGTCTCGGCGTTCAAGTTGGATATCTCAGAAAACACTCGGTCTAAAGTTTGTATCTTGCTAAAATGTACTCATCCAGGTGCTCAACACAAAGCCAAAAAAACACAATTTTCTGATAAAAATGAAACATGAAAACGAATTCATAACTATGATCTGTACATGTGATAGTAATGACCTCATAATGTGTCACACACGTGCGACTGGGAGACATCTGAAAGGCTTTAAGAATAGTACTACCACGCTAGACCAGGGGGAGGCGAGCTGCACTAACTCTCTTTCTCAGAATTCTGCAGACCATCCAAGGGAAATCTCACCAGTGATGATGTCACTTCCAGTCCTGGTGCCATGGATGATGTCACTTCCAGTCCAGAGGATGTCACTTCCGGTCCCTGGATTTAAAGCCGCCATCTTTTCCTGTTATATTCAGTTCAGTTGTGGACTCAAACCTGTGATGTTCTCTATCAATATAAAACCCATTGGCAGCCAGAGCACAATATACGGGTGGGTACCCCAAACCTTTTTATGTCTATGGTCTGCTTTTGTGACAATGGCTATTCTGCCCTCACGATTGCGTGTCCGTGCAAACCAAGATAGACAACGAACAATAACTCCAGTAAACTTGTTTCTTGCTCAGAGTGAGGCTTTTACTGATAAATCTTTCATTATTGATTGTAAAACAACAAAACACAATACAAAAGGTGCTTTCAATACAATGCTTGTGCTAAACAATCAGTCAATAAAGAAACACATTATAAATAAATCAGTTAACTGTAGCAGATAAACATCTTAACATTTACAAAATAATTATTTAAAAGAGAAGCTTGCAGACATAAGAAAGAAAGTAAGAAAGAAAGAAAGAAAGAAGTTACAGTAGTCAGAAATGACAATATGGAGGAATATGTTGGGAGTCACAGGGCAAGGCTATAAGATCAGTAAATGCAAGTTGTCTTTGGTGGGAAAAGTTTGAAAGCTTTTGAAGGACAAAATGATGGCATGACTTTGACGCCTTCTAAGAGTAAAAGGTCTGGTGTGAAATGTGCCCAAGGGTATGTTATGAATAAAATGATTAATAATAATAATACAGTGGAACCTCGGTTTGCGAGTAACTTGGTTTACAAGTGTTTTGCAAGACGAGCAAAATTTTTTAATAAATTTTGACTTGATAAACGAGAGATGTCTTGCAATACGAGCAGTATGGATACACTTTGTCTGCTGAGCGTCATGTGATCACAACTGAGCTGATGGTTCTTCTCTCTCACGCGCACCCGTCTCTCTCTCTCTCTCTCCTTATCTCCCTTGCTCGCACAGCGCGTCTCTCTCTCTCTCTCTCTCTTCTTATCTCTCTCGCTCGCGTGCGTCTCTCTCTCCTTATCTCACTCACTCGCACTCACCTCTCTCTCTCTGTCTCTCCTTATCTCACTCGCTCGCACTCACCTCTCTCTCTCTCTCTCTCCTTATCTCGCTCGCTTGCTCACACTCGCCTCTCTCTCTCTCTCTCCTTATCTCTCTTGCTCGTGCGCAACGCGTCTCTCTCTCTCTCTCTTTTCTCTTGAGGGCAATTGTCTCCTATTCTGGGAATCTGAGTCTGTGTGCCTCACTCATGTAGTCAACATCTGTACGAGCGTATACTGTTTACTACAGTATTGTGACTGTGTGTGTGTGTGCGCGCGCACACGTGTGTACTGTGAAGTGCGAGTCTCCATCTTGCGCCCCAAAACACAAAGCTGAGTCTCAGTACTTTAACAACACCAGCTGCCTTCAGCTTAAAACAGCAACAGCGCTGTCATTTATTGTAGCGGGATCTTTATAATGTTCCTTGTATCACCCACTTATAGCCTGTCTGTGATCTTTTTGGATGCGCATATACGGCGAACTGCTACAGCGCTGGGAGACTGCGATTGCTTTGGGACGCTCTTCCGCGTGTCGTCCCATTGGGTGGAATCCCACATGAGTTTAGAAACTCACTCACACCAGCCATGATTCTTTTTAAAGGTAAAGTGCAGGTTAATTTGTTTTATGTATTTTTACTTTATATTTTGTATTAATCATTTTTATATGAATAGTTTTGGGTTGTGGAACGAATCATCTGAGTTTCCATTATTTCTTATGGGGAAATACGCTTTGATATACGAGTGCTTTGGATTGCGAGCACGTTTCCGGAACAAATTATGCTCGCAAACCGAGGTTCCACTGTAATACATTTTATTTATATAGCGCCTTTCCCATGCTCAAGGCATTTACAGAATATAAGAAAGAATGGCAGGGTATACAGTATATAGCATAGTACAAACCAAATAAATAAATAAAGAAGATTGAGACAGTAAATTCAGAGAAAGCCTAACAGACAACATAATTGATGGTCTAGCACACACACACACAGGTTACATGAGCATCTTGACAGAGAGGTAAACTGAGAGAATGGTAGTAAAGTCAAGTAGAGCTAAAAGCCTTCCTGAACAGATGAGTTTTGAGTTGTTTTTTAAAAGAATTCATGGAGTCAGCTGATCTGATTAATTTCAGTAGGTCATGCCAGAGTCTGGGCGCTATACAGCTGAAGGCCCTGCTGTCACCCATGGAGTGTAGATTAGTGTGGGGCACAACAAGATTGCCAGAATCAGAGGACCTTAGTGGGCGGGCAGGCACATAGTGATGGAGAAGGTCACTGATGTAGTTTGGCGCGAGGTCATTTAAGGCTTTGTAGGTTATTAGTAGGATTTTATATTCGATTCTGTAAGACACAGGGAGCCAGTGAAGACGGAGCAGGATGGGTGTTATGTGCGCGCTGCTGCTGGTTTGAGTAAGGACTCTTGCAGCCGAGTTTTGAATAAGCTGGAGCTGTGATATAAGATTAGAAGGGGCACCTGCCAACAGCGAGTTACAATAATCTATGCGGGATGTGATAAAAGCATGGACAAGTTTCTCAGCATTAGAAAAGGAGAGGAAGGAGTGAACACGGGATATGTTACGGAGGTGAAAGTAAGAAAGTTTCTTGATGTGATTTATGTAGGCGGAGTAAGAAAGGGAGGAATCAAAAATGACACCAAGATTCTTTGCAGTAGAGGCAGGTCTGATGAGATCACTGCCAAGATTGACTGGGAAGGAGCTCATTTTATTGAGTTGCATTTTAGTCCCAATTTGCAGGAGTTCAGTTTTGTTGCAATTTAATTTTAAAGAGTTCTGCTCCATCCAGGTTTTAATTTCACTAAGGGAAGTTCCACTTTTAACACTGAAATAGAGTTGAGTATCGCCTGCATAAAAATGATAACCCAGTCCAAAGCTACGAATAATATGGCCAAGGGGACGCATGCAGATACAGAAGAGCAGAGGGCCGAGGACAGAGCCCTGAGGAACTCCTTGTGTGACTGGCGCTGTGCTGGATCTGCTGTTGCCAAGACTAACAAACTCTTGCCTATCAGTCAGATACGACTTGAACCACTGGAGGGCAGTGCCAGAGATACCCAGCATGTTCTCTATTCTGGACAGTAGAATGTCATGTCTGACAGTGTCAAATGCTGCACTGAGGTCTAATAGAATTAATATGCTGGTTTGTCCAGAGTCTGCTGCCATAAGCAAATCATTGGTTACCTGTAGCAGAGCAGTTTCACAGCTGTGCTGCACCCTGAAACCAGACTGAAAGGGTTCCATCAAGTTATTAGTAGTTAAGTAATTGGTGAGCTGGGAGGCTACAACACGCTCAAGAACTTTTGACAGGAAAGGTAAGTGGGAAATAGGCCGGAAATTGTTAAGATTGTCAGCATCAAGACCAGACTTTTTTAACATTGGGGTTACAGAAGCGATTTTAAAAGTGAGCAGCACAGAGCCAGTGTCAAGGGATGAGTTTATTATTGTTGTAGCAGTCGAGATTATTGCATGAAGGCAGGATTTAAGTAGTGTGCTGGGGATGGGGTCCAGTACACAAGTAGTCGGCCTCATCTTACAAAGCAGGTCATTAACAAATGCATATGTGACTGGTGAGAACTTAGAGAAGGAGCTGGATAGAGTGGGAAAACAGGGAGAGATATAAACAGATGATGTATTTATGTTAGTTGAATTATTTAGATCTTTAATTTTGTTACGGAAAAAGTGGAGGAAATCCTCACAGACTTCAGTAGAAGAGGTAGTTGGGCCAGATGCAGGTTCGAGTAGTTTATTAACTACAGAAAACAAAACCCTTGGGTTATTGTGGCCACTTTCTATTATTCTGCCATAGTGTGTGTTCTTAGCAGCAGTTAGTGCTTCTCTGTAAGCTCTTTGGTGGTCAGAGAAAGCCTGGATGTGCACGGTGAGGCCAGTCTTACGTGACATTCTCTCAAGGCGTCGGCCAGCTGCTTTCATAGATCGCAATTCTGAGTTATACCAAGGAGTTGAACGTTTAAAGGAAACCTCCTTATGTTTTAAAGGAGCTGTTTTATCTAATGCTGAATGAAGGGCTGAGTTATAGTGGTCAACAAGACTATCTAGTGTTAATGGAAGAGGTGCAGACAGTAAAAGATCAGAAATGGATCCAGAGAGGATAGAGGGACAGATATTTTTAAGGTTTCTGTAAGAAATTTGTCGTTTACAGGTAAGAGGAGGGAAAGGCAGCGAGACAGTGAAAAATACTGCTTTATGGTCAGAAAGTCCCAAATCAGTGCTGTAAATGTTGGCAACAGCTAGTCTAGAAGTGCAGATCAGATCCAATATATGACCACCAGAGTGGGTGGGAAAATCAACATCAACATTGTGTCAAGTCAAAACAGTCCAGTAAGGATAGGAATTCATTTCTCAGTTTAGATGTAGTAATGTCAATATGGATGTTGAAATCACCAAGAAGGATAATTCTCTGAGAGTAAGAGCTTAGGTGGGTTAAAGGTTCAATCAAATCAGATAAGAAGGATGCATTGTATTTTGGGGGACGATAAAGAACAACGAGTGAGACAGGACCTGTTTCCATTATTAGTTTAAGAGCCAGGCACTCAAAAGACAGTGGACAGTCAATTGGGATTCATTTGATATTTAAGTCTGCTATGATAATTACCGCTAGCCTACCTCCTTGTCTAGAGCTGCGTGGTTCTGTATGGAAAGTGAAACCAGGTGGAGTCGTCTCCGTGAGAGACGTCAATTCGTTTGGTTTTTGCCAAGTCTCCGTTAAACACAGTATATCAAGTTTGGTGTCAGTGATGAGTTCTGACAGCACCAATGCTTTGCCATTAAGAGATCTCGAGTTAAACAGTGCAATATTAGTTAATGAGGCTTCTTTTTGCACAGAGCCATGATCAGGGTTTATTTCCACACAATGTAAATTTGGCACACTGACACTTCTATTTCCAGGTCCATGAGAAGGAAGGCTTATTCCTGAGCAAATGCTGCCGGTTGTCTTTTCATTCACAGCCTGGCAGTGGCGGCGACCCGACCCGTGATGTATATATTTTGAGTGCTGCAAAATACCGGCGTCTTTTAGGATGTTCCAGTCGGACCATTTGCTCTGGACAAACTGTTTAATAAGAAGGAGTTTGTCATGAGAGTATTTTAGCATGATACTGGGCAATACTTATCTGAAAAGCAGTGGAGAAGCATCACAGCACAGCGGAACCGGTAAGCAGGCGGGTGTGGTAGCGTAGATGAGATGAGCGGCAATAGCAAAGCAGTAGAAAGCAAAGCAGGAGGAGGTAGCAGGATTTGGAGGTTCCAATACACAGCCAAAAACAGTAACGCTTGGTAATTTCATGCGTGATCGCCCCGGAGCCATAAGCCAGGTTAGTATGAACATCAGATCAGATCCCAGTCGTAGAGTACTGTAGAATGAATCGGGAGCAGATCAGCATAGTACAATGAAATGTTCGTAGGTCTCGTCCCGCGATCCACAGATTCAGCTGTTCCCAGTCAAAGTAGAGTCCATAAAATCTGTAAATATTAAGCCAAATCCATGCAATTCAAGTCGGCTGTGTCCACGAACTATACGTACAATAAAAGAAATAAAACAAGCGTGAGAAGTGTAGAATTAGGGCAAATTTTGCTAAAAGTGTTGTTAACAGGGAGGAGCGGCAGCAACTTGCGTGTGCCAGTGATTAGAAGAGCATCTGTGTGGTTAAGAGATTAAAAGTAAAAGGATTTGTATATGGACATCAAGTGAAGAGCCCTGATCAGAGAGGTCTGTAAAAAGTGTGTTTGTTAGGTTAGACTGCCATTTAAATTAGGGAGCACAGCCTTCTGAGTTTAGTTTGGATGACTGTCACCATGTTCTCATTCTCATTGCCTCCTTTAGACGGCTCTTTTCCGAGGGACTATCAGGCCATCTTGGCAGTATAGGATTCAAACCATAAAAGTTTTAAGAATTTTTTTAATGAATGTAAAGGACTGTTTTTATTTTTTTGTATTATATATTAACAGGGGCACCAGACACTATCCAGGTTGGGGTACCAATTAAATTTTGAAACAAAGCATAACCTGGGGTTCCCCCATACAAATGGAGCCTCAATGTAAAATTTGGCAGAGATACGTTCATTGGTGCTGTCAAAATTAAATCACAAAGCCAATCTAGGATGAAAGGAATTGACACACACTTGGAGTCACTCTGTACATTGAAAGATTTGACTGACTCACAGATGGTGGTAACACTTCTCAAATACACTTGTCAATTACAGAAGTGCATGATTAGTTTCATTTCTCGTGTTCTTGCTAGTTACTGATAAACAGGAACCTTGGAGTCAGAATTCTGCTGCACTACAGTAGATTGCAGTGGTTTTCTTATCAGTGCTTAACCTTGTGCTAAAGTAGCAGCAGGACTGGGTCACAGATCAAGAGGCTTTAATTAAAATAATTTCTGAGAGTGCTAAAGGCAAAAGCTAACATTTAACAAGGACGGTCAATATAATCAACAAAGTCATTCAATATAATCAATTGTGATGTGTGAGTCGTTGTCTTGCACCCTAAAACACATGGCTGAGTCTCAGTACTTTAACAAAACCAGCTTTATTCAACTTGAAACAGGAACAGCAAAAGTTATTTATTGCAGCGGGAGCTACCACTCTCCTATACACAGACTCAGCAAACAGGCAGAGTCGGGGCCAGGTCAGTAGCCAAGATAGACTGTTCCCTGACTTTATAATGTCCCTTGGATCACCCTTCAGCGACAGGCGCACATAGTGCAATCTCGATCAGCTTGTAGTTGTTTCTGCGGCACTCTGCTGCTGCACTGTGAACCTGTGGTTGCACACACAAGCAGTCCTCCACAGACGCAGCAGGCAGGCTTCGGCGTGCCATCCCGTTGGTGGGTCTCCTAAAAGAGTTCAGAATCTTCACACAATATATAATCAAGTTGTGAAATCAAATATATAAATAAAAATGAACTTTCCCAGTGTGGCTATACATACCAAAAAAATACAAGCAGATGCACCCTGCTCTGCACCAAATAAACATTGGAAAGAAACGGGCAGTGTCTCACAGTGGTTAAGGCTTTGGAGTTCAAATCCTGAAGTTGTGGGTTCAACTCCTGCTATTGACCCTGTGTGACCATGAGCAAGTAACTTCACCTGTCTGTGCTGCAATTGGGAAAACAAAAGAAATCTAACTGATCATATCTCAGATGTTGTGACAATATGGGAAAAGGTGTCGGCTGAAAAGTAAGTAAGCACAGTCTTTTCCCATGCAAAATGGGGAATCTGTGCCAAAGTAGGTAGAGTATAGGTTCAGTGGTGTGGATTTACATACTAGAGAAACATACATTTTACATATTAGATTTTTCACATACATGAGAAATTTTGTTTCATTATTTCGTATCTAGTACAGTCATGACTCCAGGATTATCTTCTTAACATTTCATTGCCTGAATAAGCATATGTTAACATTTATCTCTATCTCCACCTGCACAAGCTGTTGCTTGTTACTTCTTCCTGGATATTTGGGGTCCCCTTGATATTTCATTATTTTGATGCCAGCATAGGTAACTTGTATTTTTGCCATAGTGATTCACCCTGTGTAATGTGGCAGTCTGACGTACAATCAGAGCAAAAGCACAGAATTACAAATGAAAACATTTATTAGTAACGTTTTCTTTTTTCATCTTGTGGGGCTCCTGGAAGATGGAAGGACCGGGAGAGGGACAATACCTCCTCCAGGACTCAAGAGGGCAGCCACCCTGGTTCGCTTTGGGGCCACGGAGCTTGAAAGCTCAACCCTGTAGGGGCCCGTGGTCACCACCAGGGGGTGCCTGCATGGTTCCAGAACACTGGACTGCGGCACTTCCGCCACACCAGGAAGTGCTGCAGGAAGACCATCAGGGAGCACCTGGAGCCCATCTGGGTGCATTATAAAAGGGGCCGCCTCACTCCATTCAGGGAGGCAGAGGACGGAGCTTGCAGAAGAGGAGTGGAGGCGGCAGATAAAAGAGTAAAAGAAAGTAAAGGACTGAGTCTAATTGGAGTGAATTGCAGTAATGTATTGTGTGTGTAGGTGCAGAAGAATAATTAAAAGTGTGTGTTTTTTGGACTTGGCTGTCTCAGTGTCTGTCGGTGTCCGGGCTTCTTTCACAATCTGAACAGTATACTAAAGTGCAAGGCTTTCTAACTGAATTTTTTAAATACATTTTTGAAATATTTTCATCTATGTATAAGGGATTATGCGTAAAACAGGTATGAACCAAAACCTATCAGCCTTTAAACTCATTTGGAACTGATCTAGCGTCTCAAAACTTAAGATGTTGGTTACGT
This sequence comes from Polypterus bichir lapradei, assembly GCA_026402145.1. NCBI lineage: Eukaryota > Metazoa > Chordata > Cladistia > Polypteriformes > Polypteridae > Polypterus > Polypterus bichir. Next base: position 83,716,268 of record JANRMT010062837.1, on the reverse strand, counting down.
GGCTGTCACTTGCCATAGTAACTTTAGCTTTTAAAAAGAAAGTTTACATGTTAAAAGCTCTGGCATTTTACATTTGCTTCTTGCGCAAGCCAGGTCTTGAGAATAAAAATCTTTGCCGAGTTATCAAAAACTCATTACTGCTTTGGTCAGTATGTTTGTCTGCCTGCATTGGAAACAACAATGCAGTAGAATTTATTGGTAGAGAAGGCAGCGGGAAAAAAAAAAAAAATTACAAACAAGCTTGTGATTTATTAAATCAATCCCCTCAGTAGTCACAAAACTCATTTTGTATGCAGAGTGCTTCTGTCTCCATAAGACAAATGAGTGGTCTATGCAAAAGAGAAATGGCTGCACTAAGCTCAGAGTAATCAACTTGTGAAATTAAACATCAAAAATGCTGAAATGATTGTGTGTGGCAAAGTGATTTGTCTGCAATTAGAATACACACTGCATTACTCAAACAGATGCAGTATATGGGATGTTAATGAGCTGGCATTCACTATTAAGATGTTTAAAATACAACGCAAGCCAAATAAAACCTGCAGGTTATCAATAAGCTGTAGGAGGTTAAAAAAGAACATTTATTTTAAGAACTTATTTTTAATAACTAGCATTTTTTCCTTGATGTCTAATTTGTTTTTGAATAATGTTACATTTTTAACTGTGTGGCTGAGATGAATCAAACAGTAGTCCATTTATTTTCTCCTACTGTACTTTAACTGTCAATGCCAAACATAGTCCTGAGTGATGCCAAACCACAAGCTCTCCGTAGCGTCCATTCTAGCAATCGATATGCACGCAGGAGTCTTCTAAGACTTTTATGTCTTGACTAATCCACTTTCCGATATTCCGGAGAGCGTGTGCTGTATAAGACACAGGCAGGTGACACAGGCTTAAGGTTCTGTTTCTCTCATGTTGGGGACTGATTATAAGGGTACGTAGGAGGAATGATTTGGTTACAGCACAGTCACTCATTTGATCTCCTGCCCCTGACCCAAGGAAGGTCACCTGAATGAAGAACTAATAAAACCCCCAGACCCGGTGGGATTTTACAATTTGTATTAAAAGAAATTTACTTACTTTTCTTTTCTACTGTTAAAGTTTCAATATGTTGGCCTAGCTCTCTTTCTCATGAGCAAGAGGGTTGACTTGATTTGAACCTAGTTTTGTAAAATTTGACTTGCTTGTATGGAATTTTGTTTAATTTTAATGAATTCAATGAAATGTTAAAAAAAAAAAGAAAAGAAATGAAAGATGTCATCTATATAACCTTATCAAGTATATTTGAGCAGTCACTTGAGAGGACTGGAAAGTTGCAAATAGGACTGCAGTCTTCAAGAAGGAAGACAAACTGGATCCTGGTAATTGTAGATCAGTAAGTCTTACTTCTGTGCCATGCAAAATTATGGAAACTACCAGTAACAGCGCACTGGACGTTATGCACTTGACTTATAGTTTTCATCCTGTTTCTCTGTACGTTTAGCATTCATTTGACTCAGAGAATGATATGCTTGCTGCTTCCAGAGCAGCTCTTGTTTTCTCCACCCTAGCGGCCCGCTTCTTCTCTTCTTCCGTTGGCATCTTTTCACATTGAAACTGATGAAGTCAGTGTTTGTGTTGCAATTACTTTTGTACGTTTCTCTTAATTTTTCACTTAAGCTGGCACTTAAGTGTTCAATCTGCCTCAAGAATGATTTAAGATACGAAGAGGTAGGGGAAGTGACGGCTAAGGTGGTAGTGATGATGCCCTTTAGCTATCTGCCTCAAGAATGATTTGAGATATGGAGAGGTAGGGGAAGTAACGGTGAAGGTGGTAGTGATGAGAACGACGTCTTTCTGCATGCACCGCATGGCCGCTCTGCTGCCCACTTCTGAGAGTTGATTCTACAATAAAATAAAATAAAGATAAAAAGAGTAGTAAAAATCATCACCACGAAAGTGGACAGTAGAGGTCATGTAGTATATGTGTACCAAATTTCAGGTCAATAGTTTGCGAGCTACAGGTGATTTAAAATCCTGGACAGACAAATGGACAGCCGTGGTAGTGTATTATATAAGAAAATAATAATAAGAAATAAATTAGAAAAGTACCTATACAAGAATAACATACTAATAATAATAATAATTTATTACATTTATATAGCGCTTTTCAAGGCACTCAAAGCGCTTTACATACAAGGGGGGGGATCTCCTCAACCACCACCAGTGTGCAGCATCCACCTGGATGATGCGACGGCAGCCATAGTGCGCCAGAACGCCCACCACACACCAGCTTACTGGTGGAGAGGAGACAGAGTGATGAAGCCAATCAGTGTATGGGGATGATTAGGAGGCCATGACGGTCAGAGGCCAATGGGCAAATCTGGCCAGGATGCCGGGGTAACACCCCTACTCTTTTCGAAAGACATCCTGGGATTTTTAATGACCACAGAGAGTCAGGACCTCGGTTTAACGTCTCATCCGAAAGACGGTGCTTTTTTACAGTATAGCGTCCCCATCACTATACTGGGGCATTAGGACCCACACAGACCACAGGGTGAGCACCCCCTGCTGGCCTCACTAACACCTCTTCCAGCAGCAACCTAGTTTTCCCCAGAAGGTCTCCCATTCAGGTACTGACCAGGCTCAACCCTGCTTAGCTTCAGTGGGCAACCAGTCTTGGGCTACAGGGTGATATGGCTGCTGGCGTCAAATGGCTTGCATTTTTTTTTTTTTTTGCCAATCAAATTTTATTGAGGCCATTAGGACATCTTGTGTCCAATGCCTCAGTCCAATGCTGTTCCCTATTAAGCCTGTGTGTCTAATTCCAACTTTGGTCATGCTCTAATCCGGACATAACAGGATTATGATTGCTTTGACTGGAATGGACATAGAGAGCCATCGATTTATTACCATTCTCGATAAGTTGTAAATGTTGGATAAATATTTCCTTTATTGAATTCTTTGTTTCACCAATATAAATTGCTCTGCAGTCCCGACACTGAACACCATAAATGCAATTTTTAGAAATCAACTGAAAATTTTTAAATATAGGCAGTTCAGTTTTAGTAAATGGATTATATACAGGGGGTCCTCGGGTTACAACGTCTCGACATACAACGTTTTGAGTTTACAACGCTCACTCCCATAAAAACTTTAAAAAAATTGAGACGCAAGAAGGAATAAAGGTAAGGATTTTTTTTACACTCATTTTTTCTGTTACTACAGTACAGTGTACAGTACAGTATATTTATGTCCTTTTCCTTTTTCTGTGGCTTAGTTGTGTTTTTATGTTATAGATTATGATTTTGCAAATGTGTTAGGATAGGTAAGTGGCTTAGGCTAGGGTGTGTTTCAACTTACACCAAAATCCAGGTTACATCACTGTTGTAGGAACAGAACTGTGTCGTAACCCGAGGACCCCCTGTATTGTATTTTTGTCAATAAATGGAACGACCCAGGCAAATTTATTTGTCTTTTTCTTTTCCTTACATGAGGCATGGACTAATAAGTCCTTTAAATTTTTATTCCTCCTCTAAGCTGTAATTAACTTGACATTTTGAACAAGTGAAAATGATTTTTGAAGCTCTTGAACATTTGAATGGAGGATTCTGACAATTTGTTGTGCCTAGAAAGAATACGTAAAAATCATCAGAACAGAAATCATATTTTGTGTAACAGTAGTCGGAGACTGCGGAGCAATCAATTGGGAAGTAACTCTCTCAGTCCCCAATGTCCTTGATTGGAAAAAAAGGTGACTCTGATCCTGAAGTATACCATACCGGCCAGACCTTTCCAGCGAACCACCTTGCACCAGGATGGATGTAAAACTAGACTGAAACAGGGGGATAGAATAAAATTATTCTTCCCCACTGATTTTTAGATTAATTTTATATGAAACTAGTTCATAACCTTCTCTCATTTGACCCAGCAAACCACCACAACCTGAATCCCACAAGGGCAAAGGGAGACCAACATCCTCCAGGCAACTATAAAAATATTTAAATCTGCAAAGAAAGCCATTCTCAGGATTTGAGATTATTGAAGTTGAAAAAAGAGAAGAAACCAAAAAGATCAAAAAGAAAAGAAAATCCATCCCCCCGCACCTTTACCACATAATTCATATCATTTGTTTCTATGAGTGGCAGCTCATTACCAGAATCAGGCTTCACCGATTCTAAGGAATTATATGCCATTTATCAGGAGTAACATGATGTATCAGCACTATCCACTGATAGATGTGATATCCCCACCAGCTTTTTCGGAACCAATTAAACTCTCTCCAAATACAGTGGATAGGTTTCCTGGACTTCCGCCTGAATGTCCCTAAGGGATCTTCTTGAATACTCCCTCCTGTGCAGGGCTTGAAACAAAAGATGAGTGACAGTTTGAATGTCCTTAAGGTTGGTGTTGATATGATAAAATTGAATTGCATGGGTGTCCATCTGTTTAAAAAAGATTTTGGAGTGTAAAATTTGAAAAGTGCGACAAATAGGCCAGAGATATACTTCCGCTTCCAGGAACGGCAATGAGAAAAAGTCCCTTTTCGGCTGTAGTTTAATCGAATAATGTGCGTTTAAGATGTCCACAAACCGCTCAAATTCCTGGATCAAATAGGTCCAGATTGCAAATATGTCATCGAGATATTGAAGATTTAAGAATGGGAGACGACAGCACTTTTTAAAAGCCCCCACCTCCCATTCTGCCGTATAAATAATGGCATAAGCCGGTGCAAACCTTTTTCCCATTGCCATTCCACGGATCTGTACGTAAAGTTTTCCATCGAACTTGAAGTCACTACAGGTCAATTTAGGTTCCAGCAAATCTAATAAAAGTTTGTGTGGTCTATTGCTATCCAGGAACCTGTCAAAGATGTTTTTAACTGCCTGTAACCCTATCCTTGTATTGATGTTAGTATATACAGATTGGACGTCCATCACGAACATGAAAGCATCCAATGGAATGCGACATTGTTTAATGACGTGCACAAAATGATTTGTATCTTTAATATAACTATTGTGTTTTTGGGATAGTGAATTCAGAAAAAAATCTATATATTTAGAAACCCTATAGGTTTCCGAGGAGCAATCTGAGACAATCGGTCTCCCCAGGGAAATCTCGTAAGGGATTGTTCAGGTCTCAGGAGACTTATGAATCTTTGGTAATAAATAGAACTTCCTGGCAGATGGAACAGTGGGCTCTTGAAAATATTTCTTTTGTTTATAAGAAATGAACCCCTGCTCCATCAACGTGGGCAGAATGGTAGATAATTTCTGTTTTGTCTGTTCCCTCAAAGGTTTGAATAATGGTACGTAATGTAGATTATTATTTAATTTTAGGTAAGCTTCCAATAAATACTGACTCTTATCCAGAATCACTACCATTGATCCATTATAAGCCGGTTTTAAATTGATATTTCTATTCTTTCTAAAGAAATACAGAGTCCCTTTCTTGGGAAGTCATGATGTCACAGAAAGCCCCCTTACAGTTAATATTATTTACAGTCAAAAGATCCCTTTTCACCAGATTCAGAATAGGTTTATTAAATCTATTATTTCTTGGCACCCCTGTAGAAGGTTCCGTAAATAGATTACGCTCATCATTCCCCAAATACTTGAAAAAATCTAGTCATTTTAATTTTCGATGATATTGATGAATATCCTGTCTTATCTGGACTAAGTCTGTACTAGTGGGGGTCGGTATAAAAGTTAAGCCCTTTCCTAGAAGCGAAACATTCGATGCAGTGAGTTTAAACCTCCTCATCAAGTTACATATATTTGTGCCTGGGGATGAAGTAGTTTCCCTTGGCCGTACAAAAAATGTAAATTCTCCTGCCATGCATCTAAAATAATTTGAGCTGCTCCTGGAGTCCAGTGGATTTCATCATCCTCATTGTTATCCAACAAGACCAAGGGCCTCATGCATAACAGCGTGTGCGTACAATTCACACTAAAACATGGAGTAAAAAAAAAAAGTGGAAATGCTTGTACGCACAAAAAAAATCCAGATGCATAAATCTGTGCGTACGCCAACTTCCACGTTCTTCCGCTCCATAAATCCCGGTCAGCGTGAAAAGTAACGCTCATGCATACGCCTGCCGCTCCACCCCAACTCCTCCCAGGATTGGGGTGCCTCTTTGAATATGCAAACCAATATAAATAGCCCCTTATGTTTTGTGTTCTGTGAAAAGACAATGGCAAAAGCACAGGAAAAAAGAGGAATTTCAGCGAATACCATGTAGAAGCAAGGAAAAATGTTCTATTTGTTGGTTTAAGCAGTGATATAAACAACAAAAGGAAGTTGATCGAGTGACAGAGTGGCAGAGAAACTTGAAACTTTAAGTTCAGAAAGTCATACAATGCCCAAAATAAATAAGAAGTGGTCATATATCAAAGTCGCCGTGAAAAGGCGTGTCGCAGCCCACCATCTAAGTGTCATATGGGAGCGTACTAGGATACAGAGAAAACAAAAAAAAACTGGGACACAGTGTGAAAAAAAGGTCGAAATTTCCACTTTAATCACATAGTTTATTTTGTCATTAAAGTAGAATGTCATAAACTTCATCTTAAAATCACTTAATTTAATAGTTTCTCAAATCCTGTCATAACTAAAGTAGCACGTTAAATGCATTTGTATCCCATGTACTCTTACGTGTGTGAATCACTACGTGCTTCTTAAAAGGCTTTCTCTTATGCCTACAGGACACAGTATACATTACATTCATGATGTTACAGCTCTCTGAACAATTTAAATACTAAGATGTATACTTGATATAATTTTCTTGATGATAGAAATTAAAGCATGTATTAAACATGGGGACATGGTGGTGCAGTGGTAGCGACAAGCTGGCGCCCCTTCCAGAGATTGTTCCTGCATCCCGCAAGATGCTTGCCTGCCCCATGCACGACCCTCAGTGAAATCATTTATTGCAGCAGCACTGTCTCTTTCAAACGTACTAACCCCCGATTCCTGTCCTTCTTTTTTTTTCTCCAAATAACCAATCACCAAACAATCAGCTCTTTAATACGCGTAAATGTCAAACCATCTGTAAGCTTAGAACGCTAAATCTTCAAAGCTTTTAAGGAACATTGAAATATCTTCATAGTACATGTTTAATTATTCCATCCATTCATCCATCCAGGGATGTGCCAGCCCCAGCAAGCATACAGCGTGAGGTAGGAACAATCCCTGAATGGGACACCAGCTCCTCACTACCACTGAGCCACCAAGTCCTCGCATATTTAATCATTAACAATATACATTATTTAAATTAAGTTTAAAATGATATCAAGAACTCCACGTAGATAGCGCCTGGAAATCTAAATCAACTTAGAAGTCAGTCGTCATCATCTGTAAATACGTGCTCTCAATTGAATTGAATTGAATTCCTTTATTGTTATTGTATGGTACAATGAGATTCAATATGCAAATCGTCTATAAACTTATTTTCCTATAAAATGGTAAAATAACAACAACAATAATAATAGGATAAAAAACAGTGAAAAATATATAATATGAAAGCATAAGTGGGTCAGGTTGTGCAATATTACAACTGTAATGCAAGTTTACAGTGAGGTCATAGTACTTCTAAGTACAAACAGTTCTACCAGGAGCACTTGATGGACTGATTGAGTGCATTTAGAGCTCTTGGGATGAAACTATTTCTGAATCACGAGGTCCCTACAGGAAAGGCCCTGAAGCGTTTACCAAATGGGTGAAGTTCAAATAGATTGTGCGCATGGCTGAGGCAAGTGTGCTAGAAGCTCTATCCCAATATTTTTCCCCGCTCTGGACACAATCTGCCGTAGAGCTTTCCGATCAGCTGCTGTATAGCTGTGATTCCACACTCAGATGCAGTGGGTTAAAGTACTCAGAGTGGTACACTGATAGTCACAACAATAAAGCGGCTATGGTATTTGGAATAGTTTGGCCATTCGGTGCACCATTTTATGGTTACAGGATGATTACAATCAGATGCCTTGAACAAAAAAACGATATGCAGTTAATTTCAGGGTATTTGTTAAAGCTGCGTCAGGGATGTGAATCTAAAAAATAAAGAGTCACCACAGAGGAGCAGTAGCACTGCTTTGACACTGGGTGCCATCAGTTTGCAAAACCAAGCGGAGAACTTGTATATGCAAGAGATTGAGTTGGCGTGAAAATGTGCGTGGCTTTAAGTTAAGTTTAGTTTTTATGTACAGTAATCCCTCCTCCATCGCGGGGGTTGCGTTCCAGACCCCCCCGCGATAGGTGAAAATCCGCGAAGTAGAAACCATATGTTTGTATGGTTATTTTTATATATTTTAAGCCCTTATAAACTCTCCCGCACTGTTTATAAATATTCCCCGCAGCGTTATACAGCATAATCCCTTTGTATTCTCTTAGATATTAGGTAAGATTCATTGAAATTATGTATATAAACACACACTGTTTATATACAGTAAAACCTAAATATTATTTTAAAGATATTGAGTGTCTCCGATATCACATATGTTACAGCCATTACGATAGACAGGTCACCAGCAATAAATACGTACATTGCAAGAAAAATAGTATACAGTAAATGTATTAATTATTTATGGTTACTCACCAACAATGACACGATGACTTGTCCGATAACAATGAGTTTAATTTTACTGCACAACAAAGGAGAGCGTTACAGCCCTTGTAAAGGAGCCACTTCAGGCGATTGTGTAGCACTGCTGTTGTTGTTCTTCTGGCAGTCTTCAATCCAAATCCCTAAAGCAGATTCCATCCAGACTGCTGCCTTATTACATCCACTTGCAACTCGTTTTGCACCCTGGTTAAAAGGACGCTGCAGCCGTAGATCTTATATTCCTTTCCTACTTTTTAAATAAAAAGAATCGTAGCCTTCAACAAATCCAAAACGTTTACCTTTTCGGCAATCGTTAACATCTTCTTCTTGCGCTTGGGCACGGCACCTGAAGCAGTAGCAGATTGTTTTGGAGCCATAATGAAGGGCTTGACTATGCACAAAGATAAACACTAAAGAGCACAACTCTTTACACAGCGAAGCACGTTGATGCTGAATGAGCGAGATGAAACTTCCTGGTTAACACTGCATAGCTCCTGCGTGCTCTGATTGGTTAGCTTCTCAGTCAGGAGAACTTAACTGCGTGCTCTGATTGGTTAGCTTCTCAGCCATCCGCCAATAGCGTCCCTTGTATGAAATCAACTGGGCAAACCAACTGAGGAAGCATATACAGGAAGTAAAAAGACACATTGTCCGCAGAGCCCGCGAAGCAGCGAAAAATCCGCGTTATATTTAGCATTTATTTAGTTATGCTTTCATATAAAATCCGCGATAGAGTGAAGCCGCGAAAGTCGAAGCGCGATATAGCGAGGGATTACTGTATTGCGATGTGAGAGTGGAAACAGATGTACGCAACATTGTTGTATGTACGAACCAGTTATAAATGAGGCCCCATTTCTGGAGACGCCGCCACATTTGGATACTTGGCAAAAACGTGTTTGTTAATATCTATAACAGCCATCATGAGTTCAGGTGACATGTTTTTGGAGTTATTTATCTTGGCTATAAATATGGATTGAGACTTACTGATTAATTTTGTAAATTGTTTCTGTACTGTATTAATTGGATTTCCCGAGGCAGCATGATTAATGCCCATGGAAAATAGAATTTTCTTTACAAAATAAAATGGTGCATCTTAGCACCTGGATAACTGTCAACTTGAAGTTCCTTATGGCCATAATATACAATTCTGCTCAGATTTGAAATTTCAAACTCTGAACTCTGAATCTGAACTCCCTGACAAATACTATTATTACAAATTTGTCTTGTTTTTTTTTTCTTCCTGAACATTTTGTCACTTGAAGATTCTAAAAAAAAAAACACTGGTTGTCTCAAATGTTCCTAATTTGTGGACACTGGCTGTCACAACAGCAGAGGCGGCTGCCAATTACTAGAAGTGAGTGACAATCAAAACCTGGCAGTTTGGTCATTTATTACAAATTAGGGAATTCCAGAGGATGGTGGTCATTTAAGGGCTACATGATTTTGCAGTGGTCATGCCTGCTATTTCCTGTTGTAAATGTTCAGATCTTTTCCTAGACCTGAAATGATCTACACAGTAAAGTGTGCAGTGAGAGGCAGAGGTTTATTTAATGGGTGAACGACAGATGGCAGGTCAAATGGAAGTACAGACAGTTATACTGTGGAGTCTAATATGAGTGTTGAAGGTGAAAGGCAAAATAGAACTCAAAGTCACTAAAATGGTGAATGATCAAAAGCTAGAAAATCTGTAAATGGAGTTGCTTAAGAAATTACTTTCTTTCCTGAAGCCACATTACCTTTATTTTTAAACACATTTGTGGAGGAGTTTTTGTTTTAAAATAACATGGTAGCTACATTGTCACACTTCATCCATCCATCCATTATCCGCCAGGCTTTATTTCATTTCAGACCACAACTTTACTGTATTGGAAGTAATCAATCCACGTTCTTGGATTTTGATAGCATGCTTATAAGCATTCAGTATTTTTTATTTAAATACTCTGGTGCCAGTTGGTTTAAACAGGTTATGCGGTCTTCAGTGCTTTATTGACATTTTACATTATTTCCATTTGGGTCTGTTTGTTGGCGTAAGCAACAGATGCTCTCTGTGCATTAGCACTGTATTAGTAATTCTTTATTGGCATGCAATAGCCAGTCAGTTTATTTGTTTCATGTACATCTCTGTCATTTGTGTATTTATCTTCTTTAATAGAATTATGTTTTGTCTTTTGGATAATGAATTGTTTTATATTTCTTGCTTTAGACATCACATGTGTTGGCCCTTGTTTCACAATTTACTGTAGATCTGCTTTACTGTTTACTTTGGATTACAAGATACTTGAGAAAAGGACCAAGACAGCCCCAAAATGCGTAGGACAGTTTATCCATCTTCGGCAGCATTATTTTCTCCTTCTTTTGGAATAGACATACGTGTGCTAGCGCGCTGAAACCCGGAACTGGAACAGCTGTACCTTATACGGGAGACATTGTAGGCTCCCAGGTGTTGACGTTTTCTAACATGATTATTTTTTCACATGATTGACCTTCCAGAACCACGGTTTATAACAGTCATGGGTCTTCTGGATGGATTTGGTGCCGATATCCTTAGTCATCTCTATAATTATATCTTAATGGTGGTGATGGGTATATTGGGAGACTTCATCCTGGGGCAGGGAGTATGTTATTTGCCACTACCCCGTTTATTATTTTATAATCATTGCATTGGATAAGGCTAGATGTTTTTCAGTAGCATTATTTAATCATATTCTGGGATTGGTAATATGATAAGTTATGCATTCACTTATAAGAATGTGACTACTAGATGTCTGGTGCTGTTCTGTTTCCCTTTATCTCATACTTAGACACTTATTTATTTTCTGTTATTTTATTAATTTGATGTTTTGTATATTGTAACAAAGGCGCTATATTGACGCCGACCCAACACAGACTGACACAGAGGCACATATAAAATAACACAAAACTTTTATTTTTCTTCACCTGTGGGGCACGTCTTACCCCAAAGGCAATACACAGTCACAGTCACAGTCATAGCCCACCCAGAAGTGCTCCAGGTGCTTGATCACCTTTTGCTAATTGCACTTCTGGGAGGGGCTGTAGAGGTGTCCAGGTTGGCTCCGGGATCCATGCAGCACCCCCTGGCGGCCATCCCAGATCCCCACAGGGTTTTGGAGAACTCCATATCCCATGGAACGCTGCGGGAAACTGAGGCACCATCGTCAGCCAGGGTGGCTGCCACCAAGGGTCCCAGGGGAGGTACTGAGACGCCCATGGTTGCTCCCCTGGAACATATGTAGATGGGGCGTCCCGGCTGGGCATGGGACCCGGCCGCCCGCCACATTATCTTGTTGTGTAGTCATCCTGTCTTAGTTTTGTGGTATCTCCATATTTCACATTTTGGGTAACTCATGCCAACAGGTGTAAGTTCTATATGAGATCCATCTGATCATTCAAGTTGTACTGTCACGTGGCAAACTATGTTGTCATACCATGTGTTGCACGACATGCAGGCCTGAAAATCTCATAGCATTATAGCAACAGCATCTCAGAATGGATATGTTTCTAGTGCCATTAATAAGAAATTAACGAAAAGTGCATTTTCACATGACAGATTTCCAGAAAAAAAACCAATATTAATTATATTCACATTCTGACACATATTGGTTCAAGATTCTTGACTTGCCGCATGTTCTATCTGTTTCTATGGGTGCTTTTTATTCTTTCTTATTTATCCAGTTATTCCATTTTTCTTTCAACTTCCCAAACCTATGGATCAGCCACTTGGCAGTGTGATTATGGGTTATATGTTCATGAAAGGGCCCAATGATGGACTGGCGCACATCTACCTGCCTTGCACCCAATGTTACCTGGATAAACCCCAGCCCCTGTGACCATGAACAGAAAAAATGAGTTGAAAAATGGATGGTTCATTTTTTAGGACAATCTGTAGATGATATAGTAATCTAATATTATCAGTTTGTAAATAGAATTAACAAATGCTTTAGTTTTCTGTTCATTGTAGTTTACTTCATAACCTGAGTTCGGAACAAAGCATTGGGGTGGTAAGAGGTTGCTCTGAGATTTTAGTTGATAATTAAAATTTTTTGGCTCCAAATAATTGCTTTTACTTTTTCTGGTCTACTTCAATTATGATTTCTTTCTAAAGATGATATTTTTGTTTGATTGTTTAGGCTGTTTGATGCTTACACTTTTGATGAGGTCAGATTTTCCTCTGACCAGGTCATGTGGAATGTTTAGTTAATATATAATCATCTTTTACAGGTTATTACAAAAATATATATTAAACCATTACAGAATGAATTATTAAACCCAAGGAAAAGGAGTAAATGTAATGCAAGGGTTGACTAAATGTAATTTCAACCTGAAAGCACAAGAGGTCTCTGCGAAGTCTTAGAGAAGCTACCAACATAATTTTCCAAACTTAGAATGAGGTAAATGAGTAACAAACACCCCTCCAGAAAGTGGGGATAAACTGATGGGAGAGCCCACACACACCCCTCCTATAAAGTGGTGCTAAGATCAATAGGACAATCCACAAAACCCCCCTCTTAATGAAGCAGTGTTTAGAATAATGGAGAAATCAATGGTGAGTCAGAAACTTCTTCTTCTTCTTCTTTCGGCTGCTCCCGTTAGGGGTTGCCACAGTGGATCATCTTCTTCCATTTCTTTCTGTCCTCTGCATCTTGTTCTGTTACACCCATCACCTCTATGTCCTCTCTCACCACATGCATAAACCTTCTCTTAGGCCTTCCTCTTTTTCCTCCTTCCCAGCAGCTCTATCCTACTGGTGGCTTTATTTGATTGGAGGAGATGACAAAAAGTTCTGCATATTATGAGTCAGATTACAAGATGTATGGTGATGTAATTTAAGGAAAGTATAAAAAGATTAATTGTTCAATTGATTGCTTACTCCATGGACTGAGACATTTTTGCATAACTCTGTGCAAATAAAGAATTGTTATGTATTCTCATCTGGGCTCCATGACTGCCTTCTTTGAAGATCAAGGAAACTTTTTTTCTACAACAGTCAGTATTTAGTTCAGAAATGATTCAGTGTGAAAATGGCAAAAAGCAAAATAATACAATAGCCAGCAACATTTCTTAGGTCATTTTCAAAAGCTACAGCTCCACTAATAGGAGAAGTGCAAAAATGAAAAAAGAAGCTATGGGAGCAGCTTTAGAAGGCTAAGTAGGAGGCATTCTCAGATGTTTTCTTTCTTTGTAAGTTTTTCGCCTTTTTAGTCATTCTGGTGTGCATTTGTATATATATTTATCTATTTTTTATGCATTTATTTATTTAAAGAACATCTGTAAAAAAGCCAAATCTCCCCCAGAGTACAAATAAAGTTCTATCTACACTTAAAAAAAATGGTGCTATAGTGGTTCTTCAGAGTAATGCCAAGGGGTAACCATTTTTGGTTCCCAAAGGACTCATCTACGTTAAGGTTCCAGAAAGAATGTTTTTTTTTATTTAGATCTGTAACAGGCTCCATAGATTGTAACAGATTTGAGAAGTACAAATGGGTAATGATTGTAAAAGGACAATTACACAGGCTAAGTTCAGGTCCTGCTAAGAATCCTACCATACATTAAAGATTTTAGGGTTTTTTATTCTACATATGAAGTTTTTCAAACCATATACAACCAACTTCATATGTAAAGAACCTGTCCAAGAATGAAATGGTGCTTGATCAAGTAATGTTTCTGTGTTTGAGGATCCAACACAACCCAGTAAAGAAACATAAAGTGCCATTAAAGAGGCAGCATTTTTAAGAGTGTATCTGTCTACTCTTGAGGTATCCTTATACTCAAAAGTAAATAAGCCAGAAAAAAATCCTAAAAGCATAAGTTGTTTTTGTTTTTTTCATATTGTATATGTAGAGCATGTTAATGGCAGGTATGAATAAAATATTAGAAGTGACTTAAAATGTAAAAATGCCAGTGTGCATTGCTGGTTAAATAAATTCAAGTTCTGCTATGTGATCACACATCTTATGAAAGTGCAGAATATGCAAGAATGAGGCTGCGTAGAGTGTTTTGATAGATGCAGCTTGTCTAAGTAGGTTTATTTTACAGAACAATTTCAGGTCAAATCAGCAACTTCTTTCTTAATAAGTGAAGCTCAGAATTTAACAAGCCTTTCTGTAAAATTTCCGTACAGGGGCAGTCATTTTTATTTCTTGAAATGATCATTGGCTGCACTTAAATGTTTGCAGGCAGAGGTAAGCATTTTGTTCTGGTGTTTAAAGTTTTAGTTATAGTACAGTTTATGTCATTGGAGTATGCCGTTACAATCAATTCCACTACTTTTAGGAACTACACCGAAATATGAACAATTCAGGAAAAGCAAGATGGCTGTTAGAATGTGTGCAAAGAAATGCATTATTACAATTGTATATGCATTAGACTGTTATATGGGGATGAGACTTAAATTGGGATTTATGACTAGACTCAGTATAAAAGGTACTAAATGAGAAAAACTTTTTTACATTCAGAATCTGTCACTAAGTCTCCAGCTATAGATAGATAGATAGATAGATAGTGTAGGAGGAGAACAGGCATCCCAGATGAGACAGGGAAGAATATACTACCCGGACAGGAGGCCAGAGCGATGACGAATTGGCTAAAAAAACTTTGCGTCCATCTGGCAGGAGATAATGGACAGACCAGAAGAACCTGAGATTCAGGCGAGATTCCCCCACCATGTATACAAGGAGGCAATGGTCCTCATATGGGACCCCTGTTGGGACACACACAGGGGTACTTGGGATATTGAATCCGGAAGTGCAGTCCTATTGGGGTCCCTACGTAGATGCCAGTAGAGGCTACTGTCGGGGAAGGACCACCCTACTTTCATTATGGTGCAGAAGTGCTTCCCGGAAGATGTGGCATGACACTAGAAGCATTCCCAGGTTCGGCATAAAAGGAAGCTTGCTGCCACACATGGGCGAGTCAAAGTCAGAGGGCGACATTCAGCAGAGGAGAGAAGGAGGAAGAACAGTATTGACTTATTGTGATCTGGTGGCTTAAATCTGGAGAGTATTGTGTTTAAAGATGGTTGTGTGAATAAAGAGTTTATTTTATTTATACACCATGTGTTGTGTTACTGAGTCTGTGGTTTGGGGCTCTCTGGCAGCCCCTGGTGGTCACGACAGATAGATAGATAGATAGATAGATAGATAGATAGATAGATAGATAGATAGATAGATAGATAGATAGATAGATAGATAGATAGATAGAATTAAGGAATAAAGTTCTATCTATCACTAGCCTCTGTGTGGTTGTGTGTATGTGTGACAGGTATCTGGTCACACTTACAGGTAATCTAACCTAGACACCGTTAAAATATTCGACTATGCCACCCAGTTTTATTAAGAGACTGTGAACTCTTGAAATTTACCGATAATAGCACACAGGTTTGTTTAAATTGGGCGATGAGTAAACACACAATGAAAGACACAACAGTAATTTCAGGAAAAGCAACACTAACATCTATTACACAAGACAACATAAAGTACATTTAAAAGATAAACGAACATAACAAAATCTAAAAATATCAGGAACGAATTTCCTTTTTTTTAAAAGGAAAACACAGAATCCACACTCTAAAAGTCTGTCAAAAACAAGAATTTGAGGATACAACCTTTAGTGGTGCAAAGTCGAGTTTGCGCACTGCTACCCCAACAATTAATCGTCCAACTGTCCACCGATGCACTCCTTTCACCGGACACTCGTTTCCCAACAGAAGTTTTGTCAAATTGTGGAATCCCTTTCAACGTCTCCTCACCGTTCTGTTTCTCCACTCTGGGCTCCTTGTGTTGCTGAGACCTAGGCACGCCTCACTTCTCGTCCGCCAGCTTTGATTGGTCCTTTCATGCAGCTTCCCTCTCTCGCTGGACCCACAACCGTCTTCTTGTAGAGCTGTCTCTTCCTCCTTCAGGGTAAGTGTTGCCATCCGCATCCCTCACGTCGCACCAGCCACGTACCCCAGTGTGCCAGCAAGCCCCTGTGCTCTCTGTGAATATCTTGGCAGCGTTCTCAGTGGACTGTCCCTCCTCTGCCTTCTCCTGCCCAGAGGTTTTAATCTCCTTCAGTCCCTGCCGTTGTCAGTCCTGGATAATCGGTTTAAACAATGGCACATCTAAATTTCCTGGGTTTAACAATTAATGAAAACACAAGTTAACAAAATGTATTGTTACCAACCATGAATGAGTACAGATCTGCTGATTAGCAACCAATATTGTCAGACACGTAATCTCCAAGTCAGGTAAATACAAACATCCTCCAAGGAAGGAGCAGGTCTGTTACCACAACTTTGTATTGTTTGTATACTCAACCAGCCAAAACTTCAAAGTGGTGACTTCTTTGCAAGACAGCAAATACCTACATCCTGCAGACAGCCATGACAACAATTAGTAACGGGATTACTGAGGAAATCAAAAAAATGACCCCCTCAGACATATGTGACATATAACTTAGGTCTTTTGTTTAAGCAAAGCAGATTATGAGGAGATATGACCGAAGTGTTTAAAATTATGAAAGGAATTAGTAGAGTGAATTGAGACTTATTTTAAAATGAGTTCATCAAGAACACTGGGACACAGTTGGAAACTTGTTCATTACAGAGGGACTTGGACAGCATACAGGCTTGGTCAGATTTGTGGCAGAATGTACAGGTAGGAAGTAAAAATGTTAGGTATGAATATACAAAGGGAGGTCTGAAAATCAAAAGTCCACCTTATGAGAAGGATTTAGGAGTTGTGGTAGACTTGACACCATTAACTGCCAAACAGTGTTCAGCAGCCATTAAGGAGGCTAACAGAATGTTCAGTTATATTGTGCCCTGATGTGTGGAGTACAAGTCACAGGAGGTTATGCTTCAGCTTTATAACGAACTGGTGAGGCCTCATCTGGAGTAGTCTGTGCAGTTTTGGTCTCCAGGCTACATAGCTGTTCTGGATAAAGTCCAGAGATGAGTGACTAGGCTGATTCCAGGGCTACAGGGAATTAATTATGAGGAAAGCTTACAAGAGCTGAGCCTTTTCAGTGTAAGTACAGGGACACAGTATGGAACTTGTTATGGGTAAATTTCAAACTTTAGGAAGTTTTTCTTCACGCAGAGAACCAGAGACACATGGAATAAGCCACCAAGTACCAAGGACTTTAGGGACTTTCAAAACTTAACTTGATATTATTTTGCAAGAGTTAACTGGGCAGGACTGGCGAGCTTTGTTGAGATGAATGGCCTGTTCTCGTCTAGATTGTTCTAAAGAAGTCACATGAAAATCTTTAGTGTACAATATTTTTAGTCAGGCCAATGTTCTGCACCAAAATGCATTTCTTATTAAAAGTCAGTCAGTCAGTATCCAACACGCTATATCCTAACACAGAGCGCAAGGCAGGAACAAACCCCGGGCAGGGCGCCAGCCCACTGCAGAGCACACACACACACACACACACACACACCAAGCACACACTAGGGACAATTTAGGATCGCCAATGCACCTAACCTGCATGTCTTTGGACTGTGGGAGGAAACTGGAGTATCTGGAGGAAACCCACGCAGACACAGGGAGAACATTCAAACTCCACACAGGGAGGACCCAGGAATCTGGGTCTCCTTACTGCGAGGCAGCAGCGCTACCACTGCGCCACCCCTTATTAAAAGTGCATTTTAAATTGTGATAGGGTAGATAAGTTGGGGTGACCAGATGGCGTAGTTGTGTCAAACATTCTAATTTTGCTCTATCATGTTTAGGATATTTTAAGGGATCCTGTGTTTGCCAGGGGAAGTCCAAATTTAACTGGATATTAAATACAAAATGTGCAAGTGTCAGAACAATTATTTGCATTTCCCACATTCTGTGGTTTTATCTCAAAAACTTGAACAAACTAGAAATAGATAGATACTATACAGTAGACAGATGTGTTAGCTGGTAAGTATTTATTTTTTCTTCTTGTTGTCAATATTAGATATACAGTCAGTTCATGTCTGCATAAGACAGACATTAGTCTGGTAGCTTAAGCAAGCATTTTGATGGCATAGGAATCCAATTGCTTCAAACTCCTTTTCGTTCAGAATTATTGAATTTACAGAGGACAAAAGTAGCCATTCGGATTGTACGATCCCTTGAAATCTTGCCTATTTATTTTTGCCCAGGAGTCCAACAGTCCTTGAAATCCCAAAACTGCTGTCCCATGAGAGCAGACTTCACATTATTTTTTCTCTTGTCCTTATCGTCTGCAGAGATCCCCCTAGACCGGGAATGAGAAGGTCACTGTGCTGTCTGTGTGACACGTGTAGGAATTCTGTGGAATCCTAAGGGATAGTTCAGCATTTGTCAACCTCCTCAGCAAAAAGCTGTCACAACTCTGATTATGGCAGCAAAGAGTAGAAGCAGTTTATTTAGCAAGTGTGCTCAGTCAGTCAGGTTTCTGCTGTCAAGACGGGAGCAGTTAACATGGAGGATTCATCCAGGTTTTGAAGTGCAAAGCTGGAGCCTATCACAGCAGCAAAAAATATAAACAGGAGCCAAACCCAGACCTATGCTCTCAATCAACATTTCTTTTAATTCTTGATGGTGGGACATATACACACTTTTCCAGTGTTTCAGTATTTTGCCTGGGATTTATCATGTTTGAAACAGCTTGTGAATATTTTTTTGTAACAACATTTCTTTATATAACACATTTTAATACATAAAAGTAGCTCAAGGTGCTGTACAATAGTAATAGCTAAACAGAGTTACAAAGGAACATAGAAACAGAGAATCATAATGTCAGGATTAACAAAAATAATTATGAGATGGACAGTGAGGACAGGGAACTAAAAATTCCAGTTTGTCAGGATGTTGGGATAATAAAATTATGGGGGTTCCAAGGCTGACCTCTAGGCATTCTGAAGTCCATTTATTGTCACCATCTTGTTGGCGCGCTGTTCATCCTCCTATCATACCAGGTGTCTGCCACCACAGGGGACAGACCAGAAAAAAAGAAAACACCCCAAATTAGTGATTAGTGCCCAGCCTATACAGCAGCAGACAATATCACATTTTATGATGAGAATCAATGTCCTCCTTTCCTGAGTTTGAAGGAATCCTAGTGGATGCTAGTAAACTAGTGTACTAGTGGATGCTAGTGAACTCACTACCAAATTAGATCGACGAACTGGCTGCGCTGGTGAATAATGTCAGGACCTACAGAGTTTGCTGTGTTTTTGCGAAACGTGGCTAACAACTAGCATCCCAGATGCTAATGTGGAGCTACCCGGGTTTAGCACAGTTAGAGCGGACAGAAACACAAATACCTGCGGGAAGCGGAAAGGAGGAGGACTCACTCTCTATGTGAATACAAGGTGATGCAACCCTGGACATGTAAACGTCAAAATCTCCACTTGCTGTAGGGACATCGAACTGTTGGTCATAAGTCTGCGTCCCTATTACTTGCCCAGAGAGGTTGGACACGTCATTGTTGTTATTGTATCCATCCCTCCTCAGGCGAATGTGGGTGACATCATTCATTCGCTGTTTCTAAATTACAAACGCAGCACCCTGAGGTGCTTGTGCTGATCACTGGAGATTTTAACCATGTGACGCTGGATAAAACATTACCTGCCTTCTCCCAGTATGTGGATTGTAACACCCGGGGAAATAGGACTATTGACCTACTGTGTGCAAAAGTTAAAGACGCATACAGTGCCACCCCACTGCCTGCGCTTGGGAAAGCAAATCATAACCTGGTTTTGCTTCAGCCTCACTACAAACCAAGAGTGAGGGAGCTACCTACAACCACACACTCATTCAGGAAGTGGTCCCCTGAGGCAGAGCAGGCTCTTAGAGACTGCTTTGGAACTACAGAATGGGATGTCCTGCACGGATCACATAGTGAGAACATTGAGGAGGTTGTTGACTGCACTACTGACTACATCAACTTCTGTGTGAATATTGTAGTTCCAGTAAGAACACTGCTATGCTAACAACAAGCCATGAATTACAAGCGACATCAAGGGCCTTTTGAATCAGAAGTAAAGGGCTTTTAAAGGCAGTGATCAGCATGAGCTCAAGCGCATGCAGAAGGAACTCCGAGTACAACTCAGGGCAGCGAAGGAGCAGTACAGGAAAAAGCTGGAGCAGAAGTTGCAGAATAACAGCATGAAGGAAGTATGGGACGGGATGAAGATCATCACTGGCTGCAGCTCAAAGCGGGGTGAGAGAGACTTGGAGAGAGCAAACCAAATGAACAACTTCTTTAACAGGTTTGACCACCCTAATCCACTCTCACCTCGGAGTACTGCATCCTCCACCCATCCTTCTGCTGATACCAGCATAGGAGAGAGTTTCCCCAACCCACAATTACAGCAACCCAGGTAAGCAGAGAGCTGAGGAGACTTTGTGCCAGCTAAGCAGCGAGTCCAGATGGAGTATCGCTCCGACTGCTGAAGGCCTGTGCGCTGGAGCTGGAGTCCTCTACAGAGCATTTTCAACCCGAGCCTGGAACAGGGGAGAGTCCCCAGGCTTTGGAAAACATCTTGTATCACCCCAGTCCCAAAGGTATCACGTCCTAGTGAGCTGAATGGCTTCCGGCCTGTCGATCTGACATTGCATGTGATGAAGACCATGGAGCGGCTGCTGCTTCACCACCTGAGGCCTCAGGTCCACCACGCCCTTGACCCTCTGCAGTTTGCATACCAGGAGAAGGTGGGAGCAGAGGATGCCATCATCTATATGCTACACCGATCCCTCTCCCACTTGGACAGAAGCAGTGGTGCTGTAAGTATTATGTTTTTGGACTTCTCTAGCGCCTTCAACACCATCCAACCTCTGCTCCTTAAGGACAAACTGACAGAGATGGGAGTAGATTCATACCAGGTGGCATGGATCGTGGACTATCTTACAGACAGACGTAAGTATGTGCGTCTCGGGAACTGCAGGTCTGACATTGTGGTCAGCAACACAGGAGCGCCACAGGGGACTGCTTTCTCCAGTCCTGTTCAGCCTACTGTATATACATCGGACTTCCAATACAACTCGGAGTCCTGCCATGTGCAAAAGTTCGCTGACAACACTGCTATTGTGGGCTGCATCAGGAGTGGGCAGGAGGAGGAGTATAGGAAGCTAATCAAGGACTTTGTTAAATGGTGCAACTCAAACCACCTGCACCTGAACACCAGCAAAACCAAGGAGCTGGTGCTGGATTTTAGGAGGCCCAGGCCCCTCATGGACCCTGTGATCATCAGAGGTGACTGTGCAGAGGGTACAGACCTATAAATACTTGGGAGTGCAGCTGGATGATAAATTGGACTGGACTGCCAATACTGATGCTCTGTGCAAGAGAGGACAGAGACGACTATACTTCCTTAGAAGGCTGGTGTCCTTCAACATCTGCAATAAGATGCTGCAGATGTTCTACCAGACGCTTGTGGTGAGTGCCCTCTTCTACGCAGTGGTGTGCTGGGGAGGCAGCATAAAGAAGAAGGACGCCTCACGCCTGGACAAACTGGTGAGGAAGGCAGGCTCTATTGTAGGCACAGAGCCGGACAGTTTGACATCTGTGGCAGAGCGACGGGTGCTGAGCAGGCTCCTGTCAATCATGGAGAATCCACTGCATCCACTAAACAGGATCATCTCCAGACTGAGGAGCAGCTTCAGCAACAGACTGCTGTCACCGTCCTGCTCCACTGACAGACTGAGGAGATCCCACAGTATGCGACTCTTCAATTCCACCCTGGGGTGTAAACGTTAACATTATATACTCAGCAAAAAAAGAAACGTTCCTTTTTCAGGACTGTGTATTTCAACAATAATGTTTTAAAAATCCAAATAACTTTACAGATCTTCATTGTAAATTGTTTAAACAATGTTTTCCATGCATGTTCAATTAACCATAATCAATTAATTAACATGCACCTGTGGAATGGTCGTTAAGATCTTAACAGCTTACAGAAAGTAGGCATTTAAGGTCACAGTTCTAAAAACGCAGGACACTAAAGAGACTTGTCTACCGACTGTGAAAAACACCCAAAGAAAGATGCCCAGGGTCCCTGCTCATCTGCGTGAACGTGCATTAGGCATGCTGCAGGGAGGCATGAGGACTGCTGATGTGGCTAGGGCAATAAATTGCCATGTCCGCACTGTGAGACGCCTAAGACAGCGCTACAGGGAGACAGGAAGGACAGCTGATCATCCTCGCAGTGGAAGACCACGTGTAACAACACCTGCACAGGATCGGTACATCCGAATATCACACCTGCGTGACAGGTACAGGATGGCCACAAGAACTGCCCGAGTCACACCAGGAACACACAATCCCTCCATCAGTGCTCAGACTGTCCGCAATAGGCTGAGAGAGGCTGGACTGAGGGCTTGCAGGCCTGTTGTAAGGCAGGTCCTTACCAGACATCACCAGCAACAACGCCGCCTATGGGCACAAACCCACCTTCGCTGGACCAGACAGGAGTGGCAAAAAGTGCGTGAGTTTCTGCATGACAGCAATGTCAGTGTTCTGCCATGGCCAGCGAAGAGCCCAGATCTCAATCCCATTGAGCACGTCTGGGACCTGTTGGATCACAGGGTGAGGGCTAGGGCCATTCCCCCCAGAAATGTCCAGGAACTTGCAGGTGCCTTGGTGGAAGAGTGGGGTAACATCTCACAGCAAGAACTGACAAATCTGGTCCAGTCCATGAGGAGGAGATGCACTGCAGTACTTCAAGCAGCTGGTGGCCACATCAGATACTGACTGGTACTTTTGATTTTGAGCCTCCCTTCATTCAGGGACACATTGTGAAACATTTTTAGTTTATGTCTTATGGTGTTGACTCTTTTAGTGTTCATACAAATATTTACACATTAAGTCTACTGAAAGTAAAAACAGTTGAAAGTCAGGGGACGTTTCTTTTTTTGCTGAGTATACAAAGTTATTGTCTGTTATACCTGCATTTTTATCACTCTTTAATTATTATTATTATTTTTTTATCAGTATGCTGCTGCTGGAGTATGTGAATTTCCCCTTGGGATTAATAAAGTATCTACACTCACCTAAAGGATTACACTCACCAATTTGAAATGATTCGAGCTTTGTGACATGGTGCATTATCCTGCTGGAAGTAGCCATCAGAGGATGGGTACATGGTGGTCATGAAGGGATGGACATGTTCAGAAACAATGCTCAGGTAGCCCGTGGCATTTAAACGATGCCCAATTGGCACTAAGGGGCCTAAAGTGTGCCAAGAAAACATCCCCCACACCATTACACCACCACCACCAGCCTGCACAGTGGTAACAAGGCATGATGGATCCATGTTCTCATTCTGTTTACGCCAAATTCTGACTCTACCGTTTGAATGTCTCAACAGAAATCAAGACTCATCAGACCAGGCAACATTTTTCCAGTCTTCAACTGTCCAATTTTGGTGAGATCGTGCAAATTGTAGCCTCTTTTTCCTATTTGTAGTGGAGATGAGTGGTACCCGGTGGGGTCTTCTGCTGTTGTAGCCCATCCGGCTCAAGGTTGTGCGTGTTGTGGCTTCACAAATGCTTTGCTGCATACCTCAGTTGTAACGAGTGGTTATTTCAGTCAAAGTTGCTCTTCTATCAGCTTGAATCAGTCGGCCCATTCTCCTCTGACCTCTAGCATCAACAAGGCATTTTCGCCCACAGGACTGCCGCATACTGGATGTTTTTCCCTTTTCACACCATTCTTTGTAAACCCTAGAAATGGTTGTGCGTGAAAATCCCAGTAACTGAGCAGATTGTGAAATACTCAGACCGGCCCGTCTGGCACCAACAACCATGCCACGCTCAAAATTGCTTAAATCACCTTTCTTTCCCATTCTGACATTCAGTTTGGAGTTCAGGAGATTGTCTTGACCAGGACCACACCCCTAAATGCATTGAAGCAACTGCCATGTGATTGGTTGATTAGATAATTGCATTAATGAGAAATTGAACAGGTGTTCCTAATAATCCTTTAGGTGAGTGTATCTATCTATCTATCTATCTATCTATCTATCTATCTATCTATCTAT
>JANRMT010062837.1:83672373-83691683 GCA_026402145.1 Polypterus bichir lapradei | reverse complement strand
CTATCTATCTATCTATCTATCTATCTATCTATCTATCTATCTATCTAATTGAAGTAATCAAGAGAAAGCCCAATTAAAGAGGTGTGTAGTTTTTGAGGGGTTTGCCTGTACTGGCCTCGTGTATCTCTTAACAGTTTTCTGTTTGAGGTTTTTGGTGTATAGAAACAAAACGCCACCTCACCAGTTCTTTTATGCTTCACCCACAGAATTCCGAGTAAGCTGGTGTTAGAGGACCTAGGATTACAGTTTGGAATGATGGGGGGAAAATAATCAGAAAGATCAGAAGTGCTACACTTTTAAGAGCCTTTTATAAAATTGAAAGTATTTTAAAATCAATCCTAAAAGACACGGGTAGCACGTGTGGTAATGCTAAGACTGGTGAGATATGCTCAGGCTTTCTCTTTTTAGCTAAAATTCTTGCTTTTTGGTTTTGGAATAATTACAGCTGACTTATATCTTCTTTAGGTAATCCTGATAGTTGTGCATAATCTAGACAAAAGTGTGTATTAACATTTCAACATCTTGCAGCGACAGAAGAAATTAAACTGGTGCCATGTTTCTTAATTAAATGAATGCAGACATACTAATATTCTTATTTGATTTGAGATTTAGCTCATCTCTATCTAAATTGACTTGTAGATACTTTACTTTTGGCCTCATTTCTAAAACCAGATGGCTTAGGTTATTTTTAAAGTCCTCAATTTTGTGTGCTGCCAATAATTAAAATTTGTCTTTTCATCATTTGACACAGATACTGTTCAGTATGCAATAAAAGCTGAAAGATTGATTGATTGATTAATTAAAATCATGTATTGACAAGCCGACTGGAGTACAAGAGGCATTTATGATCAGCTAGGGACTGTCTTTGCCACGGGTGGACTTCCCAAATGGACATAAAAAAGAGAGTCTTAAGGAGTGAATTGAGTTGGTTGGATGGAGCGAGTCTGAAGAAGTGCAGATAGAGAGAGATTTCCACAAGGGAACAGGAAAACAGTAGGAAGGAGCGGAATGGGAGTTAAACTTGATAATTACCATGAGAAAAATGGACAGAGTGATCTGTGGTCATCATTCTTGATGTCTGCCCTGTGGTCCTAACATTACACTGTTTGTTTTGGAGCTCAGAGATTGTGCAGCAGCAGCTTGGTTGTTATCTTCTTATATAATACGCTACCGTGGCTGTCCATTTGTCTTTCCAGGATTTTAAATCACCTGTAGCTCGCAAAACCGCTTGACCTATTGACCTGAAATTTGGTACACATTTACTACGTGATCTCTACTATCCGCTTTCGGGGTGATGATTGTTATTACTCTTTTTATTTTTATTTTATTGTAGAATCAACTCCCGGCAGCAGGCAGCAGCGTTCTCATCCCTACCACCTTCACTGTTACTTCCCCTATCTCTCCATATCTCAAATCATTCTTGAGGCAGATTGAACACTTAAATGCCAGCTTAAGTAAAAAAGTAAGAAAAATGTACTAAGTAATTGCAACACAAACACTGACTTCATCAGTTTTAATGTGAAAAGATGCAGATGAAAGAAGAGAAGAAGCGGGCCGCTAGGGTGGAGAAAAGAAAAGCTACTCAGGAAGCAGCAAGCACATCAACCTCTGAGCAAACGAATGCTAAACGTACAGAGAAAGAGAATGAAAACTAAGAATTCGTATTCGTGCAGTCCACCGTTACTGGTCAGTTAATAAATATGCCCAGGTAAAAGAGGCCATAAAAAGAAAATTGTATGGTATCACAATTTTTCTTCTTGCTGCTGGTTATAATATTTTATAAGATGCTGCACATATTCACAGCCTAACTACCACAAAAGGTAAAACTGAAACTTTTAAAATCTCAATTAACACCAGAAGTGTAGCTTAGCAGCTAACAAACTGGACTATAAATGCTAAGGTTGCTGGTTCCATATCCAGTTCTGTCTCACAAAGCAATCCTGAACAATTCACTTAACCAGCTTGTAACGTTTTAAAAAATGCCTAGTTACCCTTATGGTACTTTTAAAGTGTGTTGGGTTTGCTGTTGAAAGGCATTACATAAAAAAACACCCTTTTGCCAGTCAATGTGACAAATTGGCAGGGAGTTGGGCTGTCACAAGAGTGCTTGTTCAAAAGCCTCCACAGACTCATCATAAATGTGGAAACAATTGTAGTCTCCTCCACCCATTCATTTCGTTAACCTACATAGTCGAATCAGGGTGGCAGTAGGTGCAAACTAACTTTAGATGGTATTTTGTGGGCCTCGTCCCTCGCACAGAGCCAATGTACTGCCATCAGTCCAGATACTCTGCATGTCTTTGACACGTTGCAAAGGTAAAATGCAGGAGAATCAGACAGACATGAGAAAAGGGTTCTCACTCGATACAGACAGTGATTAGGCCAACAAGATTTAAACCATTTAAAAATGTAGCCAGCCGCCATACCACCTGCACCTCAGAACAGGTCATCCACCTGAAGTTAAGCATGTTTAGGCCTGGCCAGTACTTGGATGGGAGACCATCTAGAAAAGGTTTGGGTTTCTGCTAGAAGAGGTGTTGGTGAGGTCAGCAGAGGGCACTTACCCTGTGGTCTGTGTGTGAATGCCAATGCACCACACAGCGATGGAGAGACTGTGCTGAAGAAACTGGCACCGTCCTTTAGATGATACATAAATTTGAGGTCCGGTCACTTTGTGAAAATAAAATATCCCTGGGGATCTTTTTAAAAGAGTAGAGTGTTTCCTGATGTCATGGCTAAATAGCCCACCCCGCCCTGGTCATTCAACCCCCCTTGCCCCTCACTGTCATATCCCAGTGTCCCCATCATAGGCTTTAGCAGGAACTTGGGGACATTAAGTATCGAGGCCACGGGACAGTGAGACAATAAGGGTGGCAGACACAGCTGATGTAACAAATAAAAACTTGTATTAATCCATCCATCCATCCATTATCCAACCCGCTATATCCTAACTACAGGGTCACGGGGGTCTGCTGGAGCCAATCCAAGCCAACACAGGGCACAAGGCAGGAAACAAATCCCGGGCAGGGCGCCAGCCCATTGCAGAACTTGTATTTATTGAAGAAAAAATAAAGTCCACAGAGAAATTATAAAAAAAGGCACACAAACACTGAAATGATAAATTAAAATGAAAAACAAACAAAAAAAATGTTCAAAAAAATTAAAATCGCATTCACCAGATGGCACATATCTAAAAAAATCTTCCAAAGCAGGATCAACCCACCTTTTAATAAGCTCTACAGAGTCTGCTTGTCAGTAAAAAGAATGCTTTCTTCCCCTATCCAAAAACTCGGAGTTAAAGCTAACTTGCCCTGGAAAATCAGAATGCCAGTCAACTCCGTGCTGGTACATCACCCTGCAGCTCTCGTATTGACCTTCCACTGGTCTAAACTGAACTCCCTGTTTCTTCTTCTTCTTCTTCTGTTTAATGGTGGTTGGTGAAGCAACTTAAGTGTATCACCACCACCAACTACTAGTTTCTGATGAAAAGACCGGCTTTTATCAACCTTCACCTGACCTGGGTCAACCAACACCCCTCGCTCTCCCTAGTCACATGCTTAGGGCCTAACCGTTCTCTGTGCTGACTGTGCCACATGTGCCTACGTTGCCGACACTCTGCACAATGTCCTCTTATGCCTATGACCAGCATCCGCCACGCGCCTGTCTGTTACTTTGCAGTGCCGCAACTTCCAAATACTACGGTTGCTCCAGAAGAACACAGGGACGAAGCACGACAGTTAGCAGGTATGCACCTCCACCTGAGGGCCCTTTAAATGAAACAGTACAACCCGCGTTCACTCCAAGTCCGACAAGCCGCAGCCACTCCACGTTTACTGTACATGCAGGGAACAAACTGGTAAGTGAACAAATGCTTTATTTTCTCTTTAATTATAAATATGGTGCATGCAAAAAAAAGAAGAGCAAAGTGCTTTTAAATGACCACATTGGTAGGCTTTTCCTCACACTTAACTGGCTCGCTATCTCTCTCACACTTTCAACACCAAATAGCTAATGTGCGATGAGCATACTGGCACAAAATATCTCAGGTTTAAGGTCACTTCCTCATAATTTATAGGGGTGCTGATGTGGTTCACTATTTAGCTGAATTATTCTGATTGATCCAGGGTCGTCAAAACGTATGGGCAGAATGGGCACTGGCTGGAGCCCCCAGGAGCCCACAATGTTTCTGATGCCTATGTGTGTTTCTGTTTTGCTATCAAAACAGGAGCCTCAGCGCACTATTTGACCCAGGGACTAATGATGCTGGAAAGATGGCTCTGGATGAATCAATTTTAGTGATGCATTTAAGAATTATGAGCACCAGGGTTAGGTCTTCTTGGAGCTTTCACAGCTCAGATCTATGGATGCAAATCAGGTCACACCAGCAAATAGCCTCTACAGTGCTGGACAGCATATGCAGCTTTGTGCTCTAATGCTGGCCCAAAGTACCTGTAAACAAGTATGCAAGAAAGGAAGAGTAGGAGCATTATGGAGGCTGAGAAATCCCAGGGTATAAAAGAGGTTAAGTCGGTAAGTTAGTGAGAAGTAAATGCGTCTAGAGAATGGGAAATTGACAGCACAGAGAATGCAGGAAGTGAAAATGATAAAGAAGAATGGAAAGCGGCATGCCTGATGTACTGCCATTACTGTTTGTGTGGCGTAAACCTCAACACTGAAAAAAATGTGCAGGTAGACAGTATGATTTTTCACTTATCTCTATGTGTCTTCTTTGGTTTCTTACTAGTATATATTGACAAGTTGCCTGTTAGCACTGCATGATTCTTAATATCACAACACTATAAGTGTGGGCAGATCAGAATTACAAGTGACAATTAATTAACATGTTCAAAATTAACAATGAAAGTAGAAATACTAGAAGACACCATTTCTGTACAATACTGTAGATCTTGCGTCCTAAGGGAGTCATATTTCTTGAGATAGCAAGCGATGCTAATGAAGAATTTCACACTTGTTTGACTGCATTCAAAACAGACACAATGATTTGTTCACGTGGTGCTAAGCAAAGTACTCTGGAGTTTTCACACAACATATGCTTGACTGAAAACAGAGAGTGCAGACATCCATCTCTCTTTCAAGGAATTCAGAGAAGGGGAAAATATTTAGTGAACAACTTCCAGAATGGATTTTCAATAACTCCAGCCTGTTTTTTTTTTATTTCTTTATTTGAGCATTAGACCTTGTCGAGATAAATGGAGAAGTGGGCTTAGAATGACTTAATGGGAGTTTGGGCCAGTATAGGGAATTCAATTAGCTAGCAAAGGCCAGGCTAGCATATAGTTTAGTAGGAGGACAAGCCATTGGACACAACAAAGTACAGTCAAATTACAAAAATAGAAGGACATTTTATTTTTGGAACAATATGTGGTAAGACATAAGTAAAGAGTTTTTCAACAAAGTTATTCTAGCTATTTTCTCTAACGCTTCTCCTGTGGAGGGTCACAAGGATGCAATGTTAGCAGGTGACACAGTATTTCCCATTCTTCAGCAAAACAATCAAGCTCTTCCTGGGTGATTGTTCTCAAGGCTAAAGATGTACTGTCTAATGCAACTAGTACTACATTCTGCACGTCCGGTTCCTCTGAACAATCTGATTGGTCAGTTTGACTCAGTGTGATTGGTCAGCTTGGCTTTGGTGACACGTCGAAAGTGGGAGTGCGAGTGTGAGACACATGAGGAGGAGAAACGACATGGGAGATAGGCCAAGAGTCATCTTCAAAGATGGAAAGTATAAATCCAGAACGGAAATCAGAAAGGTGCCTCGAAAATAAATGACAAATGAGTAGAAGATGCATATTAGCAAAATGGGGTAAAATACATAAATGGCTTCAGTAGGCAAAAAAGAAGTTGCTAAAGGCAATCCAGGTAAACAAAATCCCAAAAAACACAACCTGAAATATATATACTACTAGGAGGGAGCTGAATGGACCAAGTGAATTTAATTACCCACCAGGCCAGGGAGTGGCGGGGTGCAGTAAACCTTGTTCTGTTATCTCTGCAAGCCAAATATGGGAAAACCTGCCTGATTTAACAACAATATCACTTCCGGTTCCGGCGCCAAGAAAGAGGTCACTTCCGGTTTCCGGCCTCAGATGACATCACTTCCAGTCTCACCCTTTAAAACGGCCATCTTCTCCGCCAGCAGTTCAGTTCAGTCTGGAGCTCAAGTAAGCACATCAGTGCTTACTTAAAAACCCTTTTGCAGTCAGGGACAATATACGGGTGGCTGCCCCAAACCTTTCCAGTGTGTTGAGACTCATTATTTCACAGTGTTGTAGACGGCAGGATGGCGTCCTTGTGGAACCGGAAGCCAAACTAGTTCAAAGTCTCAACACACCAGCGTCCCAATCAACTGAAGACCTATCAGGTTTGGCCTGCAGAGATAACAGAACAAGGTTTAGCTTACCCTGCCCCAAAGGCCTGGCGTGTAATTACCTTCACTTGGTCCATTCAGCTCCCTCCTAGTCATATGTGTGTATATATAATATATATATATATATATATATATATATATATATATATATATATATATATATATATATATATATATATATATCAAAAACTGCCCAATTATTATAATTCCACCAAACACCAGAGTGCATTCAAAGTAGACCTCCTGGACTTCAATTCCAGACCTGACCTAAATCCAATAGAACACCTCTGGGACATTACGTTTCAGTCCATCCAACGCCGCCAGGTTGCTCCTCAGACTATCCAGGAGCTCAGTGATGCCCTGGTCCAGATCTGGGAGGAGGTCCGCCAGGACACCATCCGACATGTCCACACCAACCTCCCCACTAACCCCAACGTTGCCAGGCATGCATACAAGCACGTATGGGCCATACTAACTACAGAATACGATTTTGAGTTGCTGCAATGAAATTTCGGCAAAATGGACTAGCCTGCCACATCATTTTTTCACTTTGATTTTCGGGGTGTCTTTGAATTCAGCTCTCTGTAGGTTGATAATTTTCATTTCCATCAAACGATATGGCATCCTTTCATTCCTAACACATTACCCAGTCCATATCAGTAGAGATATCCAGCAGGATTTTTTTTTGCCCCATTGAGATCTGATATGTTTTCAAAGTGTTCCTTTAATTTTTTGAGCAGTTTAGTTATAATACAGTAATATATTTATTATAATATACAGTAACTATAATATTGTAAGCCATGATCTACTTTAGCCATTCATTCTCAGCCAAATTATCGGCTATGCTGCAATAAGATGGAGGGATTTCTGAATAAATTAATAAATGGTCTACCCTGTTGGTGGCATGGTGGTGCAGACCCAGTACCACTCGCTTTACAACAAGAAGACCAGGGTTCAAGTTCCGGGTCCTCTCTGTGTGGAGATTTTGAAATTTCTCTTCCAGGTGCTCCAGTTTCATTCCACAGCGAAAAATATAATAAAAATATATATATATATATGTGATACTAACTTTACCCTGATGTGTGCTTGTGTGTTTTCACCCTGTGATGGACTGGCACCCTGTCTGGATATTGTTCCTTCCTTGTGACCATTGCTTACTAGGATAAGCTCTTGTTTCACTATAACCCTGCTCTATATACTGTAAGCAGCTTTAGAAAATGGATGAATGAGCCACACTTAACTTTTATTTTGTTTGTGATTAACGGAGGACTGTGGGAACAGGCATTTGCTTTAATCCATTTATCCATCGTCTAACTCATTTAATCCAGTTCAAGGAAGGCTGGACCCCATCCCTACAGCATCAGGCACAAGCCTTTGAGAAATTGGCAGTCCAATGCAGGGCAATGGCAAACACACACACACACACACACGCACACACACAGACTCTTAAACATAAAACAAATCACTGCAGACCTGGGGAGAATGTGCCAACTCCTCACAGACAGTGGGCATGTGCATTAAAGCAGTGAAATTACCAACACAGACAGTGCAGCATTGTGCTTTTTATCTGAGGTTTCTTTGTAAAAATGTTATGCTTTAATAAAATATACTGGGTTATATTTTTTCTATATAATAATTATTATGTTTATTTCTGGATTTGTTAGTCATACATTTGAAATGTTTCGAGCCCCTGGGCCATAGAGACCTGGAAAAAAAAGTTGAAAAGGAGCAGGCAATGTTTAAAATGATTTATCAAAACCTTTAATACAACATAAAAGACTGTTTTCTGATTATTGCTGTTGGTGAAAGAAGCAAGATGTCAAAACTTGCAAAATTAAGCAATCCATTTTTGATAGCCTTAAGAGATGCACTTAGCGATCAAGCTGAAAGAAGTGGGAGTTCAAGACGCACTGCGTAGATGGGTGCAAACTTGGCTCACATTCAGAAGGCAAAGTGTTTGGGTGAAAGGAACAGTTTCAGAATTCAGCAATGATAAAAGTGGTGTTCCTCAGAACTCATTGCAGCCGTCTTTAATTTCTATAAATGATTGAGATTAAGATGTAGCTTACACCAATGACACTAATCATGGTGGAACAGTGTATCCTCCAGAATCAGCAGAATTATTACAGTAGGACCGACCTAGATAGCATTCAGACTTAGGCAGAGAGGAGGCAGACAAGTTATACATAAGAAAAAAGTTGTTAGATTTGAATTCATGTTAGGGGTCTGAAACATGAAAATACACCTTATGAGAGGGACGTACTGAAGGAGTCCTAGTGTACATGCCACTCTCCACATCCAGACAATATACAAAGCTATTAAGAGGGACAATAAGATGTTGGGTTGAGAGGCCAATGAATGAAGAGAAAGAGAAAGAGGAGGTTGGATGATGTGGAGATAGTGAATCAGGAATTGCAATGGATTAGTAAGGACAGCTATGAAGAGGATGAAAAATGGAAAGGCCGTTGGTCCAGATCACATACCTATGGAAGCATGGAGGTGTTTAGGAGAGATGGCAGTGGAGTTTTTAACCAGATTGTTTAATGGAA
Source organism: Polypterus bichir lapradei (assembly GCA_026402145.1). Classification (NCBI taxonomy): domain Eukaryota; kingdom Metazoa; phylum Chordata; class Cladistia; order Polypteriformes; family Polypteridae; genus Polypterus; species Polypterus bichir. The sequence goes on along the minus strand of JANRMT010062837.1, from coordinate 83,682,743 downwards.
TCTTGGAAAGTCAGAGGATGCCTGAGGAGTGGAGAAGAAGTGTACTGATGCCGATATTTAAGAATAAGGGGGATGTGCAGGACTGTAGTAACTACAGAGGGATAAAATTGATAAGCCACAGCATGAAGTTATGAGAAAGAGTAGTGGAAGTTAGATTAAGAAGGGAGGTGATGATTAGTGAGCAGCGGTATGGTTTCATGCCAAGAAAGAGCACCACAGATGCAGTGTTTGCTCTGAGGATGTTGATGTAGAAGTTTAGAGAAGGCCGTAAGGAGTTGCATTGCGTCTTTGTGGACCTGGAAAAAGCATATGACAGAGTGCCTTGAAAAGAGTTGTGGTATTGTATGAGAAAGTCTGGAGTGGCAGTGAAGTACGTAAGAGTTGTACAGGATATGTACGAGTGAAGTGCGACAGTGGTGAGGTCTGCGGTAGGAGTGACGGATGCATTCAAGGTGGAGGTGGGATTACATCAGGGATCAGCTCTGAGCCCTTTGTTATTTGCAATGGTGATGGACAGGTTGGCAGATGAGATTAGACAAGAGTCCCCATAGACTGTGATGTTTGCTGATGACATTGTGATCTGTAGCGATAGTAGGGAGCAGGTTTAGGAGACCCTGGAGAAGTGGAGATATGCACTAGAAAGGAAAGGAATGACGGTGAGTAGGAACAAGACAGAATACATGTGTGTGAATGAGAGGGAGGTCAGTGGAACAGTGAGGATGCAGGGAGTAGAGTTGACAAAGGTGGAGGAATTTAAATACTTGGGATCATCAGTACAGAGTAATGGGGATTGTGGAAGAGAGGTGAAAAAGAGAGTGCAGGCAGGGTGGAATGGGTGGAGAAGAGTGTCAGGAGTAATTTGTGACAGACGGGGATCAGCAAGAGTTAAAGGGAAGGTCTACAGGACAGTAGTGAGACCAGCCATGTTATATGAGTTAGAGACTGTGCCACTGACCAGAAAGCAGGAGACAGAGCTGGAGGTGGCAGAATTAAAGATGCTAAGATTTGCTTTGGGGGTGACAAGGATGGATAGGATTAGAAATGAGGACATTAGAGGGTCAGCTCAAGTTGGACGGTTGGGAGACAAAGTCAGAGAGACGAGATTGCATTGGTTTGGACATGTGCAGAGGAGAGATGCTGGGTATATTGGGAGAAGGATGCTAGGGATAGCGCTGCCAGGGAAGAGGAAGGACTAAGAGAAGGTTTATGGATGTGGTGAGAGAAGACATGCAGGTGATGAGTGTAACAGAACAAGATGACGAGGACAGAAAGATATGGAAGAAGATGACTCACTGTGGTGACCCCTAACAGGAGCAGCCGAAAGAAGAAGAAGAAGATTAAGATGTTGTGTTACATAGCATGTGTTGAGAAGAAATGAAGGGAAGTTCTTCTTAAGGTATGTAATGCAGTAGTGAGACCTCGTCTGGAATTCTCTGTGCATCCCTGGTCTCCTTGTTGCCAAAAAGTAGCTAGAGAACATCCACAGAAGAGTGACTGGACTGGTTGCTGAACTTTGGGGTATGAGCTAAAGTTAAGGAAAGATGGATAAATAGATAGATATGATGCCCTCCATAATGTTTGGGACAAAGACACGTTTTCCCCTTAATTTGCACCTCTGCTCCACAGTTTAAAATTATAAATCATGCAATTCAGACACAAGTAAAGCACACTTTACAGACTTTCATTTAATGGTATTTGAATACATTTCAGTCATGCTAAGTAGAAATTATAATACTTTTTCTACATGCCAACAACCCAAATCCCAATTTCTGGGCACAATAATGTTTAGAGTCACAGGTGTTTGTGATTACTCGGGTTTGTTTAATTTTTCCACTAGTGCAGGCATAAGATATCTCGACTTGCTTCCACCTACAGACCTTTGGAGACTGTAGTTTCCATTGTTCAACATGAGGACAAAAGCTGTGCCAAAGAAGTCATTATGAGGCTGAAAAACAACTTGGGCAGTTAACATGTTTCTATACACCTCGAAATTCATTGTGGCACCGCCATCAGCAGTTCCATCATCACCAGAGAAAAGTGTGCCATCATTTGTGGTAGCCATACATGCCCAAGCCATGTTTGACAGATAAGGTGGTCTGCTTTGATTCTTGGTCAGTTCCTTTTTCATTTCCGCACTCGTTGGACGTCATCAGTAGGCTTTCATTGGCTGAAAGACCTCAGTGTTGGTGTGTAAGAGATAGAATGTGCAACGTTGTTCATAATGCCACTTGGTTTTGTTTTAATTCACTCCTTTGCTACGACCTCCGGGGTCCAGAGTACATCCTATAACTGAGCCTGGCCTTTTAATTAGCATGTTGATTCGGTGGGCTTGCCTTGATGTGCCATTACCAAACAGCATACCACTGCACAGAAAATTGCATTGGCTATCACAAAGTTGTAGAAGATGGAAATTATGTCACTACTCAGATTAAACAGGTAAAGATTAAGAAGAACATCTTAAAGAAACAGAGATTAAGAGGAATATGGCAGTGAACTCCCTGTTTAGTGCCACCTCAAGCAGAAGATTCTGACTTTAAACCACTCAGAACTTATTTCTTAAAATGTAAAGAACTTCATTACATAACTTAAATAAAATAATGCATCCATAATCAACATATTTAATCTAATCTAAGTGACAATTCCTATGTACTGTCACAAGAATGAGTCTTAGACATCATGAAGTTTTGGGGCAGCCACACGTATATTGTTCAAGAGCTGCAAAAACGAGGTTTTAAATTACACAGAGATGTTCACAGAGTTCACAAGTCCAAAACAGAACTGAAGTTATTGAGACAAGATGGTGGCTTTAAAGTCCAGTCAAGGTAATTACATCATCAAGGCTGTACCGGAAATGACATTATCATTGGCCCCGGAAGTGATGACATCAGTGGCACCGTTACCCTCCAGGATTTCCCATTAACAGCCTGCAAGAGATTGAGAGAGGCAGTCAACGCACCCCACCGTCCCCTGGTATGGTGTGGAATTGCTATCATTTAGGCCCTTCAGCTGTCTCCCAATTGCACGTGTGTGACAGTATATTACAAATTACACTAACCTGACAAACAAACCGGACTGAAAACTGTTGCCCCACGTCCTGCCCCAAACTAATAATGTCAACCCCAGCCTTCCTTATAGAGTTAAAGTTTGTGCAGGAATGGCCAATGGAGCACACACTCTATATATACCATGTAAAGGCATAACAAATCAATCCAAACACTTACTAGTCCCATACTTGCTAGTCTTCCTGTCACTACACTAAAATTCTATAATTATAAGGACTAAAAAACCCAAAAAACCAAAGCAGCTCTTTGATATAATCAAGAAAGCTACTTTATCTGGTTATTTAAATCCAATAGTTAACATGATAGTCCTCACTTTACTTTTAAACCAATGCAAGGACCCTACTCTATGACAACATTACAGGCCCCTGTCTTTTATGAGTACATATTTAAACCTATTAGCCAAGATCCTTACCCATCATCTACAGACCGCCAAATGTAAATTAATCCATGCTTTTAAATTGGCTTTATACATCTGCAGTTAGCCAGTTTCGACATGTTGGCATACTCCACAACTGACTCTGCTTCACCCCTTATGAGCTCAGCTGCTCCTTTTTTCATTTTATGTGGAAAGGGATTCTAATCATATAATCTAATCTTTCTAATAGCAGGTCATGGACAGAATGGTCTTTAATGAGGGTCTTTTTTTGGATTAAGAATCTATGTAATGACTTTTGGTAAGGGTTTTTTGGATTAAGAGTCTATAGAATAAGCTCTGCTAAGGTTTTTTTTTAAATTATTACTCTTTTCCATAAGCAGTTCTCCTGACCACTTCTTCTACCTCCTATTTCTTCTCTTTTATGACAGGAGCCAAGTGCCCCCTACCTTTTTACTTATCTCTCAGAATGCTTATAGTTACAACCCTAAGTGTTCACCTTCTAACACCCATTATTTTCCTCAGTTCCCATCACTAAATATATTTATAGACAAATTACATCTTTGTTTATTTGGGTAATGTCTTGCCTGAATTAACATAACACTCCATATTATATTTTTGACATCATCTGGTAGAATATGGTATAATTTATTTTAGATTATTGACAGATTCAGAGAAATTTTAAAATTTATTTCAAGGGGTACTTCATATGTGCTTTTTGTAACAAATCGACTGTCACCTGGAGTATCAAGCAGGGGCACATGCTCCCTGGGAATGTGTTCTTTATAGAATTGCAGCTCATCCTTGAACCTATACAGTATATATATTTATACTATATTGGCAAAAGTATTAAGAAACCCCTCCAGATCATTGAATTCAGGTGTTCCAATCACTTCCATGGCCACAGGTGTATAACACCAAGCACCTAGGCATGTAGACAGCTTCTACAAATATTTGTGAAAGAATGGGTTGCTCTCAGGAGCTCAGTGAATTCAAGCGTGGTACCATGATAGGATGCCACCTGTGCAATAAGTCCATTCGTGAAATTTCCTTGCTACTAAATATTTCACAGTCAACTGTTAGTGGTATTATAACAAAGTGGAAGCAATTAGGAACAGCAACTCCGCCACAAACTGGTAGGCCATGTAAAATCACAGAGTAGGGACAGCGCACACTGAGGCACACAGTGTGTAGAAGTCATCAACTTTCTGCAGTGTCAATAGGTACAGACCTCCAAACGTTGCGTGGCCTCCAGATTAGCTCATGAACAGTGCATAGAGAGCTTCATGGAATGGGTTTCCATGGCTGAGCAGCTGCATCCAAGCCTTACATCTCCAAGTGCAATGCAAAGCGTCAGATGCAGTGGTGTAAAGCACACCACCACTGGACTCTAGAGCACTGGAGACGTGTCCTCTGGAGTGATGAATCACATAATTCAATGGTTGAATCTGGGTTTGGCAGTTCCCAGGAGAATGGTACCTGCCTGACTGCATTGTGCCAAATGTACATTTTGGTGGAGGGGGGATTATGGTGTGGGGTTGGCCTCTTGCCCCTTAGTTCCAGTGAAAGGAACTCTTAATTGTTCAGAATACGAAGCCATTTTGGACAATTTCATGTTCCCAACTTTGTGGGAACAGTTTGGGGATGGCCCCTTCCTATTCCAACATGACTGTGCACACAGCAGTGCACAAAGCAAGGTTTATAAAGAAATTGATGAGCGAGTTTGGTGTGAAGGAACTTGACTGGCCTGCACAGAGTCTTGACCTCAACCCGATAGAATACTTTTGGGATGAATTAGAGAGAGACTGCGAGCCAGGCCTTCTTGTCCAACATCAGTGCCTGACTACATCTTATATATAAACGTCTACGGTAGAAGTGTGTGTCTGTCCGGCCTGCAAGTGAGAGGTGGAGTTGGGGTAAGTTCTCCGCTTCCAAGGAAACAGAAAACTCACTTAGCCGCTAATAACACAAGCGAGGCAAACACGTCAGCAAAATGAAACCTCAGAAGAAAGACAAAGTCGTTTAGCCGCTAATGCACAAGCGAGGTGATTATGTCGGCAAATCGAATCCTCCTAGTAGAGAGATGCCCAAAGTAGTTCCTTTCAATTACCTGACATCTCTACATTTCAATTTGTTTTCTGACAGTTTCAATATTTTCTAGGACCCCGTCCTTTTTACAGCACAGGCTTACACCGCTAGTATGTATGTAAAGATAAAACAAAGAAAAAGTTTTGGGGAATCCACCCCATATATTATCACAAACGGGACAGTCAAAAATTGAGTAATCATTCAAGAGTCCTAATATAACTGATTTAGGTGAGTCGAGGTCTTGACTTTATACATGCTCGGCAGGAAGAGGCGGGATATGGCCGGAAGTGAGGTCAGCAAAGGGCGTCTGGTGCCGGAAGTAGGTGGAACTTTACTTGGTCTTCCCTTCTGGAGGTCTGTGGAAGAGGGAGAAAAGGCATTAATGTGGTTCATCAGCCCCTGACTCTGTAGCTCACACTCATTTAAGCCCTTAGACTGCCCCCATGTGCAACTGTGTGACAGTATATATATATATATATATATATATATATATATACACTAGCTGAAATACCCAGCGTTGCCCAGGAGGAAAATAATTTGTTTTTTTAATTATTTGTGAAAAACATAATGAAAAAAACACAACTTTAAAAATAAAAATAAACTAACAAACAATAAATACTCACTAACATCCTTGTCTTGCGGTCTTCTATGTATGTTATCATCCAGTTGAGCTCAGAACTTGCCAACTCTATTTAATTTGAAAAGCAACAGGGGTGCGGTTGTGCTTAAACATAAAGAATGCTGGCACTCGCCTGCTATATACTAACTGTGTAAGCCTGTACTGTTAAAAGTAAGGGGTCCTAGAATGTATTTAAATCATCAGAACTACTCTGGGCATGTCTCTGCTATGAGGATTCGTGTTGCCGACGTGCTCGCATCGTTTCTGCATTAGCAGCTAAGCCACTGTCTTTCTTCGGAAGTTTCCTTTTGCTGGTGTGCTGGCCTCGCTTGCGTATCCTCAGAGCTGGAGCCCTCACCCCGACTCTACATCTCACTTCCGGGCCGGACAGACACACACACTTCCATGTGCAGAACTCTATTTAATTTCAAAAGCAACAGGGGTGTGGTGGTGCTTAAACATAAAGAATACTGGCAGTCACCTCCAGTTCACCCTCTGGTGATTGTTCTGAGTGTCAACTGAATGATAACATGCATACAAGACCGTAACATCACCCCCCATCCTACCCAAAAGGGGGTGGGTTAGGGCTGATTTCACCCTACAGTATTTTTAGTCGACCATTGAGAAACATGTGTACCAAGTTTCATGAAAATCGCTCCAGCCGTTTGGACGTGATGCTGGAACATACATACATACACACATTGACTTTTATATATATAGATATATAGACACACACACACATCTCAGTAACAATTGTGGAGATGTTAAGACAAGAGAAATATTATACAAAAGAAAGAATATACAATGTTTAACTTGCTTTAAAATGCAGCTTTTACTCTTAATATACTTTGCAGTAAATAATTGTAAAGACAGTGAGGTCTTTGATGACTTTAGAAGGTTAGACCCACAAATTCCCAGAATTGTTAAAAAAAAAAGCCTATATTATAAAACTTGCAGCAATTTCCTTTCAGGCACCTTCAAAATACTCTTGAGATACAATTCAAGTGCTGTCCCAGCACTTCTCCCATTCCTGGAAACTTTCCTGCACTCATCTGTTTGTTACTATTTTTAAAGCCTTCTGCATTTTTTTTCCTGTATTTCTCTCACAGTAGCAGATCTTCCCTTCAGTGTCAGTTTTAACTTTAGAAAGAAAAAGAAGTCACAGGGAGCCAGATCTGGTGAATGCGTAGTGTGGGGAGTGAAAAAGCAGGCAGTGTGGTGTAGTGATTAAGGCTTTGGACTTCAAACCCTGAGGTTGTGGGTTCAAATACTGCTACTGACACTGCGTGACCCTGAGCCTGTGCTCCAACTGGAAGACAAAATGAAATGTAACCAATTGCATCATAAATGTAAGTTGCTTTGGATAAAGACGTCAGCCAGATAAGTCAATGAAGCAACAACCACATTGTTTTTGGTTGAAAACTCAGTGTCTTACAATGTGGTTTGTGCAGGTGCATTATCATGGTGCAAAATCCAGTTTTGGACATTGGACATTTATTCCTGATGCTTTCTTGTAGGCACCTCAGCAGTTCAATGTAATGTCACTGATTAGCTGTCTGTGCATGGGGAATAAACTGTGAACATATCTGTCGATGCTGAAAAATCATAATTGTCATTTAAAAATCTAACATGGTGGCTTGGAGAAAAAAAAAATCATCAAAGTCATGTGCCTGACTACAGAATAAACACCAGAAATACAAAAATGATGCCACTCGGCACACTAGTTAACGAGATTCTTGGGTCCTCCTCTTGCATCTCCATGTCTTAATGGGAGCGTGGAGACTCTTGTCTTATTCACAGACTTTTCCAATCTGTGCAAAGTGGCTTCTTGGCCAATGAGGCTCCTGACAGGCCTTATATACTGTATATGCTCATGACACTTCTTGGTCATTAAAGGAGTCATATACACTTTCCACTGACTAGTACTACATACGGATTGGCTCTGTTCTTACCAGTTTATCATATTCAGTGATCTGTTTGCAGGATCTATTGACCAATGCTACAAATGGATTAGGCTCTCTTCTGCAAAATATAGAACGTTCTTTCATTATCTGCGAACAGTGCATCTGCACTTCTCAGTAAAAGCCTTTTCAATTTACAGTATTCACATTGGCAGGAAAAAAGACAATGTTTAGCAAGTCTTATACAGTATACTGCAGAAATGTATGCCTGTATGCTAAACATACGCATATTAGGCTCACAAATCATAGCATGACAATTATTTTTTAACTCTGGTTACACCTGGTAATGTGGGGTTCATTCACACCCACAAATGAGCTCCTCTGAATAATTGTACTTCTTTATTTCCTATAATGGCTTATTAAAATAACAGACATGCACAAATATTCCATGTTCAGTGTTGAAATTGAGACGTGGCTTATTTTCTAACACGGTAGTTCACGCCCGTCAATCTGAGCTCCTTCGCTTATTTTTGTCTAAAAAGTTAACCAAGTGATGATTGTATGATGGGAAGGCAAGTGTGAACAGGATTGTCTTAGCTGAAGTCGGCACAGGCTCTAATCACCTGGTAAAGCTTTGGAATATAATCTGATGAGAAAGCTTTATTTAATAAATCCACCCTGGAGCTAAACATCAAAGTAAGGTGGGAAAAGGGCAGCAAATACCTATTATTAGAGACTGACTCTTATCCCACTTGTAAGAAATGTGCATCTGTGTTTTTGTTTTTTTCAAGCATTATTTGAAACCACAGGTGAAATGCAAGGGAATGAGGAAGCCCATGTCTTTTATTTCCACATTTGTTTTTGTGAAAATGGTATGTGTATGCTATTATTATTCTTTAATAGTTTGATAATGCTTTTATTCAGTGAGAGTTTCAGTATAGGTTCAATTGTTTTCATCTATTTTTCTCAGTTGGAATATTTGTGAGTTACAGTATGTGACTTCCTCAGGATCCCTGAGTGAGCCAAAGACAGGAAATGTGCCTTGTGCTATAAATTTGAATAGCTTAGTTATTACTGTACACCACACTACCTGCATGACCCTGCAGAAGAAGACAGTCCATCGCGGGATCCACACATCTTCACTCACTCACGTCGTGTCAGTTTACAGTCACAGGTCAGCCTTTTTGGATATGCTTGGGGAATTCTGTGTGAGCACAGGGCAGCCATTAACATTTCACAGACAGTCCCACTGAGAAATGGACATGGATCCCAAAAACACTAGCGCCTGCATAACCCAATTAGCCTTTCAGATTCTTTAAATTATACACAGTGTTTACAACACTTGATGCCTTACAGCAGTGCTGAGCAACGTGGCTGCAGGTTTTTGTTCCACACCAGTTGCCTAATGAGGAGTCAGTTATTGCTGATGGAGCGCTTGGTACACAAGTGACATTTTATTGCTTCATTTTACTTGTCTATACCAAATACACACAAACACACAAACACACTGGCATAGCAAAACACCATCTACTGTGCCAACATATCACCCAGTTACTAACTCAAAGTCATAGTGATTTTTGTTTTATTTTATTTTATTTATTTATTAGAAGTCAGTTATTGCTGATGGAGCGCTTGGTACACAAGTGACATTTCACTGCTTCATTTTACTTGTCTATACCAAATACACACTGTGAAGGACAGCCGGGTCCCATGCCCGGCAGGGACGCCCCTGCTGCTTATGTTCCGGGGGAGCCTCCATGGACAGTCCAGTACCTCCCCCGGGACGCTTGGTGGCAGCCTCCCTGGCCGACAGTGTTTTCCCAACCACCCGCAGGGCTCCATGGGAGATGGAGTCCTCCACAGCTTGGTTGGGGCCCGGCGTGGCAGCTAGGGGGAGCTGCCTGTTTACCACAGCCCGGCTGGACGAGCCTGCAGCCCCACCCGGAAGTCCAATTAGGACCAGGTGGTTAATCACCTGGAACACTTCCGGGTGGGCTATAAAAGGGCCCAGCCACCACCACTCGGTGAGCCTGAGTCGGGAGGAAGAAGGAGACGAAGCTTGTCTGGGAGGAGTGGTGGAGAATTGTGGTTTTGTGTCAGTTTTGTGCTTTGGGACTGTGTTTGGGCTGTGTGACACGGGGAAGACGTGTCACACGGCTGAAGAAAAAATAAAACCTGTGTTTTAGTACACGTGCCTCTGCGTGGTCTGTGCTGGGTCAGGCGCTATATTGCGCCCTTTACAACACAAACACACAAACACATTGGCACAGCAAAACACCGTCTACTGTGCCAACATGTCACCCAATTACTAACTCAAAGTCATAGTG
>JANRMT010062837.1:83651513-83672363 GCA_026402145.1 Polypterus bichir lapradei | reverse complement strand
CTGTTTTATTTTATTTTATTTATTTATTAGAAGTCAGTTATTGCTGATGGAGCGCTTGGTACACAAGTGACATTTTACTGCTTCATTTTACTTGTCTATACCAAATACACACAAACACACACACGTTTGCTTAGACAAAACACTATCTACTGTGCCAACATGTCACACAGTTACTAACTCAAAGTCATACTCATTTTTGTTTTTTTTTTATTTTATTTTATTTATTAGAGGTCAGTTATTGCTGAAGGAGCACTTATTACACAAGTGACATTTTACTGCTTCATTTTACTTGTTTATCACAAATACACACAAACACACATACACACGCTGGCACAGACAAAACACCATCTACTGTGCCAACATGCCACCCAAAATCATAGTCATTTTTATTTTATTTTGTTTTATTTTATTTTATTTATTAGAAGTCAGTTATTGCCGTGGGAGCACTTCTTACACAAGTGACATTTTACTGCTTCATTTTATTTGTCTATCACAAATACACTGTGATGGATGGCCAGGGATCTTGCCTGGCTGAGACGTCATTTTGAAGAGAAGACCGGGGGAATGGGCGTACTACCAGGAGTACCTCCCCCGGGACACAAGAGGGTGGCCTCCTTGGTTTACATCGGGGCCACGGAATTGGAGCTCAGAAGCTCAACCCGGTGGGGGTTCGTGGCCACCACCAGGGGGTGCCTGAGTCTGGGCATGCTGCACTTCTGCCACACCCAGGAGTGCTGCCGGATGTTAGTATAAACCTACTACACTGGGTGCAGTTTAAAGTAGGCTGCCTCACTCCATTCAGAAACCAGAGTCGGGTGGAAGGTGGACGAAGCTTAGGAGAAAAGGAGTAGAGGTGGCAGAAGGAAAGAAGGACTGAGTACTGTGCTGATTTGAGCACTGTGTTGGGTGCAGGACATTGTTAGAAATAAACGTGTGTTATTTTGGACATTCTGAGTCTGTGTCTGTCTGTGTCCGGGGCTAGTTTTCTACAACACACAAACACACACACAATTCCACATTGACAAAGACAAAACATCATCTTTTGTGCCAACATGCCACCCATTTCTAACTTAGACATTTTTACTTGAGAACATATAAGTTGAACTGTAGAAGCCGATAAATTAGCCACACAATTTGAAAAGAAACAGATATTTTCAGTTATTGAAATTACTAAAACTTCTCTTTTCCAAATATCTGAATGCTTTTTAAACATTTCTTTTAAATGTGATACTGCCACTTGCACAAACGTATTATAAGTAAAACTTTATGTGTATTTTGTTTCATAGCTGTAGTAGAGCCAGCAGCAGCAGTTGGCATAAATATAATAAATTACCCCAATAACTGAATGCATACAGAAGGAAAATTTATTTTGTTTCATATGGCTCATGCATTGGGATCAAACTACCCATCAGCAAAAAGAAAATGTGTTCCATCTTGAATTCAAAGGATCAACTAATACATTTTCTTCTCTTCTTCTGTTTATCTTTCCAAAGTGCCAATTCTCACTCATTTTCGGGGATTGGTGCACATGCATATTACAAAACTCAAAGTGTTTTTCCACTGAAACTATTTAGACATTGTAGACACTTTCTTTGTGCCCTATTTTTTATTAATTCTCTAACGAAACAGTGGAGAGAGTGTATTACATGATGCTATGCAAGAGTTCTACTGTAACAAAATGGGAAATTGTGTGACTAAACTCCAGGGCTGATTTGAAGTTTTGGTTGTTTTGGTCTCCTACATAAACTGAATAGTTCAGGGGTGGGTAATGTCAGTCCTGGAGGGCAGCAGTGGCTGTAGGTTTTTATTCCAATCCAGTTTCTTAATTAGAAGTCAGTTATTTCTGATGAAGCACTTACTGCTTAAGTAACATTTTTAAACTTGTGTATTAAGGTTCCCCACTCTTTATTGCTTATTTGTCTTAAACAACTGCATTCACTGTTCTAATGGCTCCTTATTAGCAATAAGATGCAAACATCAAATTAGCCAGCAGTTCTCCATTTGTTTCCAGTTACACCTGTATGGTTTCATTATGCGCTTTTTGGTTTAATTAAACACTTAAAGAGAAAAACGTGATAGCCTGAAAATGATCTGTTTTAGGCTTCAAATTATTTGGATGATATTCTTGAAAAGGAAAAAAACTACAATATAACAGCCTACTATTGCAGACTAACATGCCATAAAATTAAATAAGTTCTGAAATTGGCAAGGATTGGTTTCCTATTAAGCAATTGGGTTGGAACAAAAACCTGCAGGCATTGCGACCCTTTTGCCCACCACTGACTTAGTTGAAGTGAACATTAGGACTGAAAAGCAATAGCGAAGAGCAGAAAACTCAGATATGCACAACAGAAACAAACTTAGGGGTCTTACGTGAAGTTTGGATATGGGTACGAATAGCCTCTATATTCCTCTGTTTTTTTCTTGCAACAAAAAGCACCTTTAGTTTCTGTTACATGAAAAAGTAGTCGGCCAAACAGACATTCCATCTGTCCATGGAACATAAGTGGCACCTCCTCAATGTTAGCAGCATATTCAGTGCCGGTGCTAGGTTATTCTGCACCCTAGGCCAAGCTTATTAACCGACTGTCCAGTAGCTAACCTGTGTGGCTAAGTAACCCAACCATGATCTGCGCCCTAGGCAAATGCCTAATTTGACTTAATGGTGGTGCCTGTCCAGAACATATCTGTCAGATTTTACACAGAAAGTGTAAAAAGGAGATATAAAAGGATGAGTAATATTGTGCAAAGCTGCAAAATTATGTGCTTCACAAATTATAGATAGTGTAACTTGAACAGCGTTATACAAGTAAAGCCGATGTCACATTACATGACTTCTAGTCATAGGGTTTGCAGACTTACTGATTGTGGTTTCTGATCTTGTCACCAGACTAACTGTGTGATGACTTTCCAGCACAGCTGTACTCGCTCCTTTTTATGACAGCCAATAGTGCGCTTCTTGATAAAGCCGGTGCTGTATGGAGGGTTAAAGAGATTAAGAGGTTAGTTCAGTGATTGGTTTCTTTTTTCCATTTTGTCATCATATGTAAAGCCTCTTTTCTCTTTATGAGGTCCAAAACATGCATTTTTCTCATTTCTTCTTCTTACATTATACTTTCAGATGAGCATTCATTGGTTGTCAGCTGTCATGCACTCAACCGTTGCAACTAAAGACAAAAATCCAGCCTGTTTGATTTTGTCGGGATGAGTCACAAACTAGTTGGAGTGAATCTTTGGATATGTCAAACCCAATGACTGCCCTTCATGGAGGCAACAACAACAACAACAACAACATTTAGTTATATAGCACATTTTCATACAAACAGTAGCTCAAAGTGCTTTACATAATAAAGAATAGAAAAATAAAAGACACAATAAGAAAACAAAATAAGTCAAAATTAATTAACATAGAATAAGTAAGGTCCAATGGCCAGGAGGGACAGAAAAAACAAAAAAAAACTCCAGACGGCTGGAGAAAAAAATAAAATCTGTAGGGATTCCAGACCATGAGACTGCCCAGTCCCCTCCGGGCATTCTACCTAACATAAATGAAACAGTCCTCTTTGGATTTAGGGTTCTCACGGAAGGACTTGATGATGATGGTCACGTAGACTTCTGCCTTTTAATCCATCCATCATTGTTGGAGCATCATGAAGCTTTGAGTAGGTGGAGGTGGCGCAGGCCACCACCACAAAGAAACCGGAAAAAGAAACAGAAGAGAGAGTAGGGGTCAGTACGGATTTTAGAACCACCATGAATAGTTATTATGAAGAACTGAACATACAGAGTATCAGGATAAAGTTAAATTAAGTTAAATTGAAGTTATAAAAAGGCCATGTTAAAGTAATGTGTTTTTAGCAGTTTTTTAAAGTGCTCTACTGTATTAGCCTGGCGAATTCCTATTGGCAGGCTATTCCAGATTTTAGGTGCATAGCAGCAGAAGGCCGCCTCACCACTTCTTTTAAGCTTTGTTCTTGGAATTCTAAGGAGACACTCATTTGAGGATCTGAGGTTACGATTTGGAATATAAGGTGTCAGACACTCCGATATATAAGAAGGGGCGAGATTATTTAAGGCTTTATAAACAATAAGCAGAATTTTAAAGTCAATCCTGAATGACACAGGTAACCAGTGTAGTGACATTAAAACTGGAGAAATGTGTTCTGATTTTCTTTTCCTAGTTAGGATTCTAGCAGCTGCATTCTGCACTAGTTGCAAACGATTTATGTCTTTTTTGGTTAGTCCTGAGAGGAGTGCGTTACAGTAATCTAGTCGACTGAAAACAAACGCGTGAACTAATTTCTCAGCATCTTTCAGTGATATAAGAGGTCTAACTTTTGCTATGTTTCTTAGGTGAAAAAATGCTGTCCTAGTGATCTGATTAATATGCAATTTAAAATTCAGATTACAGTCAACAATTACCTCTAAGCTTTTTACCTCCGTCTTGACTTTTAATCCTAATGTATCCAGTTTATTTTTAATCGCCTCATTGTATCCATTATTGCCAATCACTAATATTTCAGTTTTCTCTTTATTTAACTTGAGAAAGTTACTATTCATCCATTCTGAGATACAAGTCAGACATTGTGCTAGTGAATCAAGAGAATCGGGGTCATCAGGTGCTATTGATAAGTACAGCTGTGTGTCATCAGCATAGCTGTGGTAGCTCACGTTGTGCCCTGAGATAATCTGACTTAACGGAAGCATGTAGATTGAGAATAACAGCGGACCCAGGATAGAGCCTTGTGGAACACCATATTGGATATCATGTGTTTTTGAGTTGTAATTACCACAACTAACAAAGAATTTTCTCCCTGTCAGGTAGGTTTCAAACCAATTTAAGACACTGCCAGAGAGGCCCACCCATTAACTAAGGCAATTTCTAACAATATTATGATCAATAGTGTCAAATGCGGCATTCAGATCTAAGAGGATGAGAACCGATAAATGGCCTTTGTCTGCATTCACTCGCAAATCATTTACTACTTTAACAAGTGCAGTTTCTGTGCTGTGATTTGTTCTAAAACCCGATTGAAATTTATCAAGAATAGCATGTTTATTTAGGTGGTCATTTAATTGCATAATGGCTGCCTTCTCCAGAACTTTACTTCTTAAGAAAGGCAGGTTAGAGATGGGTCTAAAATTTTCAAGAGCCGAGGGGTCAAGATTATGTTTCTTAAGAAGGGGTTTAACTACAGCAGTCTTAAGACAGTCTGGGAAGACCCCCGTATCTAATGACCGTGCTGTCATCAGCTGCGGAACTGGAAATGACATCATCGAGTCTGGGTGGAATTTTTCGTGGTTGGTCTGAAGATGAAAAAGAGGATCAGTGCACTCCACCACCCCCTGGTCTAGCAAGGAATCATCCCTTTTTGAGCCCCTCAGTTGCCTACCATGCACACGTATGTGACACCACTTAATATGATTTAAAGTCAGCACCCTGACCTCATCCTTAGCAATATTGGTCTTAAGGCACCAGGGCACTTGTCCATTGCTGAGTATACTCATTCTCACACCCACACTGACTGACTTTAGAGACACCAATTGATTTATTGAGCACAAAGAAACTGGATAATTCAGAGAAATGTGCAAATTTCACACAGACAGTACACAAGCAAGAATTTACACCTTGGACTCTTAGGCTGTAGCACAAACTACTTTGCTACTGTGGTTTCAGCTATATCATTTTGCAGTGGTGTAGGATGGACTGGCATCATATGTTTGCATGCCAAGCTATTCCTACCTTTAAAAACACCTCCTCTCATCAAGTTCACTGATGTCAGTGCGGCCGTAATTTTGGCTATCCGTAACCTCATAACTGAACCCCATAGCTTGTGATCCCATAGGTGTGATTGTAACAGTTGGAGCAATCCCATTTACTGCGAAGGGTAACTGCGCTGGATTGGGAGGATGGAAGAACTGTCTGTATTGGAGTTGGACGAGGGTGCCATTCAGTCCAAACCTTAAAGAGGAATTACACATGCTGAGAGAGAAACCGCACATAGAGCCATATGTTCACCCTTCTAACAACTGGAGCTGACTGATCACCAGCCAACCCAGTATGCATAACTTTGCTTGCAACTGAGGACATTTTCTATGTTGTGGAGCTGACCCGGACACAGACAGGCGGACATGTTGTTCTTCACCACCACACGTATTTATTATATACAATATATACAATAATATGGTCACTCAGACCCAGTTCAATTAGTGCACAAACCCCAAACACACAGTCCTGGCCACAAAATGCCTCTCTTCGGGCCGCCTCCACTCTCCTCACGTGCCTTGTCCTTCTTCCACCCGACTCCAGCCCTGAATGAAGGGAGACGGCCCCTTTTATACTCTCCCGGATGAGCTCCAGGTGGTTCCCGACACTCCCCCGTTGGTCACGCCCCAGCGTGGCAGAAGTGCCGGCTGTTCTCCCGGCAGCTCTCCGGGTGTCCTTCTAATTCTTCCCCCCAGCACTTCTGGGTGTGGCGGAAGTGCTGGGGTAACAGGTCCCCAAGGCATTGGGGTGCCTCCTGGCGATGACCACGGGCCCCTGCAGGGTGGGGCTTCCATGCCCTCAACCCGTGGCCCCCAAAGCAACCAGGAAGGCGGCCTCCACGTGATCCAGGGTGGGCGCAGACCCACATCCGGTCCCTCACGGCGTCCCGGCCGGGTCGTTGCCCCTGACATCCCTGACAGTGTAAAAACCTTGAACAGAAAAGTGCAGTACTGCCCACATCCAGATGGTGCAATCAAGAAGAAGGAGACAAACTTCTAAAACAAAGAAAGAGAAAAATGCAGTGAAGATTTTTCCATGTGTCTGGAAAAAGTCAACCAGGAAAGGAACAAAGCACCACTTAAATATACCCGCAAGCATCCATGGTTCATTGTAACTTAATAGACAGGATAAAGGCAGATTTTGTATTATGGTATAAGTGTCAATATTTCTAAAAAGGTAATAAATAACCTTATGAAGGAAAAGTTCTAGCTGTTATAAGTTTTTTCCTAAATCCAATAAAGAACTGGAGAGCAGTAACTCGCACACATACCCCCTCAGAGGCTTGATGTGGAGGAAGGTAAGCCATTGTGGACTAGTTGTGAGTAAATGAACACCATGGTGCAGGCAATAGAACCTTCATAACTAGCTAAAGAACTCATCCATCTTAGCCACATGAATTGAAAGATCGGAATTTATAAGATAGTGCCTTTATGTATAAGAGATAAAAAAATCTATCTGAGCCATAACTAGCTGAAAAACTAATCCATCTTAGGCACATGAATTGAAAGATCAGAATTCATAAGATGTGTGCCTTTTTCTATAAGAGATATAAAAAAAAATCTATCCGAGTCAAAAGATTGAATTCATAAATCATGGGCCTTTCTCTGTAGGAGAGAACAATTTCAACAAAGCTGTTGTAATTTTATGGTTTCATTGCAGATTAGTGTGCTTTGTCTATATATGCTGTATATCTATATACATATATATCTAAACATATACTTGCATATATCGAACTTATATTATTTTGTTCATTGCAAGAAATGTTTTAGGGTTATTTGTTGAAAATAAGTCACCACATCTGGACCACAACGTAAATAAAAAAAGTGAAAGTGTTCTTTGGTGATTTGTGAACCTCGTTCAAAAATTATACAGATCTCTTCATGTTTCTGGCATCCCAGCTAGAAAGTGAGAGGTCTGTCATTTAACCTTCATTACTTTTGACATCCCCGGGTGGGCATGTTGTTAACTGTTTTAATTAATTACCCAGATTGCCAAAGGAAAAACGGATAATTAATTAACTGAGTGATTAAATCAAAACTTTTCCTACATCGATCACAAAAGTGATTAGGAAACCTGTATATAAATAAGTCAAATTTAAATTTAAGGAATGGAAAATTTACATTATAACCAGCAATGTGTAACTTTACTGAAAGGTGTTCATTGTTGTTGCTGTAAGAGCTAAATTAGGGCCAAGTAGAAACACAATTAGCGGAAAATGCTACTTAACTGATGGGTGAGACCATTGTGATTTATAAGGCCTCCTTGTTGGCCGAAAATTCCAAGTTAAACTTTGATTTGCAGTGCAGTAAGAACAAGAGCCTTAGTCATTTTGTTTGACACTACAGGTCCACAGAGAATGCTTTAACAGACACATTTTGTTTAGTTTGTGTGCATTGCTCTTCACAAGTGAGTCACATATCCTGTAGATCTCTAATCAGGATTTGCGTTCCAAGTATTGCAAAGCCAATTAAACACCTACAGTGATTAATTTCTGTGCAAGGATAATACATGAGCTGTTCCTGGTCTTCTCAGTATATCAATGACACTGCCCTTTTTTAAATCAGCTCTAAAATTAGTCATTTCCCAAATGATCCAAGAAAAAAATACATATATAACTTTTCAATAAAAAAACAAAATTCAAATATGGTGATTAATACTAAATGCATTCTGTATTTCTCACCAAATAGCTGACAGAATACTACTGACTAGTAGACAAAGTCTAAAATGTAATAGTAATAAGAAAATATCTATTAATCTGAATTTTGAGTTTAAATTAAGGAATGTTGTTGCATTGAAACAAAGACCAGCCAATGAGAAGAAAGGATTCACCACAACAGAGAGTGGTCAACTCAAAGTGTCTAATCGAGATAATAGGACAGTCTAGCTATAAGCTTACCAAGCAGGGCTCATTTACTTAAAATGCTACTCTTGTTCATATTATTGGAATTATTATTCCAATAATAGTAACAAAAGAAGTCAGTGTAACTGACATCCCATGCAACTCGGGGCAGCTAAGGTTTGGTGAGGGAGGGGCTCTGAAAATGAGGATGGACAAATCAGCAGACTTCCAATTGGGATGCATATGCAAATGAGAAGAAGAGAAGGAGGAAAGAAGTAGCCGACTAATGAGATATTGATAGGAAAGTCAGGGAAAGCTGGCTGAAAGTGCAGGCAGGCAGACTGGCATGTCCTGGGGTCAGAGCACTAGGCCAGTGAACACAGTATCCCTCAAGGCCTCAGCATTGTCCTTGTCTTGTACATAGTTCATTTGTTCCTTTGTTCTTGTTTTGTTGTTAATAAATAAAGACAACATACTTTATTTACCTGGCTAATACTTTCTTCCTCTGGACGTTTGCACTGTGGGGTTGCGACAATATGTATTATGTATTATTATCACTGTAATGCTCGTTGTTATCAAGTAAGAACATGATTGGACAGGATGTCTTTGGATGGTGATAAAAGACTGAGATTTCGGGAGTACAGTAATCCCTCGCTATATCGCGCTTCGACTTTCGCGGCTTCACTCTATCGCGGATTTTAAATGTAAGCCTATCTAAATATATATCATGGATTTTTCGCTGGTTCGCGGATTTCTGCGGACAATGGGTCTTTTAATTTATGGCACATGCTTCCTCAGTTTGTTTGCCCAGTTGATTTCATACAAGGGACGCTATTGGCGGATGGCTTAAAAGCTACCCAATCAGCGCATGTATTACATATTAACTAAAAGTCCTCAATGATATAAGATATGCTTCCCGCGCAGTGCTTGATTGTTTGCTTTTCTCGTTCCCTCTCACTCTCTCCGACATTCTCTGCACCTAACGGAGGCGGTGTGAACAGAGGGGCTGTTTGCACAGAGGCTGTTTGCCTATAGGATACGGACTCTCCTCTACAAAATGCCTCTTTATCGCGGTGCTTTGGCATACTTAAAAGCACATATTGATTATTTGATTGTTTGCTTTTATCTCGCTCTCTCTCTCTCTCTGACATTCTCTGCTCCTGACGGCGCTCCTTTGAATAGAAGATATGTTTGCATTCTTTTAATTGTGAGAAAGAACTGTCATCTCTGTCTTGTCATGGAGCACAGTTTAAACTTTTGACTAAAGGGTGTTATTTCATGTCTAGAGGGCTCTAATAATGTTAACAGTGTGGGAGAGTTTATAAGGGCTTTAAATATATAAAAATAACCATACAAACATATGGTTTCTACTTCGCGGATTTTCACCTATCGGAGGGGGTTCTGGAACGCAACCCCCGCGATCGAGGAGGGATTACTGTAAATCTATAAATCAATGAGAATAAAACTACACATTTCTACTGAGAGTCGAACTAAGTTCTAAAAGTGTGATGTACCAACACTGCCTGCTGTGCCAGAGTGCCATCCTAGGTCATTCACTTAGAAATAAGTGCAGTGCCTTACTTGTTGTTTTTCAAAAAAATATAGTTAGTACACAACTGCTTTATTCTTTCTGTTCATCCTAAGTGGGATCCCCATTATTTCTATATGTACAGTGGGTACGGAAAGTATTCAGACCCCCTTCAATTTTTCACTCTTTGTTATATTGCAGCAATTTGCTAAAATCATTTAAATAAATTTTTTTCCCTCATTAATGTACACACAGCACCCCATATTGACAGACAAAAAAAAGAATTTTTGAAATTGTTGCAGATTTATTAAAAAAGAAAAACTGAAATATCACATGGTCCTAAGTATTCAGACCCTTTGCTCAGTATTTAGTAGAAGCACCCTTTCGAGCTAATACAGCCATGAGTCTTCTTGGGAAAGATGCAACAAGTTTTTCACACCTGGATTTGGGGATCCTCTGCCATTCCTCCTTGCAGATCCTCTCCAGTTCTGTCAGGTTGGATGGTAAACGTTGGTGGACAGCCATTTTTAGGTCTCTCCAGAGATGCTCAATTGGGTTTAAGTCAGGGCTCTGGCTGGGCCATTCAAGAACAGCCACAGAGTTGTTGTGAAGCCACTCCTTCATTATTTTAGCTGTGTGCTTAGGATCATTGTCTTGTTGGAAGGTAAACCTTCGGCCCAGTCTGAGGTCCTTAGCACTCGGGAGAAGGTTTTTGTCCAGGATATCCCTGTACTTGGCCGCATTCATCTTTCCCTCGATTGCAACCAGTTGTCCTGTCCCTGCAGCTGAAAAACACCCCCACAGCATGATGCTGCCACTGTCATGCTTCACTGTGGGGACTGTATTGGACAAGTGATGAGCAGTGCCTGGTTGTCTCCACACATACCGCTTAGAATTAAGGCCAAAAAGTTCTATCTTGGTCTCATCAGACCAGAGAATCTTATTTCTCACCATCTCAGAGTCCTTCAGGTGTCAGGTTTAGATCCAGTGACTGGAAAGCCCACTTTATACATGCAGTATATGTAGTCACACATGGGCACCAGAGGGTCATCCTCCGAGTTCATTTCAGGTATGTAGTTCTACTTCAGGCCGAGACCTGTCATTACCCCAAATGACCACTATATATATATATATATATAGTGGACACTTGAGGGTGCTATTGCCCCATGAAACCCAACAGACACACACTCCGGACACAGGTTTAAAAGCACTAAGAAGATTTTTAATCCTTTTTTTCAATATAGTGCCTCCAAAGCACAACATCTACCAAACACACAATGAATAAACACAATAATTCTAATCCTCTCCTCCTAGCAAGCTCCGTCACACTCCCTCCCAACTCCAGCTCGCTTGTTGGGTCTCCACCAGTGCTTTATATAGTACTTGAGTCGGAAGTGCTTCTGTCCTTCCATCCATGTGATTCGTCAGCAACTTCCTGATCAGATGGAGAGTTGTATTTTTCTTCAGCCTGGAAGTACTTCTGTCCTTCTGTCCATATGACTTGGGAGTACTTCCGGGCTATATGGGAAGCAGAAATCCCAGTGTCTCCCTGCAGCATCACCTGGCGGCACCCACGGTACCCAGCAGGAATCTGGGGCACTGCTATGTTGCAGGGAAGTCGCCATCTAGTCTTGGGCGAGTCGGCCGGGTTAAGCTGCCAGCTGTCCATCACAATTTATATATACTAGATGTCATCTGCGTCTCCGCCTGCATGGTAGTGAATTAGGACAAACTTTAACAATCAATAAACAAACATCTATCACTAGACAAAGGGAGGCAAGGTACGCTCCAAAACGTGGCCAGAGATAGACCAATTCAAATGGAGGCTGGTGCGTGAGTGAGGAGAGCCCTGCCCGGCTCCCCACTCCTGACATCACGCTTTCCCTCTCCTCTGCCCACAGCCTTTGTCTTGGATTAGCGCAAATATATCGCTACTGTAAGTGAACTATGAAACAGCGCGATGAGAGAAGTCGCAAAATCAACCGGAATGTTCAAGCAAATTGTTGAAAAAAAACCCGATCTAAATCAGTTAAGTAGTTCTCTTGTTTGCTAGCTAAGCGGAGGCAAGGCACACTCCGAAGCTGGTGCATGAGTGGATAGCGGACAGACAGACAGATATTGGATTTTATATATATATAGAGATATATACAGTGTGTATATTTGACTTAAGCTAATTCGTCCATGCTAATTCTAACATATTGTTAGTGATGGGCCAGTGGTCTGAGTGAAACTGAATTCATTTAGTTTCACAAAAAGAATCGCAGAACTCTTTGCAAGTTTTTGTCCACCTGGATATTGTGACACAGGCCATAAGAAATCACGGAGTGACTCCCTATTATGGTCCTGCAGCTTTCGTGTGTGTAGTTTTCTTACTTGTGTCTTCACTTGGTCTTCAGTTGTGAACAGCCTGATGGTCAGAAGTTGACTTATTACTGGCAATACCAGTTGAAGAGGTTGTAGTTGCTGACGCAGTAAGGGTAATGTGGGGTGACTGGTTATTGGAAGAAGGTGGTGGTGAAAGGAGATAAACTCTATTAAAAACATATCAGGTTGGCACTCAGTGGTCACATATGTGTGTTGCTGCCATTCTGTACTCACCTCCTAGTGCTGCTACTTCTCTGTTACACCCAGGCCCCAATCTGAGCAAGCCATTTAAGTTTTTGGGATGAAGCTGGGCATTTTTCAGTCAGAAACAGGAAAGTATACGTTGTGCGTAGATATGAAAAAAAAAGTAACCAAAATGCATACAGTAAGTGATAAGAATTTCTGAATTTAGCTGAAATAAAATCCTGCCAGCATGTAACCCCCCGCCAGGAACTAATCTGTTAAAATAAAAGCATAAATTGAAGTAGAATATTGTCTTCACTACCCACAATAGACTTGTTTTTGTGATCACCATGAAGTAAACTAGACACAATACTGAGTGTTGCCACAACAGTAGAAGTGTTGATGTGGTGCAAGCATAACACTCCTAATCCAAATAATCAGCAATCTGCGTGTGGCAGATAAGTGTTACAAAGACGTTGTGCAGCCTCCATGAAGTTCTTTTATAAATGCTAAGTGTATTAGTAGACTGTGGCTTTTGGAAAATGGTGGAAGTGTTCTCTGGTTTTGTGTAAATTTTATGATTGTATAGAAATCATTAAACATTGTCTTTGATTAGTAATATAGATGCCTAAGAAATGCCTGATTAAGTGAGGAATACAAATTCTGTCGCTATCAGGTGTGTCCACACAGGTGACGTGACTGAGATAATTGAGGCAGTTGGCATCCCCTTATGCTTTAGCTCACGTGTAAAAAAACTGAGTGGGCCTATTTGTGTGTTATCTTGCCTACCATGGCTCAAATAAGACTTTAAGCATGGGAACAGGTCATTGTGGCACATTTGATAGGCACTTTTCATGAAGAACACGGGCTAAGTTGGAGCTGACATGGACTTCAAAGCCATCATCAACAAAAGGGTAACAAAAGGTGACATTGTCTGTGTCCTCATTCAAGATTCAGAGAAAAGCTTACAAATCACTTGCCTACAAATATCAGTCTAGAATGTGAGCAGCAAGTTTCAAGAAGAGACCTTCAAGAACTTCACACAGAGAGATACTGGAGTTAGGTTGTTCATGGAATGGAGTCTAGTACACCAAGAAGTGCACTTTTTTAGATAACGTGGTGCAAATAACACAGGCAGGGTTCTGCTGTGTGGCAGGAAAAAAATCAAATGGTCAGATGAGTTAGTCTTCACTAGTGATGCGCAAACCCCACTGAATTTGCTTCATGTTGTTGTTTGTGACCCCTAATAGATGGTGGAAGGTGTAGCCAGCAGCATAAATGGGTAGGCATTGAATGGGCCAGAAAATATTTCAACATCAAAATCAAAATATTAAACACCAAAAGCAGAAATACAAATGTAAACCTCAAATGTTTTTCGATGGTCAGAAAGCTAAATCGTGTTTTACACATGGGCAGCATCTAAGGGTTGTTACTATATTACTAGACTAACTCTCAAATAAAGGGCATGTTTTCCTCAATTTTTCTAAGGCCACAGCTAACATAAATATGTTCATAATCAATAAATACGCAGCACAGTGGTGTGGTGTTAGTGCTGCTGCTTCACAGTATAAAGAGCAGACAGTTTAATGTCCCTGGTGCTCCCTTTGGGCCTGTGTGAGTTTACTCTTTATTTTCTTACCTAAAGGGGTGCAGAGTTGGTGAATTGGTAATGCTAAAATAGTTGTGGTGTGTGTGTGTGTGATAACCTTATGATAGGCTGGCACCCATTGCCTAATAGGATAGGCTTCAGAGGCAGCCTGCCCTGGATAAGTGGGTTTAGAAAATGGATGGATGCATCAACAAATAGTCTGTCCTGCTCTAAGCAGCTCTGTCTTTTATATCGCCTGTCCTTAAAACAGAGAAACCTTCTGTACAGTTTCAGTTGCAGATTACTTTACTGTTGGAACGGTTTATGGTTTGTTGTTGTTGTAGATGTTGTTGTTTTATATTTAGCTTGACAGAGGTAATTTCAACTGGTTGATTTAATACTCAGTATTGCTCTCTTTTGTGTTCATGAGAATTACTTATGAATGCTTTGAAACCACTTCAGTTTATTTTGTCACCGCCTCTTGACTCACTAATATGATTTAATACTCGACTTATCTTGATGTCTAATTGTGCAAGAATGTGAGGTTTTTAAGACTCTGAAAGCTCCCCAGCTGTGTGGTGCACCGAAACTCTATCAGCAGAGGCAGGGATTGCTTGTCCATTGCAGAGGAAACCACAGGTTCACAGCCTCATCACTTAACACGCCAGTCGGCCGTTGGTTGATGTGGGAAACAGTCTAGCCTGGCCACTAACATGGCACCGTTACTGCTTATTTATTCTGTCTGTGTGTATTAAAGTGGTAGCTCCCGTTCGAATAAAGACCCTGTGCCTGTTCTGATGAAAAATAAAGTTTGGTTTTCCTGAAATCTGTGGACTCGGCATCTTCTCTCGGATACAAGACAGTGATCAATACATTATAAAGACGTTATGCTTTTTTTGTTTTCTCCCCTATTTTTGGCCCTCTAGACCAAAAAAAATATTTATTCCATTTTTGGACAATATTTTGTGAAGGAAATTAAACCAAGAAGCGTCTTCAGCAAAAATGAGCAGAAGGACTTGAAGTTGTACAGGCCACGTCAACCAACCCCAAGGGTTCACCCCCTAATGGAATATGAGGAGTGTATGTTACTTCACTTCACAAAACTTTAAAGAAATAAAGGATCGGTAATATTGTCATGGGGTGGCACGGTGGCACAGGGGGTAGCGCTGCTGCCTTGCAGTTAGGAGACCCGGGTTCGCTTTGCGGGTCCTCCCTGCATGGAGTTTGTATGTTCTCCCGGTGTCTGCATGGGTTTCCTCCGGGTGCTCCGGTTTCCTCCCACAGTCCAAAGACATGCAGGTTAGGTGCATTGGCGATCCTAAATTGTCCCTAGTATGAGCTTGGTGTGAGTGTGGGTGTGCACACCCTGTGGTGGGCTGGCACCCTGCCTAGGGTTTGTTTCCTGCCTTACGCCCTGTGTTGGCTGGGATTGGCTCCAGCAGACCCCCGTAACCTTGTAGTTAGGATATATCGGGTTGGATGATGAATGGAATATTGTCATGAGGAGTGTTGTTTTATGCAACTTTGAGGATGCTGATAATGAATATAATTATATTTCTGATATGTAATTCTTTATCAGTGGTCCTAACCCTGTAAGAGTCACTCCCAGAAAGTTAAACATGTCAAATTTCAAAAATAAGCATGTAGGGTTTCAAGGTCAGTGATTACAAAGATTATTTTATTTTTTATCATTTACAAGGGATCTAACCCTCTGTGGACCTCTATCAGTGGGTGAAAATGACAAATGTTGATTACATTTGAGAAAGATTTGACTTTAGACATTAAAATTGAGGCACCCATTTTAATATTTCAAATATCGGATGCAAGTATTCTTGTTTATTATGTACTTCTACCTCATGAAGTAAATATTTTTTTTATTAATGCCTCGAGTTAAGATGGCTTACACTAATTCAGGGTTTTTACACTTGCTAAAAGTTATGAAAATATTTATTTGGCCACAATTATAATAAGTATAGAAATAAACTTAAAATAGATCAATGTCATTTGTCATTTAAATTTAATTTATTGTATTTGCATACTTTTTCATAATTTTGTAGTTTTAAATGTGTTAATGGTTATATTACAAATAATTTACAGTACTTGAGAAGGGATGTGATAATATAAATATGTAGCAGTAGAGTGGTGACTCAAAAACAATTGAATTAGTTCTTATGGCTCATCTGGGACACCAAACTTGCAACTGTATTTAAGTCATCAGCAGGACACATGACAATGATTATGACTAATTCAAAAAATCATGATGAATAAAAAACACACCCTTTACATTGTATCTGAGGAAATCCACCAACAGGTCACTAACCAGAGCTCAAGTGTTCAAACTCCATGGCAGAACTGGAACTTTCACACTGCACATGCACAGACATGAGCAAAGGTAGGCCTAGAATACTGCAGGGTCCATAGGAAGGCCCAAGCAATCCAGAAATAGACAAGCAACACCAGGCACATAAAAACTTCACATACTTCTAAAATGAATTGGTTTAAATGTTATGTTTTTCATATAGATATACTAGGGGGCTCTGCCGCCTGCTCAGTTCGTTCTCCAACCCCCGATCGGGCGCTATGTGCCAGCCACTTCGCAGCTTTACCACTCATGTATGGGTAAGCGAATGTAGAATTTTACTAGACTGTTATTTTCATGGGAACTGAATTTCTAATACGTCCAATCGTTTAACTCTTTCGATTCTATGTTGCATCGATTCTCCATGATCATAAATGTAAACCTGACCAATTTGTGGTTTCTTCAAAATTAAACTTGTAGTAGCTTTAATTGTTGCGGGACTACAGATTCTCATAGCATATAATCCAAAATCGTGTAAATCTACGTTTTGAGCATTGAATGATGCAAACACAAACAGATTATTGTAGATTCAGATATTTTGCCTATAGTGTTTGTGGATTTCACGTTCACCAAACAACAGGTTTTCAATTTCACTTGGTCCGGGCTGATTATTACTTTCTTTATTTTCCGAATTTGCACTTAGATTATTGTTCTTTTTTGTATTCTTTTCTCTCCAACTTTTTTGGGCCTTTTTTTCGATGTGCTGCTCTTTCTTCTTCGCTTAGTTGTTGACGTGTCATCTAGAATGTATAAAATTATTGTCCAGAAAAGGACTTCAATGAATGAAACAAATAGATTGTATGTATAAAAATACTGTCCAGAAAAGCTTCTTTAAAGGATGAAACTGAGGACTTTTCATAAATGACTTAAAATGAAGAAAATGTAAAAATTTATAAGAGGTGAGAGTGCAGGAAGTGTGTCTGACAAAAGCATTCACACAAATGAGAGGTGACAAAAGCAATCACATAAATGAGAGGCGAGAGGACAGCGGGTGTGGGCCATTAACCTGAAATGGTTGAGAGGAGGGCGGAACTTCAAAAAATCTCTTCTTCGCTTGTTAAGATTTTCTTTTATAATAGAGAGATTATTTTGCAGTTAAACATAACCACCTGTAAATGAAATTTGGAACAGATTTGGGTTGTGGCATTGCAGTGATTAGGAAGCATCCTGTTCAAGCTCGGCTCCTAGGTTTAGGTGTAGGGTTAGGGTTAGGGATTAGAGTTAGACCTCAGTTCCCCATAACCTTACTGTGAAAAAATGGGTTCAGAAAGTCAGTGCAAGGAATGAACTCTAATAGTGATGGAGAATTAAAACACACATGTAAAGGAGGTCAACTAAACACTCTGCACTATAGTGATGACACACAATTTCCTAACTAGACAGCCAGGAAACTAAAAGGCAACTGATGCATTGCACACATTGAACATTTCTAGTGCAGAAAAATTACGATCTGAAATTTGACAGTATTTTAAAATATGGTATTATTGTAGGTCCATAAGGCCACATAACCCTTAATAATTTTGATCTTTGGAAGTTAAGTGGTGAAAGCCTAAAATCAATCAGACGTGTAACTGGCAAACCATGATGCGAGGCAAGAACACAAGATGAATATTCATTCACGTTTACAAACGTGGTAAGAATGTGAGCAGCATTCTTTTGAAAATATTCTAACTTATCGATTGCCTTGGAGTAAACCAGTGTTGATTTAATAAAAGCATGTATAAACATCTCTGTATCTGGTATAGAGTGTGTCCATCAATAATGCAGAAACGAAAGAAGCTACTTGGCAGACAGTCATATTGTGATGTGCAGATGATAGCATTAGACCAGATCTCACACCAAACGCTTAGATAAGACGGATCGATCAAAGCAGAAACCGTCTCACTTCCTTTTGTGATTGGATGATTGATTGTGATAGTTTTTCTATGGCTCGGTTGTAAAGTGTATTGCTGGAGCCTAAATGATGATTTTGTTTAAGCATACCATAAATAAAATTTGGTTGATAACATCCTTCATAATGTAGTAAACTCATATGCATCCCTCAGTTTTCAAACACATTTAATTTAATCCTAGACATGAGTGGGTGCCAGACAGAAACCTTTACTTGATGGGTAGGCAGTCCAGATTTGCAGGTTAAATCAGGGCCCGCTAATTCTTTAGGGTTGTAAGCAGTATTTTATATTGGGTCTCCCACAGACAGTGCAATTAGTTCTAAGATACCTTTTCAAAATGAACTTTATATAATAACTTTGCAAATAAAACTCCTAATGTAGGTACATACCTAAAGACCTCCCCTATGATTTGTTAGGTTTGTTGGATGCAGCTATGTCACATTTCTTCACATGAAGTATTTGTGCATCAGTATAATGTGAATTTAGGCAACAGACTGAAGGAAGGATATGTTATCCCACACAGAAAATAAAATAATGGACAGGGTAAATTCTACAAAACAATCACATTTTAATAACATCAAGCTGTAAAATAACATGAATTTAAATAAATACTGCAGCCGGGTGCAGGATAAAAGGTCGAGCAAAATGCAAAGTTAGGTCACCATCTAGGTCATCCCATTTAATATGACTATCCAAACAAAAAAAGTTGCATGTTTCGGCAGCAAATGAAACGGTCACTTGGGCACAATAACAAAACAACAAGCTCTCTAGGCCATCAAAAGCAGGGTTCATTCCTTGGAACTCCGCCCAGTGTATCACTCTTAGTGGGAAATGATGCCTCCTTCTGGGCAGCCAGACTGGAAGGGACGGGGCTAAGTGCCATCTCTAGGCAGTTTCTTAGTGCTGATGGGAGAGAAGGAGAAGAGAATGTTGGTGACAGCGCCCTCTCTTGCTCTGGCAGGTTATTACATACCTCGATCAAACTTATGAGATCCTTCAACATACATATAAATAACAATGTTAATAATACAAAAGTAAAAACTGCTTGAATTATTAAATTAAAAATAATAATTATAAACTACAGAACTGTGCAAAAATATGGGGTTGATGCGTTGACAGAACAGAGAACTGTGTTTGCTATTTCAGAACAGGAATAGGATTTTGGATGTTCATTATTGTTTCATTTATTTGCTATGGAGAAGTGTGTTCACTTTATTAGGTGCTGTACTTGAATCCCTTCTTCATACCATAAATCAGTTCACAAATTAAGAAAATTGTTAGAATGAAAACCTCCAGTCACAGTAGCGCTCCAGGACCGGAGTTGGAGACCCCTGCCTACATAGTGTGGGTTATATACTAAAATACTGCATCTTAGAATTAAAGCCAAAAAGTTCTATCTTGGTCTCATCAGACCTTAGAACTTTTTGGCCTTAATTCTAAGCGGTATGTGTGGAGACAACCAGGCACTGCTCATCATTTGTCCAATACAGTCCCCACAGTGAAGCACGGCAGTGGCAGCATCATGCTGTGGGGGTGTTTTTCAGCTGCAGGGACAGGATGACTGGTTGCAATCGAGGGAAAGATGAATGCGGCCAAGTACAGGGATATCCTGGACAAAAACCTTCTCCAGAGTGCTAAGGACCTCAGACTGGGCCGAAGGTTTACCTTCCAACAAGACAATGATCCTAAGCACACAGCTAAAATAATGAAGGAGTGGCTTCACAACAACTCTGTGACTGTTCTTGAATGGCCCAGCCAGAGCCCTGACTTAAACCCAATTGAGCATCTGTGGAGAGACCTAAAAACGGCTGTCCACCAACGTTTACCATCCAACCTGACAGAACTGGAGAGGATCTGCAAGGAGGAATGGCAGAGGATCCCCAAATCCAGGTGTGAAAAACTTGTTGCATCTTTCCCAAGAAGACTCATGCCTGTATTAGCTCAAAAGGGTGCTTCTACTAAATACTGAGCAAAGGGTCTGAATACTTAGGACAATGTGATATTTCAGTTTTTCTTTTTTAATAAATCTGCAACAATTTCAAAAATTCTTTTTTTTGTCTGTCAATATGGGGTGCTGTGTGTACATTAATGAAGGAAAAAATTATTTTAAATGATTTTAGCAAATGGCTGCAATATAACAAAAGAGTGAAAAATTGAAGGGAGTCTGAATACTTTCCGTACCCACTGTATATAAATTCTTATCGAGTACCAAATGAAAAGTAATAATTGTCATCATCTTATCATCCCCTTGGTTATGTGCTCGTTACAAATAATAATAATAACAATAATAATAATAATAATAATAATAATAATAATAATAATAATAATAA
>JANRMT010062837.1:83640433-83651503 GCA_026402145.1 Polypterus bichir lapradei | reverse complement strand
AATAATAATAATAATAATAATAATAATAATAATAATAATAATAATAATAATGGTACAGAATGGCTTAATTAAACAGACAGTCTTTGTCAGAAGCACTTCACAAATTCATACAGAAAGTTTTACCCTAATAACAGCAGATCAAAGCCACATAAATAATCTATCTATCCATTTTCTTAACCTGCTTATCCAGAGCTGGGTCATGGAGAAGCTAAAGCCTATTCCTGCAACAACAGGCCGAAAGGTAGAAAGAATTCCTGGACAGGGTGCAAGACCATCACAAGGTGGACACCAACACACAGTCAGACACACACATACACATCAGAGGCCAATTTAGCAATCCACCTTACCTGAATGACTGTGTGAGGAGGTCACCTCAGACATGGGGACAGCAAGCAAGCTCTAAATAAGTAGTGCCTGGGGCTTGAACCCTGGTCTCCTGGTTTCATTAAGAACACAGAAAGTCAGTTGGAAACTTGTTTAAGGGAATTTCGCATAAACATTAAGAAATGTTCCTTCATTCAGAGAACCATAGACACATGGAATATGCTATCATGTAGTGTGGTAGACTAGATTTGATGTTATTAAGCGGACAGGGATGGTGAGCTTTGTTGAGCTGAATGGCCTGTTCTGGTTTAGATTGTTCTAATTAGGGTAAAAGCTGAATCAGAAAGAATATCGTTACATGAGGAAGAAAGCAACACTACCACTGTGCCACCATGCTGCCCCCAAATGAATACTATCTAATATCCCTTTCTCTTCTCTCTTCTCAGTTTTTGAAATTTGGTAACATTGCGAAGGAAGTTTATGGAATTAAACATTATTAGCCTTAAGCAGAGCAGGCTCTATGGAGACCCGATCCAGATTTTGAAAATTCTCAGATTGATTAATAAAGTTGATCTAATAGAATTATTTTGGTTAGTAGCAAATCTCATTCTCAAAGAAGACTTCGGGAATTAAGGGGAAGTGCATTTAAGACTTCCTCAGACATGGGAATCTGGAACAAACTACCATGGCATTTAGACGAAGAGGAAACTTTAACAACCTTTTCCAAGTTTGTGAATGAAACTTTGGGACAGCTTAGCTATTAGCCAACATAACAAGCTTGATTGATTGAATGGCCTCTTTTCACTTATCAGGTTTCTTATGTTCTTAACACAATTTCTGACATTATACCTTATTATAGCAGAGTTAAAGATGCTAAGATTTGCATTGGGTGTGATAAAGATGGACAGGATTAGAAATGAGGACATTAGAGGGTCAGCTCAGGTGGGACGGTTGGGAGACAAAGTCAGAGAGGTGAGATTGCGTTGGTTTGGACATGTGCAGAGGAGAGATGCTGGGTATATTGGGAGAAGAATGCTGAGGATAGAGCTGCCATGCAAGAGAAAAAGAGGAAGGCCTAAGAGAAGGTTTATGGATGTGGTGAGAGACGACATGCAGGTGATGGGTGTAACAGAACAAGATACAAAGGACAAAAAGATATGGAAGAAGATGATCCGCTGTGGCGACACCTAATGGGAAAAGCTGAAAGAAGAAGAAGAAGAAGACAAGCAAACTGTATTGCAAAAGTAATTTCTGTCGGGGGCTCACTAGCAGCTGCAGGGTTCTAAACAACTACTTAGTGTATGTCACTTATTAGGTATGATCAACTCGGAGTTAAATGTTTTAGCCTCCCTAAATTAGCCCAGTCTGAATAACTGTGGGTGTGTGCCTGAAAATAAATTTTATATAGATTTTTTTATATTCTTTATTTATCAATGTGAAAAACACCTCTGAAACACATTACATTTTATAGTGTAAACCTAGGACTTGGTCTTTTCCTGACTGAATAGCTCTGTATTATCAATGAGTGAAATAGCTAGGCCGTGTTCATGTAAAGGATGCCAACATGTAATCTTAGAAGGAAGCACAATAGACGTAGAAATGCAAGAGTGTGTTATCAAAATTCATTTTAAGTCATGAAGAACACAGGTCTGAAAGGAAAGGGAAATTTTCAGAGAGTAAGTTTTTGGTTAGATCCACCTAATGTACCATTTGGATTTTATCCACTCTAATATTTAACTAGAATAACAACAAGGGACCTGCTTCTGTTAAACTGAACTTCATAGCTATAGCAGTGTGAGTTAAAGTCAAAATGTAACAGTAGTTTGAGTGTAAAATTAACATCCGGTAACTGAAAAAATATGTAATGGCCACTTTGATCATGCCGACTACACTGCTTTTTTGCCAGTAGCATGCACTCATTCCTCTATTGCACATTTAAGGTGAGCTGTCTAGCTGCACTCTTAGCTGATGATGTGCAATCACCTTCTTGATATACGTCTGCACTTGTAAAGTGATATGTGTTTGTGTGCACTGTAAATGTGCTGCCTAAAAGTTGTTTCTAATCTGAATTATTAAAGCCATGATAGGCCATAATACTCTCTAAGATTCATAAAGTGTTTGCACAGTGCAGAGAAAAGTGTATTAGTCAAAGGAAGAGGTGCACTTTTATGGAACGGTTTAGAAGAGCAAAATAATTGGTATGGTTATCTTCTTTGAATAGCATTGTTCCCCAACACTTGAGACACACACACACACACACATATCCCTGTGTTCTGCATTAGATGCAGAGAGGGTACCGTACATCACTTTTGATTGGTGAATTTTTCCAAAGCATTGTTCACAATAAATATTATCTGTTTGCCAGTGATGTCTTTCTCCAAATGTTTTCCTCGAAATTCACCATGTGGCAGACTTAGACAAGCTTTTATTCTCGGCACCCATGATGCTTTCTGAGGCCAGATTGACATCACAGAGCTGTTGCAAACAATGTTGGATGAGATAGCCCCCTGAATATATAACCCTGATCCTAGCAGTAGGCTAAAAATTAGCAGAACAGATAGATAGATAGATGTGTCCGTGTGTTTGTGTTTTAAAGGTAATTTGTTTTGTGCATGCCTACCCCTTTTATAGTATTACCCAGAGTGCTGTGCAATTGATGTAAACAGAAAGGAGTAATGAATCCATGTGTTTTAGCGTTGCGCTTATTTGGAGCAAAATCATCTGGGGGAAAATCTAAACTTTATTTTTCAGTTCAAGTGAAGTCACAATAATCATTCCAACTTAGTTGGCAGAGGTTTCCCTAGCCATTAGGGACACTATAAAGATCATTGCAATATTATAATCCACTCAAAACTAGTTCAGCGTCTACACCCTTATTGACTTCATGCATTTTGCTGAATTTCGCACAGTTTTCAAATATTATTTTTCCAAACCTGAGGTGAAGCGAATTCAGCAGGGTTCACTCATCACTGTTCTACTTCATACCACTAAAGCAACTGATGTTCGCCATTGCATTGTCCTGTATAAAATGGCTGCGCTCACAACTCACACAAATAGTGTTTATAGAATCTTATTAAGACTTTAGAATAGAAACTATGTAATTAGCTTTACTGGTAAGTGACTGAATCTTAAAACATAATATATTAGCACCAAAATATCTCTTCTGTTGTCTTACACAATAATGAATGGTACAGTTTGAACAGTGTCTTTATTAATTAGACTTAAATACAGTGCTTATTACAGATTTATTGTGTGTGTTGTAATTGTATTAGCATAGATAATAAACTTTATGATGTCTAAAGTTGTAATTATCTTGAAAAACAACAAAATAAATTTCCTCAAAATTCTAAACTATTGCCAAAACCTGTTGTTCCAGTGAACAGTTTAATAACATTATTTGAGATATTTTTCCTTTTGAATTACAGGATTTAAATACACAATTGTCCTTCCAACTGTACCTTGTTATTGCTTTAGTAAGAAGGAATTACTAGTTGGCAATTTTTTTGTTAAAATTATCCAGACTTGTTTATTGCAGTGTTATAAGTGTAACCGTTATGTGGTGTAGCGGCCGGGATGCCTCAATAGTGGAAGGACCGGGGGAGAGACAGCTTATTCAGGACGTTATCTCCCCCCAGAACACTCGAGGGCAACCCCCCTGGCTTACAGCAGGGCCACGGGTTTGTAGCATAGAAGCCCAACCCTACTCTGGCCCATGGCCACTGCCACGGGGTGCTTGGACATTTGCCGAGCCCTGTTTGGCAGCACTTCCGCCAAACCTGGAAGTGCTGCCAGAAGAAGCTCGTTGGACACCTGGAGTGCTTCCAGGTGTCCTATAAAAGGGACCAGCCAACACTACTCGGGAAGTCAGAGTCGGAAGGAGGTTGACGAACCTTGTGGGGAGAGGAATGGAGGCTGAGAAAGAGAGAAGAGGAAGAGAATAGAAAAGGACTGTGCTTATTTGTATTGTGCTGCTGTGGGGAGCAAGGAAAATCACTTCCCCATGGAAATAAAGTGTGTTGTGTGCTGCACTTGTGTCTCTGCCTGTCTGTGTCAGGTTAGGGCGGCTGTATGCGCCCAGGGTTATCACAGTGGATAATTAATTTCTGACAATCAGTGTTAAAAATTTACTTTCAGTGGATCAAAAATAAGCAGGTGAGTAGGAAAGCATCAACGTGGCTTGTTTGAACCTTTCCAGAATTCCACTGTCATGTAATTACACCAAAAATGAAATATTATTAGCATGCACTTAACTACTGCACAAGCTTAACGAGCAGTTAACAGCAATTTAAATGATTTACTTATTTTTAAATCAATAATAGGAGCTAATTCTGTAGAGACATGTATGAATGTGTGATGGCCGCCAAAATTATGAGAATGAGAAAATGCACTTACTAAATCAGGAGAAGTTAAAGCCCAAAGGCTCCTTCAAAAAGAACAACCTGTGCTGGAATTTTGGGGGACAATACCTAAGGGGCAGACGCCAGTTGTCTCAGTATGCCCATCTTTTTATCCAGCCACGCACCCACTTAACATAATATTAGAGTAGTGGTGAGCAGCAGAATCAGGAATCTACCTTAGAAGAGACCCCATCACATAAATGTGCACACCAAGCTGTTGATTAACTTAACATGTGTCTTCTGGGATGTCACAGAAACACTAGAAGATCTTCAGAACATGGTGAAATTGTAAATTCTAAAAAGACAATGCCCAGAACAGAATTTTAATTCAAGATCTGGCAGCACTAAAGCAGCAATATTAATCATTGCTTTACCATGCCACCTTGTTTTCATCTGTAACAGATTTATTTTGTTTATTGTCTTTCCTTCTGTCATATTTAAGCAGTACCTCTGCCAAACACTTGGACTGAATTCATTTAAATTTGGTATTCAAGCAAACCATAATTCTATAACTAAATATAATACTCTAATATTTTTGTTTATAGATGATAAAAGAGAATTTAAGAAATCTGAGGGACACAAAAAGAGAATTCATTGAAAATAAGATGGAAATAACAAATGAATTGAACAAATATTTTACCTAAGTATTTGTAAAGAAAGAAATAAACAGAATGACCTATATAGATGTAAAATAAGTTCTGAGTTTATAAAAGAGAAGAGTCAGGTGTGCTTCAAACACTTGACACATTGCATGATGGGATTTACCAATTGTACTGAAAGAAATGAAAGATCCTTATATTATTTCGCTTGTGTCTGTCTGTGCTCGATATAAACAACGGTTACCACAACTACTACAACCCTCCACAAAAATATCAAGGAAACTGTGTTCCTGGCAAAGTTTTGGTCTTAAGTTTATCTTCAAGTCTTCAGTTCTTCAATGTGACCAATTATCGACTGTGGTATTTGACTGTTTATTAGGTACATACTTTGTTACTGACCGAAACTGCATTATGACACTACCATTTTACACCTCCTTTTTCCTTCACTTCAACGTAAGCCTCCCAATAAAATGAAAAGGCACATACCGCCTAGCTGCGACCAACAGAGACGGTCTTGCCGGGCTACATATTCACACCAACACACAGAAGCAGAAACATCTACATCACACCAGACCAACTAGCTCATGCAAGATGTCTTAGAACAACAAAGACAACGTATGACAAACCACAGAGCAACATTATCTGAAGATCAGCGGCAACAAGTCTTGTGCCTATACAGTGAATGAAAACGAATTACACATACAACCTTTCTGCCAGACGACAAGAAACATTACGACGGAAAAACTACAGGGATTCTATAACACTGACGACTCAAAACAAGATATTCCCTTTATATTACAGTGTAGGCAATCCACGGTTCATTTAGCATATTGTATGACTATCACCAAGTCACAACGATAAACATTTAATAACGTCAGAATCTATTTGTCAGGCCCTGTTTTTACCCATGGCCAGTTGTACACTACATTTTCCAGAGTTATATCGAAACCCGGGTTAAACGTACAGGTACTTGCAGGTTACACACAGAAATGTTTTCACTGACAATGACATTTATGCAACAAATTGCATTTCCGTCAATAATTATAGACAATATACTACATTAACTGACGGCCACACTTCACACATACTAACTTACATATGCCCTGCATTTAAAATCTTCTCCAATATGTTCTGTTAACCTGTTCATGTTACACTTTGTATTGTAAACAAAGTGTACATGCTCTTGTAAGCAACTATAATAACATCCCATACTAATCATATGATTATTCTCATATTGAGTCCTCTCACGAGTCACTACTTATTAAAATAATCTCCTTTCTTACTGTAATGTGTGATGTTCTTCTCTCCCTCATCATCAAAATTTTTGCAAGCATGATTTGCTAGTATGATCTATAAACTCTTATCAGGCATATTTGATCTGTCACCTCAGAAAAGAGAATTACCTGAGGACTGGAAAGTTAAAAATGTGACTCCAATCTCCAAGAAGAAAGACAAACTGGATCCTGGAAATTAATAGAGCATTAAGTCTTCTGTAGTTTGGAAAAATATGGAAACTATAATATGAAATAAATTAGGAAAGTTCCTATATGAAAATATCATACTAAATAACTGTCAGCGTAGGTTTTACTAGAGGAACCAATCTTTTAGGTTTTTATTACTACTGTAATAACTGACATAAATAAAGCATATAACTTAATTGACTTAGACTTTCAAAAAGCCTTTGACTATGACCTACACTGAAGATTAATTCTAAAAGTAGAAGCCATTGGCAATCAGGGGTAACCTACAATACTGGGTCTCAACTTGTTTAACTGGCAGGAGTCAAAGAGTACAGATAAGCAGAGAATGCTCCATGTGGAGTGAGGTCGTCACTAAAGCTCCCCAGGGGTCTATCCTTGGACTATTTCTTTTTTCAATCCTGAATTAATGACAGAGATTCAGGTGTAGTTCATAAACTTGTGAAAATCACAAATGATACTTAAATTGGAGGAATAGCAGATACTGAGGAGGCAGCAAAAACAATTCAAAAATCCTTGGATAGTCTTCATAACTTTATGGGAAGTATTTTCTGGAAAAAAATAAAATAAAAGATTTAAATTATTAAATGAAATTGCAATCTCTCTTTTGCCATTTTATTTTCAAAGTGTGCACGCAAGAATATTGCAAAAAATATAATTAAAATAAAGTAACCCCAGTTGCAATTTCATTTTCAGGCTGAACAGCAATGAAGCTGCAAAAATGAA
Source organism: Polypterus bichir lapradei (assembly GCA_026402145.1). Taxonomy (NCBI): domain Eukaryota; kingdom Metazoa; phylum Chordata; class Cladistia; order Polypteriformes; family Polypteridae; genus Polypterus; species Polypterus bichir. Next base: position 83,643,979 of record JANRMT010062837.1, on the reverse strand, counting down.
AAGTAAGACGCATTTGCATGTTGCATTTTCATTTTCAAGTTCTTAACACGTAAATAGCACAGATCAATGGGTGGGGCTTTGCTCTTCGGTTTTCCCCAATTCGTTGTCCTTCGTAGCTGTAGAGCCACTTTGAGCGATAGAATACTTCTCACTTCGACTGTGTTTAATTCACATCAATAATAAATACAAGATTGTTCAACCTCTGAAAGAATTTAAAGGTTTATGTTGTGTCAACTGCGGTGGGTTGGCACCCTGCCCAGGATTGGTTCCTGCCTTGTGCCCTGTGTTGGCTGGGATTGGCTCCAGCAGACCCCCGTGACCCTGTTCGGATTCAGCAGGTTGGATAATGGATGGATGGATGGATGGATGGATGTTGTGTCAAATAAACAGACAAATGCTACAGAAAAGGTTTGGGGCAGCCACCCGTATACTTAATTTAAGGCTGCAAAGTAGGCGATTAAATGCAAGTTGTATACAAAATCGAGTCCAAAACAGAACTGACTTGGATGAAACACAATGGCAGTTTTATGGGTTAGGCAAAGGAAGTGAGGTCAGCAGAGTCTGAACCGGAAATGAGGTCATCAAGTCTGGAACCGGACGTGATGTTGTCAGGCCCTGGACGGAAGTGACATCATTGGCCCCAACGCCGGAAGTGGCGTCATCGGGGCCAGGCGGAATTTCCCATAACTGGTCTGCAGAGGAAAAAGAGAAAGGGTTAACGCACTCTGCCACCACCTGGTCTGGAATCACCCTCATTTGAGCCCTGTAGCTGTCTCCTATGTGCACATGTGTGACAGTTGACAAAATGATTTTAAAGGCAAATCAAATATCTGGTTATATAGTAAAAAACTGTTGATATAACTCAAGGGACATTAGACTATACAATTCACTAGTGAGACCACATCTGGAGTACTGTGTGCAGTTCTGGTTACCACAGAAGAAAGTCAAATTGCAGCAGCACTTGAAGCTGTGCAGATGTGTAGAATAGAACAACCAGGTGCATCACCAGGACCTAAGGACATATTGTACAGTGACAGACTCTGAGAATTAAACCTGTTTAGTTTTCAAGCAAAGGAGACTCTGTGGGGGCCAAATCCAGGACTTTGAAATCCTCAAAGGCATTGATAAAGTATATCTAGCATAACTTAAGAGTAAATCACATACTCAAGAAAATTAATGGGAAATGCATTTAGGACTAAAGCCAGGAGGAATCTGGAACAAACTACTGAGGCATATCATTGAAGCAGAAACCTTGACAACCTTTAAGAAGAATCTGGATGAGATACTGGGACAGCTCAGCAATAAGCTAAACAAACGAGCCTGATGGACTGAATGGTCTCCTCTCATTTGTCAAATTTCTTACGTTCTTATATGTTGAGAATTATTTGTTTTCATAAAATGTATTTTTACAACCTTTACTTGTTTTGGTCCAGAGCTGTTTTTCTACGTTGTGCCTGTTGCTGCCAGGAGAGCCTCCAACACCTTCTGACCCTGAATAATTGAGAATGTTACGTGGCATTATATTTGATTTGGGATGGCATGATGACAGACTTGTTAGATATGTTGACTCTCAGATCCAGCTTTCCTTTTTTTCGTGAACTCCATTCTGTTTTTGGGTTGAGTAGAATTTACATGTCCCCCTCATGTCTTTATGGGTTCTTCTTCACTTACTCATTCAATTGATAGCCCTAGTCTGATTGGGTTTAAGTATGTCTGTTGCCTAGCTCTGTACCCTTTGCCATTGAGATAGACTCCTGACCCCTGCCACCCAAAAATGAAACTAAGTACATTCATTAAATATGGGGATGGATATTTTAGGAAATAATACAATAAAGAACTACGTGGCATTCTGTGCTGAGGAAAGTGGTTAAATATTCAAATACTACAGTGCATAATAGTCTCGGCAGGAAACTTGAGAGCCCTGAGACAGGTATCTTAAATAAAAGAGCACACCAGCTAAACTTTCTGAAGCTATATGTCAGCTTAAAATGAAGACAAATAATTCAAAACAAGATCTGCTCTTTGACATCAAGCTGTAAATGACCAAGATCATTAAAGAGGGGAAATCTTGAGTCATCGTGATTGAGTGAAAGTCTCATGGTACGCACTCTAGTGAACTGTCATCTGTCAAGCAGCAGGTAACCATAATAATAAGGACTTTACTGTTTGAGCAGCCTCTGAGGTTGTACTAACACTTCTTAATATTTAAAAAAATACCACGTGTAATTCTGGGAAACATGAGCGAAATTGCAATTAACTATAAAACACAGCCAAAAGCATAACTGCAGAACACAACACACATTTAAAATATGCATAGTTCATTCAGTTTTGTGCATTTATTTGTTTTTATATACTGCAAGAGAATAATGCATTTTTCAATAAATTAGGCAATAAAATGCATTTTTTATCTACTGTTCTTCCCAGTGGACTGGCTCGGTTCGCTGCTCATCAGTGATTTTATTTTCTCTCAAATATCAGGACATTTGGATTGTTGCAGGAACGGATACACCATCTCTAGGACAAAAACTGAGTGTTTATTTCGCTATTTATTTATAGATTGATATGAAAAAAATGGTCTAATGAGAGTGAAAATGGCAACAGTCGCTCATAGCATCTGCGTTGGAAGTGTGAAGTGTTTGTAGATGAACTAAGCAGTGCAATTAGGAAACTGTAATATAATATAATATACTGGGGGTTGTTTCTCTTGGCTTCATGAGATAGCAACAGATGTCTTTACTGTCACAAAAAGCTTTATACAGTAGCAAGAAACAGCATTGGAACCTTTGGAAACTCCTGGTATTCTGCATTATCTACTCATAAAGTATGATCTGATCTTCATCTAAGTCACAAGTATAGACAAGCACAACAGGCTTATGCTGTTAACACCAAAGTAATTCTAATCTGTCATGTCTTTAGTGAACACACCCATGAAATATTCACAGCGTGCTCTGCAAAAAATAAGTGAAATCTTGGATTTGTTAACCATGTGGAAGCAGCGTTTTCATGGCCATTAGCTTATGCTGTTAAGGGAGGTGGAATCTAAGGGCTCTTGTAATCTAGAATTATGCAGGATCAAGACATACCACCGACAATCAGCACAGTGCAAACCTGAGAACTCAGATGACTGGTGACTTGAGACCACAGCAATGTGATTGCCAATTATCATCCATTCCAAGATAGAAAATGTGTGCCATCTATCTATTGTATAGTGCCTTTCATATCTATCTATCTATCTATTGTATAGTGCCTTTCATATCTATCTATCTATCTATCTATCTATCTATCTATCTATCTATCTATCTATCTATCTATCTATCTATCTATCTATCTATCTATCTATCTATTGTATAGTGCCTTTTGTATCTATCTATCTATCTATCTATCTATCTATCTATCTATCTATCTATCTATCTATCTATCTATTGTATAGTGCCTTTCATATCTATCTATCTATCTATCTATCTATCTATCTATCTATCTATCTATCTATTGTATAGTGCCTTTCATATCTATCTATCTATCTATCTATCTATCTATCTATCTATC
>JANRMT010062837.1:83581838-83615680 GCA_026402145.1 Polypterus bichir lapradei | reverse complement strand
GATAGATAGATAGATAGATAGATAGATAGATAGATAGATAGATAGATGTAAGAGGTACTGTATGATAGATAGATAGATAGATAGATAGATAGATAGATAGATAGATAGATAGATAGATAGATAGATAGATAGATAGATAGATAGATAGATACTTTAATAATCCCAAGGGGAAATTCACATACTCCAGCAGCAGCATACTGATAAAGAACAATATTAAATTAAAGAGTAATAACAATGAAGGTATAACAGACAGACAATAACTTTGTATAATGTTAATGTTTACTCCCCCGGGTGAAATTGAAGAGTCGCATAGTGTCGGGGAGGAACGATCTCCTCAGTCTGTCAGTGGAGCAGGACGGTGACAGCAGTCTGTCGCTGAAGCTGCTCCTCTGTCTGGAGATGATCCTGTTCAGTGGATGCAGTTGATTCTCCATGATTGACAGGAGCCTGCTCAGCGCCCGTCGCTCTGCCACAGATGTCAAACTGTCAAGCTCTGTGCCTCCATGCCTACAATAGATCCTGCCTTCCTCACCAGTTTGTCCAGGCGTGTGCTGCCTCCCCAGCACACCACTGTGTAGAAGAGGGCGCTCGCCACAACCGTCTCTGATAGAACATCTGCAGCATCTTATTGGAATAAGCAAAGAAGTAGAGTGGCTGATCGTAGGACTTTAGGGACTTTCAAAACTCAACTTGATGTTATTTTGGAAGAATTAAGTGGATATGACAGGTGAGCTTCCTTGGTCTGAATGGTCTGTTCTCCTCCACATTGTTCTCAAGTTCTAATGTTCTAATATCCATAATGGTCAGTCACTTTAATAAAGTGTGCCTTTCACTTCTGTTATTCCCTAACAGTTGTCATAACTGAAATTGAATTGCAAGTCTCATTTCAGGAAAATTACTATGACTGGACATGCTCAAGCAAAGAAGAAATTAATTTAAAAAGTTTTTTTTATTATTATTATAATTAAGTATATGTCAGTTGTCACTGTGTGTGAATATGAGAGCGGTCCTTGTGATGAACCAGAGTCTTGTGTAGGCCCGTTTTCAGTGTTCTGCCCAAACCTGGTGAGATAATTTGTGGCCTTCACAACCCTGATTGAGAAGATTCTAGATGTTAATAATAATAATATTAATAATAATAATACATTTTATTTTGATAGCACCTTTTCAATGCTCAAAAAAGCCTGCATAGCCCTTGAATGCACCTGAATGTTACTCCAAACCTTCATTATCTAACTTGTTTAGTTTTATATTGACCTGATCAGCATTAGCTGCCCTTGTAGTGTTTTTTCAAATGCATCTTTTCTGAAGAAATATTTCTACTATTTCTGTTTTGGCTATTCCAATAACTAAGACCCCTTTAATGCCTTAAATTCCATTTATAATCATGTTGCATCCAGCCATGGCAGTTCCACTTTGCGTTTCATCCTGTGCAGTGTGCTGCCAATAATCATTTTTTGACAAACTCAACCCCTCATCTTTATTACATGCATTGTGCTAATAGCTTTCAAATGAGAATTTCAAAAGTTTATTTTTAATAAAATTGGACTGTTTCATTTTTCTTGTTGTTAGTTAGCCAGCTGGAGCTGCTTGCTCAGTCACAACATACATGAATATCCAGAGTATGAAATACAGAAACTGTAGGAGCTAAAAAAAAAAACAATAAATATTGTATCTGGAAAAGTGTGATAGGCAAATGAAAGGGATTTGCAACACCTTCTGGTGACCATATTGTTTTCTATTTATGTGCGTTCTTGGATTAATTAACAGTAAATGCCTGCCTCATATACAATATTTTCTAATCATGCTTTTCAGTGAAGATTGGTTGTAGCAAAAGACACTCACATTAATTAGATAAAATGGCCTAAGTGATAGTTTAAAATGATAGAAGAGCAAGACTCGAACGTATGAACTGTATGTTGTGAAGCAATTATTTCAGACTGTACAGTAGCTGATGAAGTGTCCACTTATAGTTTACCTTCTTATATCTTCACGTTTTCAAATGAGTCCTCCACCATTATTTCCATACATTATTGTATAATTGCATTAGGTGTTTATATAAGATGTTGAATGCAGCTTGGCAAGGCCTAGAAATGCAAGGGGAGTACTAGAGACTAAGGACAGGACATTATAAGATCCCGCTGTTAAGGAAACATGTTGTCCAAACAATTGTCTTTTCAGGCCCTGGATGTAATTATTTCTGCAGCTCCAAAGTAGACAAACGGCAATAACAGAAAATATTTAATCTCCTTTATAATCAGCGTAGTGGCTTTGAGGCTAGGGATCCGTATCTGCAATCAGAAGGTTGCTGGTTCGAATCATGTAAACGCCAGAAGTGACTCTACTCCTTTGGGCCCTTGAGTAAAGGCCCTTAACCTGCAATTGCTCCATCCTGGGTATGATGTTAATCTGCATCCAGCCCTGAAACTCTTCTCTCAAGCGTTTCCCAAGCCACAACCACAGGTATAAGTAGAGCGCAAAGCAGCCAACGGCAGCATTTTGTCTTCCTTTCTGTTTCTTTCTTTTCATTTCTGCCTCCTCCACTCCTCCCAACAAGCTTTGTCCTCCTTCCACCCGACTCTGGTTCCTGGAGTTGAGGTAACCAACTTCCTTTATGCAGCACCTGGAAGTCCTTCTGGTGTCCCCTAAGCATGGTCTGGAAGCACTTCCAGGTGAGGTGGGAAAGTCAGGCTCCCCAGTCCCTGCAGGAACCCTTGGCGGCATCCTCGTAACCCAGCAGGCCTGGACCAACAAACTCCATTTCTCAGTGTGCCCTGTGGGAATCTCTGGCACTGTAGCAACCCAGGCGGGGCTGCCACCTAGCAATTCGGGGGAGATCATGCCCTGTGCACGCTTTCTCCCCTGGTCCTTCCACTAAGATGACATCTTGGACAGGTAAGGACCCCAGCCATCCATCACAATATTAAAAAAAAAAATGTCCCACAAGCCTAGTGGGTATTGTTATCATGTAACTCTTCTTCATCTACAGTATGTTACAGCACAATATCTGTTTAAAGCAGCCATCCAGCCACTTAGTGAATCATTGCACATTTTATAACAACATTAGACTTCTATAATTGTAAATTATTATTGCACCCTATAAATGCCATAGTACACATTCCATTAGCATAATTTAAATTCAAAAGTCACAGGGTTAATGAAGCTGACCTATTTTAAGATTTCAAATCTGGTATTGAATGCTGCTATTTAATTTTTGATTATTAGCTTTTCAGGGACTTAAGGACTTAGAATCGCTATGGCAGAACTATTCTTGAGTTGAAAGAGTGTCATTTGAAATGCCTTAATATTTTCATGCACAATTAAATGCCAGTGAATTGATCTTTTTGTGTATTATGAATATGTCTGAAGTCATTCCATCTTTAACCCTGCTATTTGTATGTCACAGAGCACTCTCATAACTCGTATTCTAATATTAAGATTTTGGAGCCCCTCTTTATCACTGAAGTCTAAGTGTGTTTCCCAGCATTGTGTGGGTTTTATTTCAGAATGCTGCTCTGAACTTTACTTACGTGCATTTGACCAAGCGACATAAAGTTGCACGTGAGAGAAGCAGTTTGGTTGGTGACATCTAGCTGGAAAGCATGCCCTCACAGGGACCTTCAGCAGCTTGAAATGGAAGGGACAATTTTATGGAATGAGAGGAATCTGGAGTTTAAAGATGGACTCTTCTTTGTCATTATGGCCATTCATTCTATCCCTGAGCCACCCAGTCAACTGTGCTTCTTCAATCGGTCATTTTTAAGATAGCCTCCGAGATCAGAAAGTAGGGTCTTGATGCTTGACACCAGAAACTCATCAATATCAGCACTCTATGTCACTGCACTGAGATGCCATACTATATGGTGCATTCTAAGTTGGATTATTCACCGCTTATCTACCGATTTACATTAAGTGTTGTACAGCCATTTTTGAATGATACCAGAACAAACATACATACATGCAAACAGACATCAAGTTACCTACATTTTGTTGTGAACTAGGAGTCCCAAAGCACATAATCCTAAAAACACTTGCAAAAATGCTCATTAGAGGGGGATATCACCATCAAACCCCAGCTAGTAATAATGGTAAACACAGAGTAAAATAAAAGTCTTTAAAAATAAAATAATTTATTCTTCACAAAACTGCTTGTAACAAGAGTCAAGGTCCGTAGGAGCACAAAAGACAAAAAGGAGTTGCCTGTAACACCAATGGTAATTCAAAGCAAACAACTCCCAATATACTGTAACTGAAACACAAGTAAACTCACCACTCATCATTGAAAGTGAACCACCAAGAACTGTGGAAGACCCTCTGGTAATATCATTTTTATATAAATTTTTGTCTGCTATGGCAATATAATATTGTGGAACGGGCCCTGGACACAGACAGACGGACATCGTTCGTTCACCCAACACACGTTTATTATGACCACCTCTATATACAATATTTACAATAAAGTCAGTGCACATCCCAGTGCCTCCAGCACCGATCCCCCAAAGTCCAGGCCGCACAGTCCTTTGTGCCTTTCTTCTGGTCGCCTCCAGTCCTCTCTCCAGCTCCGTCCTCTTCCACCTGACTTCTGCTCTCGAATGCAGGGAGGCGGCCCCTTTTATACCACCCCGGATGGGCTTCAGCTGTTTCCCGGCACTCCTCCTTGGACACACCCCCGTGTGGCGGAAGTGCCGGCTGCGCACCCGGAAGCCCTCCGGGTGTCCCCATTCTTCTTCCTCCCAGCACTTCCTGGTGTGGTGGAAGTGCTGGGCTCCAGGGTTCTTCAAGCACCGGGGCGCCGCCTGGCGGTGGCTACGGGCCCCTACAGGGTTGGGCTTCCAAGCCCCCTACCCGCGGCCACCAACAAAACCAGGGCGGTCGCCCCCTCGTGGTCGGGAGGAGGCACCAGCCCTCCTCCGGTCCCCTCGGGCATCCCTGCTGGGCTCCACCCCCAGCCGCCTGTGACAATATATATATGATAACTAAAATGTGTTGGATGGATGTTCCTGATACTGACAGCCTGCTTTTCTGATGTGGATGCTGTGGAGGAGCCCAACAAAGAGGCACTTTAAATTTGTTTTTTAAATGTTGAGTAACAAAGGGCTTCGGGAAACACTCGTAAAACCCACTCTTTCTTTATGTACGTCATTCATTATCTTGTTCGTTACTCAGTTAGACTGATTGTTTTCAGAAAATGCACCCCTGGTCTCTGCCCAGCACTGCTTGTATTGTTTTCACTTTTGCTGCTACGTAGGCAGTGAGGACAATGCCATACAGACGTCAGAGTTGGGCATAACCACTGTTTGGGGGTTCAAGTACTGTACTGCAGTTCCTTGGTGCTCTGATTGACCTGTGTTACTAGAATAGTCTTCTTACTGCTAGTTTCAAAGAATTTATTATTTAAAGTGATTCTGAGATAATTCAAGATGAGGTTTTGGATATGCAGTGGTTTGGTACCAGTAACATTTTCGGTGGTTCTTGTGTGAATTCTACTTCTCTTCACTATTTAAATGGGGAAGCAGAATTTCAGTTATTCAGATCCTGCTTTAAGTTTGGGGTTAATAAATGTAAGCTTGCTTTAGTACATAACACTTTAATTTAGATATCTACTAGCCGTCCCCTGTGGCTCCACCTATGAGGTAGTGAAGCAGGACAAACTTTAAAAATCAATAAACAAACAGGTATCGCTAGCTAAGTGGATGCAAGGTACACTCCAAAACGTGGAAAGAGGTAGAGTAATTCGAACCGAGGCTGACGCGTGAGTGACAAGGCCCCTGCCCGCCTCCCCACTCCTGAGGTCTCGCTTCCCCCTCCCCTCGGCCCGCTGCATGTCTCTCGGATTCACGCAAGCAAACTATGATACTTAGCACGATGAGAGAAGTCACAAAATCAACCGGAATGTTTAAGCAAATTATAGAAAAACACCTGACCTAAATCCGTGAAAAGCGGACAGACAAACAGAAAGATTGTTCGATTTTATATATATCTATATAGAGATTATAAATGAGCCTGTTTTTAAAAGTCTATACACATTTCATTAACTGTTCTGTTAACAGTAATGTATTTTAATTAAAATGTTGTAACACTTTTGAAATGTATTGGTGCAATTTTTTTATCATTGTATATCATGTTAAAAAGGCTTATGATATCTTTTTTAACCTGTGGACTATTGATCTCTACTTTTAAATGGATATTTAAACTAAAGTTTTAGGAATTTAGAAGAATATGAAGCAGATGTGTTGTGGGATCTGATGCAGAAAATCGGTGACCTGGAGATAATAATAGAGGACATGAAGGTACAGTGTGACTGTAGCCAATTATAAGGAGAAGTGAGATATTCAGCATTGTGGAGAGTATAGGCAGATAAAGCTGATATTACACTCAATGTTAATTTGAAAAACATAGCGAGAAGACGTATGGAAGAAACCACCTTAAGGGTGAATTTAATTTTATGACAGAGAGAGGAACAACTGATGCAGTCTTTCCATTGAGACAGCTGATAGAAAAGCATTGAAAAAATAGAAAGGTTTGCATATGATGTTTACTGATTTGGAGAAGGTTTATGATAAGAGTGCCATGTCAAGAGGTCTGGAGGTGCATGAGAGAGAAAGCCATGCAAGGATTTTCCAGGATACGTATGAGGGAGTGAGCACTCGGGTTAAAAGCAGTGTTGGGGTAACACATAAGATCCCAGTTAGAGAAGGTCTGCACCAGGGATCTTCTTTAAATTCTCACATCTCTGATCTGGTTATGGATGGACTTGTGGCATGAAAGATCAATCCCTTAAGTGCAGGCCTTTTACTGATGACATTTTGTTGTGTAGCACCAGAAAGGAGGATGTGAACAAGAAGTTGCAAGAATGGAGAAGGACTTTGGAAGAATAGAGGATTGATGATAAACAGGAAGAAGTCAGAATATATGAAGTTTAATGATGATCAGATCAGGATTCAGAAGTTAGTCTGAAGGGAGGTCTATTGAAAAGAGGGGATACATTTAAATATCTAGGATCAGCAGTAGTCCGAGATGGAAAACTAGATGCAGAGATACCTGACAGAGTACGGTGTGAATGGAACAAATGGAGGAAGTTATCGGGAGTGTTGTGTGATCAAAGAATTAAGGCAAAGGTTAAAGTTCAGATTTTTAAGACAGTTGTAAGATCACCAATGACATAAGGAGCTGAGATATGGTCAGTAAAGGTCGTGCAGAAGAAGAAGTTGAATGTGTCAGAAATGAGAATAGTGAGATGGATATGTAGAGTTACTAAGAAAAGCAGAACAGAAAAACAGACCATCAGAGGTACAAAAAATATGAGAGATATCTGAGAAGGTATACAAAATAAGGTGGAAGTGGTATGATTGTGTGATAAGGACAGACAATGAATATGCAGGCAAAAGAATGATAGGAATGGACGTGCAGGGAAAGAGAAAGCGAGGGAGGCCAAAGCAGAGGTGGATGGATAAAGTAAAAGAAGATCTGAAGGAAAAGGGTGTGACTGAGTAGGAGCTTCAGGACTGAGCTGTTTGGAGAAGGTTGATCAGGCACCCAGACAGAAGTGGGAAAGGTTGAAGAGGAAGAAGATATAAACTAAAGTGTTTGTTTTTATTGGACTAAATGAATATTTGAATTGCTGTTCTTTCTGTTTATTGTGCTGTTTTCAGTGTAAATTGCATTTTTCAAATTATGGAACTCTTTAGTTGTTATTCATCCAGATTTTGTGATCCAGTTTTTGGGATACATTACATTATGTTGAAACGTCTCATTTTGCAAAGAGCAGAGTGGCAGTGAATCACACATTAACCCTGGACCAGCTAAACATGACAGTTGTGCAGTTTGCAGATTCTATTAAGTAAAGCCCTTTTAATGGTAAACACACATTTTACAGTTGTGACCAGTTTTCTGTGATTACAGATAAGTGATTTACCTAAGTCACTCTAATTCCATTTCTCCACTTTTATAGTCTATTTATACTAGTTAGGGTCAATTGAGGCTAATCCCAGCAGCAATTGAAGCATGGCAGGATCCAACCCTCGGTAGAATTCACAAAGCCACACTGGACCAATTAAGAGAGGCAATCTGAAGGAGCTACGTACCTTCATACAGTGGGAGAACTCGTAGTGTTCACGCAGAATCCTCTCTAATCAGCAGCCGAAGCAGAGACCAAGCCGTGCTGCACCACCTTTATTATTGAATATTTAATGTAGCAGCAGCGAATAATAGGATGGGAGTTATTATTTACACTTAAAACAAGCCTTGACATTTTACAAAACTGACACTTTTTATGTACACAAATGTAATCATTTATAATTTGTATTTTACCTAACTGCATGGTGGCAAAACAATCCAAGACTTTGTTTTTTTACATTTCTTTTTATTATGCTCTATATCTTTCATTATTATTATAATTATTTGTTTTTTCTTCACCTTTCTAAATGTCAGGCAACATGACCACTTACTGAGCCTTCACCTAACTCACAGCAGTTTCATTTAATAGCGTAACACAGGTCTGAAAAATAAAACTGATAAAAAATGTTTTAAATTTGAATGTTTCCTTTTTTTACATTGATGAACACAATAAAAAAAATATAATTAGAATGTTTCCATCATGTCACATTTGAGTACAAAACTGGAAATAAATTTAGTAAAAATTTAACAAATAACAGTTTATTAATGCATGATACGTTCATTTGAGTCAATTTAACATAAACATATTTAGTCAATCTAATATTTTTAAACAACAATATTAGAACATTAGAACACTCTAGACAAGAACAGGCCATTCAGCCCAACAAAGCTTGCCACTTCTTTCTTCCAAAAAAACATCAAGTCAAGTTTTGGAAGTCCCTAAAGTCTTACTGTCTGCCACACTACTTGGTGGCTTAGTCCAAGTGTCTATCATTCTTTCTGTAAAGAAAAACGTAATAATGTTTGTGCAAAAGTTACCCTTAACAAGTTTCCAACTGTGTCCCTGTGTTCTTGATGAACTAATTTTAAAATAACAGTCTCGGTCCACTGGACTAATTCCCTTCATAATTTTAAACACTTCAATCATGTCACCTCTTAATCTTCTTATGCTTAAACTGTAAAGGCTCAGCTCCTTTAATCTTTCCTCATAACTCATCCCCTGTAGCCCTGGAGTCAGCCTAGTCGCTCTTCTCTGGACCTTTTTTTAGCGCTGCTGTGTCCTTTTTGTAGCCTGGAGACCAAAACTCCACACAGGACTCCAGATCAGGCCTCACCAGTGTGTTATAAAGGTTGAGCAGAACCTCCTTGGACTTGCACTCCACACATCGTGCTATATATCCTAACATTCTGTTAGCCTTCTTAATGGCTTCTGAACACTGTCTGCAAGTCGATAGCATAGAGCCACTATGACTCCTAAATCCTTCTCATAAGGTGTACTCTCGATTTTCAGATCTACCATCGTGTATACAAGCCTAACATTTTTACTTCCTATGTGTAATACTTTGCATTTACTGACATTAAATTTCATCTGCCACAAATCTGCCTAAGCCTGTATGCTGTCCAAGTCCTTCTGTGATGATATAACAGATTCCAAATTATCTGCTAATCCACCTATCTTGGTATCATCTGCAAACTTAACCAGCTTGTTACTTATATTCCTATCTAAATCATTTATGTATATTAAAAATAGCAGTGGCCCCAGCACTCTTAACATTGACCAATTCTGATGAGGCTCCTCACACCATCACCCTTTGTTTCCTGTGTCTGAGCCAATTATGCACCCATCTAAAAACATCACCCTGAACTCCCGCTTCTTTTAGTTTGATGCCCAACCTTTCATGTGGCACCTTATCAAATGCTTTCTGAAAGTCAAGATTAATAATATCATACGCTTTACTCTGGTCATATCCTTTTGTTGCCTCCTCATAGAATTCCAGCGTGTTAGTAAAACACGATGTCCCTCTTCTAAACCGATTCTGACTGTTCCTAATAACTCCTGGCCTATCTATTGATTGACTTACATATAACTTCTCCTGGTTTTGTTTCTTCTTTTGGTGGTGTGTGATTTTTCTGGTGTGCCCCTGTAAATAATGCAGAAATGGTGCACCACCAAACCGATGTGCCCACATCCCTGGCACCTTCTTTCCATGTCCTTGATATTCTGTTGGAATTTTCCACATTGCTCTTCACTCATTGCTCCAAGATTTTCTGGGGGAAATTCCAAATATGAATCCAGAACGTGTACTTTCAGGCTCACATTGCAACCAATTCTTTAAACTTAACTAATATATATATTTTTTTTAATTTCTTTATAATTTGGATCTTGATTATTACCAAAAAATGTTGTGGCAGGAGCCTGGGGGCCAGACCCAGCTGGGATGCCTGGAAGGACCGAGAGGCAATCTATACATCCCCTGGGCCACGAGGGGGAAACCGCCCTGGTTAGTAAGGGGACCACGGGGAAGGAGCAGGGAGGCTCAAACCCATGGCGCCCGTGGCTACTACATAAAGCCCGGGAGATCTGCACTTCTGACCACACCTGGGAGGCTGGAGGAATAACCTTCCAGGGACGCCCGGAGTGCTTCCGGGTGCCCATGTGGCACTTCCACCACACCAGGAAGTGCTACCGGAAGAACATCAGCAAACACTTGGAGCACATCCGGGTGATTATAAAAGGGGCTGCCTTCTTACAGTCGGGGAGCGAGAGTCGGGTGCTGGAGGAGGATGAAGCTCCAGCGCAAGAAAGAAACGCTGCCCACGGACATTGAAAGGCAGTGATTTGGGGTGATTGGTGTGGGAGCACTGTGTGCTGTGTGGGACATTTTGTCTTTATTAAATGTGTGTTTTGTAACTGTACTGGTGTCTGTCTGATGGTGTTTGGGCTTCCTCTCACAATGTACAAATTACTTCTTTGAATGATACACAAGCCTCTCGTTCCATGTCATTCATTGTGCCATCAAGTTCTGCATCAGAAATCAGTTTTCTAATATCAGGTCTGGCAAAAATGCCCTCTTTCAATTTAGTGTTCTTGTTTGAGGGATGGCACCACACTTAGGAGAACATGTCTCATATATATAATGTGTTTCTTTGCACTGTCCAAGCTTGTTGCACACAACACATTTGGTAGTTAGTGACTGTTTGTGTTCTGTGGGTGGCAGAATGTCTATGTAGTGCTGTCCTGACAGACGTGATGCCTTGTGATAAAGAAATGCCTTCAGGGCAGCTATCCGTATCAATGCCAGAGCCTACAGGTTTCCGATTATCCAATTGATTTTCATCATCTTGATTATTATCATCAAAATATTCATCCTGCAACAAATCTAGTTGTTTCAAAATATTAGTAGCTGTATATATTTTCCATGATGATGGACTGTCTATTTATGGCACTATTGTTGATAAATTAGACATGGCAACAAAGCTCGTCAGCAAGCTGGCTGCGTCTTTAATGGCCTTTGTTGAGATATGGCTTTTGTCCTGTGTCGTGCTTTGACAGGCTCAATGAGATACAGCATAACTCACACCTTGCGTTCAATGTGTTAATTTCTTGTAAGAAAAACAAGAAACACAGAAAGGGCCAGAGGTATCTGAAAGTATTCCCTGTGTAACATGAGAAAAAATATAATGTTTGGCAGGTAAATGCAATCACAATCACAAATGCAAAAGGTCACGCCTGGTGCACCAAGTTACACACAGATGCAGGTTCCATTACTGAACAGTGACTTCCGGTAATGAGACTCTTCATATCCTGTCCAGGAAGGAAAAGATTTGGATCTTCTGGTTTGCAGTGAGAAGACGTGATGTCAGTGTTCCTGAGAGGGTTTGGTTCTGGAGGTAAAAGGGTAGAAATTGTTAGTCACAGCGTCCCCTCCTGTTTACCGGTGGTATTGCCCTTTTTGTAGACCTGTAGTAACCCCATAATTTCTTGTGTTTGATTGCCTTTACCCTTGTGTTGGTCAGTGATTTTGATTAAATGACTGCTTAAGAAATACATTTCCGAGTCTTGTTGAATTCAACTCTTCTAATGGTGAGTTCACTGGTTTTTCATCTGCCTTTACTGTATTTATGTGTGTTTTACCCTAGTGGTACCCATTCTTGCTGTTGTAAATTTGTTGACCCTAATGCATAGTATTTCTGCTTCTTAAGGTTCTGGCTGGACACTAGTGGTGTAGAATTTACACATTTTTTTGCATCTGCATGAATTTCTTTCCAAGTCCTCACATTTCGTTCTACATCGAAAAGACATGCAGTTTGAGTTAACTGATAACTCTCAACTAGCCGTGTGAGTGTCGTTTGCATGCGGGTGTGTGCCCTGCAGTGGACTAATGCCAAATCCAGTGTTGGTTCCTTTTTAGCTCCTTATGCTGTAGAAGCAGGTTTTAGCTTTCCCCAGCTTTGTACTGAAATAAGTGTGTTTAAAAATACATATTTATTTTTTGTAATGCAATATTGGCATTGCGGTGGGCTGGTGCCCTGCCCGGAGTTTGTTTCCTGCCTTGTGCCCTGTGTTGGCTGGGATTGGGTCCAGCGGACCCCCGTGACCCTGTAGTTAGGATGTAGCGGGTTGGATAATGGATGGATGGATGAATATTGGCATACTAGTCACTGTTCTTTAAATGGGGCTCCTGAGACTCTCTGTGTACAGAATACTCATTGTCTTCTTGTCAGTGTAGGTTTTCTCCTACGTAGTTTTATGGCCTCCCTTATCCCAAAGATGTGCAGGTTTACTTATCTGACTGTCCTAGTGTGTGACTGTGGCTGGTAGGAGAGTTTGATTGTGCCATGAGATTGTCTGCAACCCCATGTAGGGTTGATTCCTGCTAATTTTACAAAGCAGCAAGGAAAGTGTAAGTCCTCCAAAGAATGCTAAGTAATTGGGTTACCGTAGATCCCGGAATATAAGCCGACTCAGTATATAAGCCGACCCCCTTTTCTACCTACTAAATTACATGTATTTGCCGATGACCGGTATTTAAGCCGACCCCCTTCTCCAAGCAAAATTTTCTAAATTTCCTTAAAAGTGTCTCTTCAGGTATTTTTATCATGTTTATCGGCGAGAATTTGAGACTGCCGGCATTTTTGATGGAAACCAGGAAGTGATTGCGGAGAAGTTTGGTAAAATGAAACCTTTGTGTTGAAACTATATATGCAAATACGGTACATCGCCAGGTGGACTTCCGGAAACTCATTATAAATTTGATTAATACGCAATACAGTGGACCCTTGACTTACGAACTTAATTCGTTCATGAGGGCTGGTTGTAACTCATAGTCTTGACTTACAACCAACTTTTTTCCCATAAGAAATAATGAAAATACCCATAATGATCCGGCGTTATGCTAAGGCTAAAGAAACAACCGTACAAGCCCTATACAGAACTTTTTTTTTTGCAACTTCTTTGCATCTTTTCGCACCATTTGTTTATTTGTTTATTTACTTGTTGTGTTCTACACATATGTCTGCACTGAAGGAGCTGCTTTTAATCTCATTGTACATGTGTATAGTGACAATAAAAGGCATTCTATTCTATTCTATTCTAGAAACAACAATTTCATACTATACTCACCATTTAATTTGACATCATTGGGCTGCAGGAAGGGAGGAGGAGGAGAATGAAACGGAAGGTGGTTATTGTTTAGAAGGAGCCTCCTTATGCAAATCTTTTCTTTGTAAAATTGTCGAGATGGTGCATTTTGACATGCTGTACATATTAGCGAGATCGGTCACACGAACAGCACTCTCATATTTCCACACAATTTCCATCTTCATTTCGATTGTGATCGCTTTCTTTACCTTCGTTACCTTCTCTTCCTTCCTTAGCAATTATGTGTCTTGCTTGCATGGTCTTAGTGAATTATATATATAGGTAAATCACTGCAATGACCGAAATTACATCCACAAACACATATATCTGGGCTCCAACTGATGCTTACTAACGCTCTCGGTTGTTTGTTTACAATCGTGCAAGCGGATACACGTGACCGCATTCGGGTCGTAACGCAAGATGTTGGTCGTAAATCAAAACAAAAATTTTTATTTTAAACTTCCCGATAATTTATTATAAATTTTATTAATAAAATCAACAACTAAAACACTTTTTTGAATAAATTCTTTATTTAATTTAAAGTACTGGCATGCAAAGTTACTTCTTCATCTGAAAGATGGCGCTGTGGTTTCATCATTAATTACTTCTGTATTCATCGGCAAAACCGGCATTGCGCTGGAAATCTTGAATCTGAAACGATACTCGTTGTATAAGCCGACCCCCAAACTCCAAGCCAAAAATCTAGGACGAAATTTTTGGCTTATATTCCGGAATCTACAGTAGTTGTTAAATTAAACCATACTGAATTAATCCACTTTCACAGTTAATTAGAGCATATTCCAGCAGTAATAAGTGCAAAGTAATAGTCCACCCCGGAGAGTACGGTATTTCCTTTAAGACTATAATTGACCCTAAGGACCACTAACAGAGACAAAACAAATAAGGCAAAATCCCACTCCCAGGTTTCAGTCATAACTTTAAAGACATTTTGACTGAAACATCAAAATGTTCAACTTAAAATAAGTAAGTAATAATGTGTTATTAATAACCAAAAAAGAACATTAGAAACCGTACTAGCAGCTCTAAATAGAAAATGTGAAATAACAAGAGAAAGTGATAAAGAAGTGAACATAAAATGGATAGAAGCCATGCATACAGTAAACATTTTAAACTTAAACCTTAAACTCTAAATCTCTAACTCTCTTCTATGAATCTAAATCATTACAATTAGAATGCAGAGGAGCGTGATGAGAATACGATGAAAAATGGCACTTCTAAATCTGACAGATGTGCAGCGTCCCCAAGTGAAAGATTCAGTACCTTAGGGAGTTGTTCACTAATGACGGTACAGAGGATTGTGTGATTGGTCAATGAATCGGTAGAGCATCACAAGTCCTGTAGTTGTACCACATCATTGAGGTAAAGTTGGAGCTAAGTTCTTCGAAAACCTTTCATCTTACATCCACCTATGGTCAAGAGTTCTGTATAGTGCCTGAACAAATAAGGAGACAAATAGCTGAAATGAGGTTCCTGAACAGGGATGGTGGAATCACTCTGATAGAGTAAGGTGTCAATATGGGAGAACTTTAGAACAGAACATTAGTCTATTAGAAAATATGTCATGAGAACAGGCCATTCAGCCTAACGAGCGTGTCCATCCTATTCACCAAGATTCTCCGAAATTCATCAAGTCAAGATTTCGTGCTCTCCAATACACTCCCTGGTAATTCATTCATTCATGTGTCTATGGTTCTTTGGGTGAAGAAAAACTTTCTAACGGTCTAAGCACTGGTTCTCCTGATCAAATGGAGCCAGGTGATGTGGTTAGGGCAGGTAATTAGAATACCTCATGTACCTCCCATGGTTTATGGACTAAAAAGACAAGGCCCATAACACACTGGAGGAATTTTACTTTTCAACTGGCATGGCAGCATCTGGGAATTTCACAAGAAAACCTGGAAAAAGATCCTGAGGATTTTATGATCTATTCTGTCCCACTCAATATATAGGTAATGTGACCCTCACCTTGGATAAGTTGAGTGAATAATTATGTTACTTTATTTATCAGAGAATTTAGAATTTACTTAGACACAGCTTTTGTTTTGGTAAGGACCCTATTTGTTGCCTTATTTTTGCACTTCAGTGTAGCATGCGGAAAAGCAGAGCAATGGAATTAGAGCTGGCAATGCACAAGCTCTGTCATCACAATTCATAAAAAGTGAACTATGGAAAGTTTTTTAACGGGACTTCACAGCAGTCGATGATGCCTGATGCATGCATTTCTTTATTTCTCTGGCAATAAGGGAAGAGAAAGCACATTAACGTCAAAGCTATATTACATGGATGAAACTAATAATCTGCATGCTCTGGTAGCATAAGGAATGAATTATATTTAATGCCACAGGCTCCGACTGCAAATATCCACAATTAGCTGTGAATGCAAAACAAATGAGAGCAGCACAGAAGTGATGGGCAGTAAAATAATATGAAAATCGGGTTATAATATTCACAAAAACAGCTATAAATTTTCAAAGCTTGCTTTGGATGGCCAACATTGTGATGAGAAATGTTAATTTCAGAAGACGTATATGGCACATTTTGGATCTTAGCTTGTCTGAACTGGTAATGAAGGACCTGTAGATTATGTCTGGTTTTGTTCTCACAAAGTGTGGCGCATGAGGGTTAGAGTCAGCTTAGCAGTTATACAATACATACTGTGTAGCTCTTCCTGTAATTCATTCATAGATTTCCGGTATTCCATGTGTTGTCAACAAAATCAAGAATGGAAAAGAGGAATAACCTGATAACTATTGATCTTGTCTAGTAATTAATATAAGATTTATTACTATTCAGGAGCCATAGTTCTTCAGATGGTTTAGCTGATACTGACGTATTATATAGGCAGGTCAAATATCAAGACAGCTTACAATCTGCACAGTCAATTAGTAATCATTTCTAATACAGATGCTCACTCTCAGCATGAAATCTGAGTGAAACAATGCAATGATGTTTATGTCTTCCATTGGTTTAAAAATGAAGAATCTGATACCGATCCATTCTGCTAAGTACACATTTTGCACTGTCAGTTAATTCGACTAAATGCGCAATGTTCAGAAGACCAGCTCAAGTACTTTGTCTAAATGTATATACATATTTATAGTAGATGACATTTTATTTAAGGTGATTCCTAATCACAAGAGACTGAGGACATATTCAAGGGGAACCATACAAGTGTTAAACCTTGGGATCCTGGAGTGCAAGTTAAATTTACACATTAAGCAGAGGAAAGTTAGAATTTGAAACCTGGACTGTTAACATTGACAAATGCAGTGAGCGGAGAGTAAAATTACACAAAACAACAGAAGTACTCTATTAGGTTAGGCAAAGTAGTAAAGTAAGGATGTTAGACCTGAGAGTTTAAATAATGTCTGAGGTCACCTGAACTGTGCCATTCCAACCAGGGCTGTCTTAACGCATGGGCATGCTGGGGCAGTTGCCCGGGGGCCCCACGAGCATAGGGGCCCACATTTTTTTATGATGCCAATAACACCACTGCAGGGTGGAAAAGAATCATGAAACACAACATGTCTTTTAGAAGTGGTCTGAACTTCTTCTTGACAGTTGTGTGAGTCAGCTAGGAGAGGTTCTGACAGTTACTTATATATATGGCTTCACTGAACATATAACCAATGTGATGTTTGTGTACAGTATTATTATTTTAAGCAGATTGTGTTTGTTTGTCATTGAAAGATCAGACCAAATTTGTGAGAGTAATTCATGGAGAATCCAGGGAATTCCAAAGGATTCACAATTCTGCAACTGTTTGAGTTTTCCCCTGCAGTTCCAGGCTACTCTTTTTGAGACGTGTCATGAGATGAATGTCCCTAGTATGTATTGGGTGAAGGACATACTGTTTGTGTTTTATTCCGTGGCTCTTACACTGTGTTTAAATTATGTCTTCTGACTCTTGCAGCTCAGATCAGCTCTGTCACAAGTGGTTTCCCAATTAGACAGGAAAATAGGATATACTGTACATTTAAGTAAGTCATTGTATTAATTGTCTAAATTGTCTTATGAACATTTGCTCAAAATGTAAAATCAGTAGCAGCATTAGTTTTATTTTTATCAGTGAAAGTGTCTACCATTACCAAAGATTCATTTTAAAGACACTGGTTAGATTGATTCTTATAATAAATGTAATTGCTATATATACATTTTTCAATTGTGAGATAACATAACATTCTGAACCCCACTTAATCAAATAACAGGGGTGGGAGAAGTCGGTACTGGGGGGCCATGATGGCTGCAGTTTTTTGTTCCAACCCAGTTTCTTAATGTGGAGTCAATTATTGCTGATATCGCACTTATTGCTCAAGCATCATTTTTAAACTTAATTTTCATTGTCTCGCTTGTTACGATTCTCCACCCTTAATTGCTTGTTTTTATCCTAAATAGCTGCATTTACTGTTTTTAATTGCTTCTCATTAGCAATAAAATGCAAATGACAAAGGAACCAGAACTTCTCCATCTAAGTGGTTTCCACTTACACCTGTGCGGATTCATTGTGAACTGTCTGGTTTAGTAAAATATTTGGAAACAATCTGAAGAGGAAAACTGAAAGTTTAATCCATTTCAGGCTACAAATCATTCGGATGATATGCTTGGAAAGGAAAAAAAAGTATAATATACGAGAATGACCTGACATGGCAGAATAAATATACTAAAAAGCCATAAAGTTAAATAAGATCTGTCATTGGCAATTATTGGTTTCTAATTAAGTAATCGGGTTGGAACAAAAACCTGCAGCCATTACAGCCCTCCAAGATTGACTTTGCCCACCCATGCAATACAGAGTCGTCGAAGTTTGGGTGCCACCTGATCATAGGGCCAACTTACACTTTCTTTCTTTCTTTCTTTCTTTCTTTCTTTCTTTCTTTCTTTCTTGCTAAGGTTGTAGATCTTTCCCAGATGATTGATAATGTGAGTGAAAGTTTCTAAAGACTTCTCCTCCTTCTCAATATTTTTTATGACTTTGCTTTTTTAAGGTGCATTCGCATATAATGTGAGAAGCACCTATTGCAATAGTCATTTCTGTCTGTTCACATGACACAATTCATGGTGTTTGAAACACCTATGGTGTTGAACTATTACACACTTATTCTTTAAAGAAACTAGTTGAGACAGTTCAATTTCCTTGAGATATCTCAAACAGATCACACTGTGCAAAGTATTAAAATTTCAAAATCTCCCATTGCAGGCCAATTTGCAAATCTGCATGCCAATGGACTAGAGGAGCAAATGTTGGGAGCACAGTCAGAGTCTGCAGATTACTGTGGGAAATATCAAATTGTACTGGGATCCAGGGGTGATGCTGCTTAAACTTTTTAGTTGCATTCATATATAATGCGAGATGATGGCCACATGAGTCTGTCCGTCTGTCTGCATGAAACAACTCGGCTGCCGGTGGACTGCTTTGGTTGAAATTTTGCACACTTATTCTTTAAAGAAATTTGTTGAGGCAATTCAGTTTTCATTGAGGTATCTTGAACAAACTACACCGTACAAAGTTTTGACATTTCCAAGTCTCCCATTGAAAAGCACTGGCAAATCTGCCAACTCATCTGTCTTAAAGCAGAGTAACATTCTGCACAGTTTTAACTATGAATTAGTTTCCTCTTTCAATTTTACCTCATCAGCAGTTACATAAACTTGTATATTTTGTACAGTTTTACTTGTCTGTCTGCCACTTGGATCCACAATACAACACCAAGGAAAGGGCGAGTCTGAGTGCAAGCAGTTCATGCAATAGCATCGTTCTCATGCTGCTTTAGGTAAATTAACCATAAATGAAAAAAAAAAAAAAGCCACTTCTCTGGAAACAAATGGAAGAGGAAAGCAACAATATAAGCATATGTGAGACTGAATTGACTGAAATAATATTATCTTAAGATGGTTATTGTAATGAGCTAACATTAGCAGGCTACAGCTAAAAGGAGTTTCAACTAATAAATTACACAGGAACAGTGCAGCTCCCCTTAGTGATATAAACATAGCATGGGTTTAAAAAGGAGGCTGCTATTAATCTGGGCACTGAAAATCAGAGCTGCTAGGCATACAACAAGGACCAAGCTGTGGTATACAGTTTCTAGTAATATGTACTCCAAATAGCAAGCACAGGGCCGGATTACAATTTGCCCCTTCTGAAACAGTTACTTAGTGGTATAACATACAGCAGACTGAGCGTGGGTGTGGTTGAAATTTAAAATTTAACATTTTAACATTATAATAAAAAAATCTTGGGACGTGACTTTTTGAAGAGATTTTTTGAAAGGAAGTCCACGAGATGGAGACTTTAACCATGAGATTCTTTTAAGTCACGCCCTACTTACAACTATTTTCAAACAAGTCCACAGTCATCAGGTGCATTCAGGCACTTAATCTGGACAGATACCAATCCATTAAAGGACCTACTTATGAACACACACACACACTTACGAAGATCCAGTTTAGAATCACCCATTCACAGACATCAAAGACCATATATAGTGCCCCCCCCATATCCTTACAATCTACTGTGCATGAAAGCTATTGAGCCACCACAGGCCTAAAGTCATATGAAAAAGTTTGGGAACCCCCTTTTAATTCCTTGGATTTTTGTTTATCATTGGCTGAGCTTTCAAAGTAGTAACTTCCTTTTAATATATGACATGTCTTATGGAAACAGTAGTATTTCAGCAGTGACATTAAGTTTATTGGATTAACAGAAAATATGCAATATGCACCATAGACAGGTGCATAAATTTGGGCACCCCAACAGAGATATGACATCAATATTTAGTTGAGCCTCCTTTTGCAAATATGACAGACACCTCTAGACGCCTCCTATAGCATTTGATGAGTGTCTGGATTCTGGATGGAGGTATTTTTGGCCATTCTACCATACAAAATCTCTGCAGTTCAGTTAAATTTGATGACTGCCGAGCATGGACAGCCTGCTTCAAATCATCCCATAGATTTTCAATGATATTCAAGTCAGGGGACTGTGACGGCCATTCCAGAACATTGTACTTCTCCCTCTGCATGAATGTCTTTGTAGATTTCGGACTGTGTTTTGGGTCTTTGTCTTGTTGAAATATCCAACCCCTGCATAACTTCAACTTTGTGACTGATGCTTGAACATTATCCTGAAGAATTTGTTGATATTGGGTTAAATTCATCTGACCCTCGACTTTATCAAGGGCCCCAGTCCCTGAACTAGCCACACAGCCCCATAGCACGATGGAACCTCCACCTAATTTAACAGTAGGTAGCAGGTGTTTTTCTTGGAATGCGGTGTTCTTGTTTCACCATGCAAAGCGGTTTTTGTTATGACTAACTAACTCAATTTTTGTCTCATCAGTCCAAAGCACTTTGTTCCAAAATGAATCTGGCTTGTCTAAATGAGCATTTGCATACAACAAGTGACTCTGTTTGTGGCATGAGTGCAGAAAGGGCTTCTTTCTCATCGCCCTGCCATATAGATGTTCTTTGTGTAAATTGCGCTGGATTGTAGAACGATGTACAGGTACACCATCTGCAGCAAGATGTTCCTGCAGGTCTTTGGAGGTGATCTGTGGGTTGTCTGTAACCATTCTCACAATCCTGTGCATATGCCGCTCCTGTATTTTTCTTGGCCTGCCAGACCTGAGTTTAACATCAGCTGTGCCTGTGGCCTTCCATTTCCTGATTACTTTCCTTACAGTTGAAACTGACAGTTTAAACCTCTGAGATAGCTTTTTGTAGCCTTCCCATAAACCATGAGACTGAACAATCTTTGTTTTCAGATCTTTTGAGAGTTGCTTTGCAGGATCCCATGCTGTCTGTCACTCTTCAGAGGAGAGTCAAAGGGAAGCACAACTTGCAATTGACCACCTTAAATACCTTTTCTCATGATTGGACACACCTGTCTATGAAGTTCAAGGCTTAACGAGCTAATCCAACTAATTTGGTGTTGCAAGTAATCAGCATTGAGCAGTTACATGCATTGAAATCAGCAAAATTACAAGGGGACCCACATTTTTGCACAGCCAGTGTTTCACATTTGATTTAATTTCATACAACTAAATACTGCTTCACTAAAAATCTTTGTTCGGAAAACACCCCAGGACTCAGATGTTCCTAGGAAATGAAAGACATACCACTGTTATCTTATTTGTTGAAAGTAGAGTCAATTATTATGCAGGCTGAGAGGGGCTCCCAAACCTTTTCATATGACTGTATTTAGACTACAGTCTTAAATTAAAGACATTGTAAACTGCTGTTAAAATGTACGCATTTAATGTAGTCTACTAACACATGTAACTGCATTCTGTTATCACTGCCATTTTTGAATACAACTCACTATTTAAAAAAAAACAACATTTGTGATAACTGACTCTAAGATAAAGTAACTAAAAAATTGTGAAATGCTCCAACTTTTATATCAGTTAACTTAGCTGGCAAATTCACCTGAATGTTATGCCATGTCTAATTCTCTAACTTGTTTTTTCTTTTTTTTTTTTGATTAGTGGATGCCCTCCTCTGGGGAAACTGTACATCATTGTACATTTTTACAAGTAACATTTCATAAAACATTAAGAGGATCACTTTAGAAGAGTTGTCTGAAAACTGTTTTAAGTTGCTTTAAACGTGCTTAAATATGTGTACAAGTTTATTTAGTCCTTAGGCGACCTTGTTAGATTTTTCCTCAACTTATTCTTTCATGGTTATTAACATCTCAAAGAGAATAAATAAATGTATGGTGTTTCAAATAAATGTTGAAATTTACTTTTGATGCCATGCTTGTCGTAAAATTTCTAGTCCAATTAATTACAAATGAGGTCTATAAAACTCTTCAGGAGCAGGCAGAGGCACTAATCTGCAACTTTAAATCTTAGAACATGAGATTAAATGCCACTGGGTCTTAATAATTAGAAAGTGCATCACCAGAGAGGATGGAATTTTTTGCAAAAGACCTTGAAAGCACTGAAGGGTACAGATGTAGATGTGTAGCACACAGAGAGAAAAAAAATAAAGTCTAAGATTATTGCATTCTTGGAGGTACGCCGGCAAATCAGGAGAATTGATTTGTGTAGATATCTATCAGAATCTGCGTCTTCGTGTCTGTGGGATTAAATGTGTGTCTTCTCAGATATCCTGCCTTATTCAGTCTCTATACTAAAATGCTGATTATTTTTAAGATGTTATTTCTGGGATGCAGCAATTATAGTATTCTTTAATTTATTCATACGCATCATATAACATATCACAACAAGAGAAGCGTTACCATATGTTTGAGAAAAAAAATAATATTTTCAGAGATATTTGCATTCCTGTGTAGCAAAAAATAGAAAACTATTTAAACCCAAAATATAATTAAAACACTGCACGAGCTTGAATATGTTGTTTGTCCCTGAGATTGGTTTATTGGGTGATACTCTGAGCTCAGTTTTCAGTTGAATTTTACAATGCAGAGTTGAGTTCTGTTGAGTGGATAAACGTGTGATTGATTAAACTATTCCACTGATATTACATTATATAAATGTACTGCCCGAGACAGTTTATTGAATGATGTCTTGCAAGACCACTGTTATCAAGATACAATTATTAAAATTAAAATTAAAATTAAACAGCCATCCATCAATTTTCTGTACCTGCTTCTTTCTGTAGCATACAGCGTCAGACAGTTTGAATATCACAAAACTGTGACGCCAGGCCGTCATGTTTACCCTCTGTGACTGATGACCGCCACAGACAACCAAACTGCAGTTTTGTGGGACGTGGCACAATATAAATATGGAAGAATATAATAATGATAATAATAGAGGAGCATAGCAGCGCTGTGGTGGGCTGGCGCCCTGTCCGGGGTTTGTCTCCTGCCTTGTGCCCAATGTTGGCTGGGATTGGCTCCAGCAGACCCCCGTAACCCTGTAGTCAGGATATAGTGGGTTGGATAATAGATGGATGGATGGCATAGCAGTGCAGTGATCACACTTGTCTCCAGCTTAAATCTTGAGCTCAAATGCTGCTTGTTTGGAGCTTGCGTGTCCATCTGGCTTTCTATCCTCATGAATGCAGTTCAGATTTGCCCATTATATTTAACAATGCCACACAATGGCCCAGCTCCCAGTCCAGGGCTGGTTTATGCCTTATGCCCAGTGCTGCTAGGATAGGCTCTGGCTCTTATGATGCATGAAAATAACAATAAGTACTTCGTAAATTTAGTTATAAAGTCTTCAGCAGTTGGAACTTATTTCAGAAATAGTAGCCATTAAAGAACAGAACAGCAGCTCGGCACTGGTTACAATCACACACCCATCTACGCTGGGCCATTACAGAGACATACGGTGCCTTTAGAAAGTATTTAGACCCCTTCACTTTTTTCACATTTTGTTGTGTTGCAGTGTTATGCTAAAATTATTTAAATTATTAAGAAACACTCATTACCCCCAGAATGACATAGTGAAAACAAAATTTTAGATTCTTTTGCACATTGACACAAGTTTTCAGACCCTTTGCTATGACATTTCAAATGTTGTTCAGGTGCATCCCATTCTATTTAGATGTTTCTACACCTTGTTTGGAGTCCACCTATGGTCAATTCAGTTGATTGGACATGATTAGGAAAGGCACATAGAAGATCTCACAGTTGAGTAAAAACCAAGATGAAGGGCAGTGTCCCAGAATTCTCTAACAGTCATGTCACTGGCCTTTTTACATTTAAATTAACATTTATTTGCTTAGCAGACCCTTTTATCCAAAGCTGCTTTAAAATGAGGTCCACATAATCAAGTCAACAATAGTCTGGGGACTGTTTGGGAACAAGTGTTACAGGACAGGTCAGGTCAGGTTGGGCAGCATGCACTGATGCAGCTCATTGCCACACTCACCACACAACAAAACAGCTCAGGATTCTAGTTGTCAAGCCCCCCAGAAGACAAGTGATTCAGTCCCACTCTCTAGAAAATTGATCATCACATCAGCTCAGAACAAAATGCAAGTGAGTTAAGTCTCTTTTGCATGCTTGGAAAGGCCTCACCCCAATGGGGCTTAATCCCAGCTCCAAGCACTGAAGCCTTCTAAAGAAACTTAACGGTCCCAAAATTATATCAAAAAGCCCTACAGTTAGGACGTGCACTGTAAACCTCAGCTTGTGAACGAAAGGGCCGCAAAACCAGCTTTATAAAAAAAATAATTTATTAATAGAAAAATACAAAGCAAGGCTCCACAGAGCAAAAGAGGAAAAATGGAGTTGCCTCAAAGGAAATCCTAAATCAAAAAAGTCCCAATACGTAATCAAGAAAAAGAATCCTTAGACAAAGCAAGAGGAACAGAAAGCAGTAATTACAATAACAAATAACAAGACTCATGGCGTCACAGAAAATCAAAATGCTTGGCTACTGAGTCTTCTTCATCTTCTTCTTCTGGGTTTTTATGGTGGTTGGCAGACCAATGTCAATGGGGTGCATTAGCGTCACCTGCTAAGCTGGAGTGTGGAGCAGAGACTCAGGGAGCATACCCATACCTTTCTAAAAATGTAGATAAGCATTTCAAGACACTATATTGCCAACACTCTGTCCTAATATACTTTCTATAGTAGTAACCTCATGTCCCATAGGTTTCAGTTTTTTTAAAAGATGTATTCTTTGCTCCACTCCTGCAATATATGTTTTACTGTTTCAGGATAAATACTGTATATACTCACTTATAAGTTGGGTCTTGAAACCCGAAAAGTCAATCATAAAATCAGACCCCGACTTATACGCCAGATTTTTATGTCTTCTTATTTTCCCCAATCTCGCATCATTTTCTCAGACGCATCGAATCTTGTTGCAGCAGCGCAGTTACCAATTTCTTTCACCACTTCAACAACTTTTAATTGAAAACCATCTTCCTATTTTCTTCTGATTGAATGCTCTATCGTAGATAAGGGATACTCTTATGAAAAAGATGTATGGAGTGAGATACAAAAAACACAAAACAGTGCAAATGTCACGTTGGAATAGGCCGGGTATTAAACTGTGGTCACGTAGGCACAATACATAGAAAAAAAAGGCATTGTGCTGCATGGTTACTCTCTCAGGTAGGCATTAGCAGATCATAATCTTGTGGATCAATAGAGTGAGTTTTCCGCATTCGACTTATACGACCGACATTATAAAATACCGGAAATTATGCGGTAAAATGAAGCCCCGACTTATCTGCGGGAGAACTTATCCGCAAATATATACGTTATATTTTCTCCATACCCCAGTGTCATGTTTGTTTATTCTAAACAGTTGTGGCATCCGGCCAGGACGCCCAGGAGGACCGGAGGAGGGCTTGTACCTCCTCCATACTTCGAGGGGGCGTCCGCCCTGGTTATGTTGGGGGCCACAGGTAAAGGGCTTGGAAGCCCAGCCCTGTAGGGACCCGTGGCCACTGCCAGGTGGCACCCTGGTGCCTGAATATCCTGAATATCCCTGAATATCCCTGGTACAAGCCCTCCTCCAGTCCTCCTGGGCCACACAGTGAATAATTTAAGTTTGTGTTCCCAAGACATAACTGTGTGATTATGACGTCCTCCCTCCTATTACCACCTCTTACTTTGCTCTTTCCCACCACCTTCTAAATTTCATATAAATACCTTCCTTTCTTTGGCTGCTGAAGCCTGCTGCTGCCTTAAATATAAAGCCAGAGGATGACCCAGCAGCTATAACGTCAGGGTGGTCCTGCCTCCTGAGGAACCACCTACAAAGCACAAGGAACACATGCAAACTTAAGGAGATAGCACATGATTAACCAATAATAAAGAAAATAAATAGAACAATAAGAAGAAGAAACATTCAAAGTAAACAAATACAACAAACAGAAAACAAAAAAATATATATTAATACATAACACATGACTGTTATTTTAAAATGAGCTTAACAAGAATATGGAAACACAGTTGGAAATTTGCTAACGGTAAATTTCTCACAAACTTTAGGGAGTTTTTCTTCACACAAAGAACCGCAGACTTGGTATAAGTGACCAAGTAGTGTGGTGGGCAGTAGGACCTTGAAAACTCGGCTTGATATTATTTTGGAAGAATTAAGTGAATAGGATTGACGAGCTGAATCTCGTCAAATGTTTTTCTAATATTCTTGTTCAACTTGTTTATTCTAATATTCCTGTTCAACTATCTTAAGTTCTCTGGCTTTTTTATATGTATTATTTGTTTTAATTTATGATTGGTGTGAATTTTATTTTCTCATGCTAAATAAATATTCACTTTCATGCTTAGTTTTTTTTTTTTTTGTTGCAACTTACTCCTTTTCTTAAAGAGGGCCCTAGAAACGGAGTACGATTCGGAGCCCCGTAAAACCTGAATCCTTTCTAGAGGACATTCAAACTTGTCCAGTCTGGAATCACAAGTTGATGTAGCAGTATCTGAAAAATGTGAAGGTGTTCAGTGACCCTGGAGAAAATGTGCCACCACCAGGCAAACTTTACCTTGATGGCATCAGTCCATAAGTCGAGGTTCAGCCTGTGGTAGGTAGCAATGATAAAAGCTGAACAACAGTGCTATTGTAAATTAAAATAAGTCAGGTACAATAAGTTTATTCATTAATCTTCTAAAAAAGAAATCAATGATTAATGTATCCATCAATAAATTTGTTTGTTAATAAAATTATCCAAGAAGCAGTTGGTGTAAAGTAAGAATTTGCTGTGAAGAGTGCTGTGATCTCTCATCCATCCATACCAGGCCAATTAAGAATTACACATTAACTAGAAGGTTCGAAAAAGAAGGAGAAAGCCTGACGGAAACTTTGGGAGAACATGCAAACTCCACCGAGAAAGTATTTCAAAACTGGGGTCCAGCTACTGTGAGAAAAAGACGTTGCCTGTCCCCTGGTCTTCTAAGTGACTTCACTGAAATCAACAAAAAGAATGAACTGAAAATTTTAGGTATTACATGTTAGGACACTTTTTAGGCAGAAACTGTTCTTCCTCATTCTTTCTTTTTTAGCAGAAGAATATGGTTTCAATAACTTGGTGCAGGATGTCTGAATGCAGAGTGCCACCCTTTTTTGCTTGCTATTAAAAAATCCCTTTTTTTCAGAGTGTAAAATAATGCAGTGAGTGAAAGCAGTATATTAGCAGTGCTCTTGGGCTTTCATTTATAAGAATAAGGTTGTAATGTTGAAAATGATTTTATGTCACTCATGACATCTTCTGATAGGAACATAACATCATCCTCGTCAGTCTTCTGGAGCCTTGAGCCTGCTGTATTAACCCAAGTGAAATTAAAATTTTCAGCATTTTATTTCTGGGTAGAGCTCCTTTACACATTCAAAACCCATGGTATAAATAAGATCCTCCCTGCCGTAACTTTAATATCTACAGTGGGGTATTTTTGTGTAGGTGCGACCACACAGGATTTCCATGTTGTGTATTTGTAAAAAAATGGCTGCTGATTCATTAAAACCCATGCTAAGCCAAACCTGCATGTCCTCCCTTTTCTTTGACCAACATGAAAGATTGCAGTTGATAATGTGCAGATGCCATGGAGTTGGTCCCAGCAAGAGAACTGCACACTTTTCAATTATGAGAATGCCTCATAGAATCAGAGGAATAATTGTAGGGAGGGAGCAGTGAGGCTGCCAGAGAGAGCCTGCATCGTGTAATGTGATAACCAACCCAAAGGGAAATTCCCTTCCGCCCGACTTCTGACTCGGAGGTGCTGGGTTAACAGCTGTTGAGAACAGAGAAAGCCTGCCTCCTCTGTTAAAAATGTATTTACTTTTTGCTCTCAGAAAATGATGTTTTTACTTAAGAGAGCCCATAGGAATTTTTTATTGTTCAAATGTTGATCTTTGATGGCTCATGAGACTGAAAAAATTCTCATTTAAGGTTCATTTAACCTCCTTAGTGTTAGACCCGAGCGCCACTCAGGCTGTAAAAACAGTGCTAAAAGCGTTAGCCCCACGTGTCATTCAGGCAACTGTATAGACGTATCTCACATAAGATCCAAGGTTTATTCAGACTGTAAGAGTGCCAACGACTTTAGTGCCGAGTCTTACTCTGGCAGTGGTATAGGCATGTCTTGTGTAAGTGTCAGGCCCGAGCATTACCTGGACAATGGCTAAAAGCACTAGTAACGAGTGTCACTCAGGTAACAGTACAGATGCAACTCGTGTAAGACCAAAGGATTACTCGGGCTACAAAAGTGTTAGTCCTGAGTGTTAGTAATGGCATAAGTATGTCTTACATAAGTGTTAGGACTGAGCGCTCCCTGGGCAACGGTAGCCTCATAATGGTGTCTCGTAAGAACGCCTCTCATCAGCAGTGATGACAAAGTGAATCTGTCTTCAGGCAGTGAAAATGAAGCGGAAAGTGAAACCGAAACTGATGCTGGGAATCTGAAAGTGACACTCACATCACTCTCACATGTGCAGTGTGCTGTTCATAGTATTATTACCGTATATACTCGAGTATAAGCCGACCCGAATATAAGCCTCTAGAGGTACCTAATTTTACCTACAAAAAATTGGAAAAACTGGAAAAACTTATTGACTTGAGTATAAGCCTAGGGTGGGAATTGCAGCAGCTACTGGTAAGTTTCAATAATCAAAATAAATACCAATAAAATTACCGTACATTAATTGAGGCATCAGCTCATTAATTGAGCACACAGCCCGGAATGAGTCTCACAGAGGCTGCACAGCACCACACAAAGCTCGCAGCAGTTTTTCTACTGCCCGTAGACCAAACCAAGTACAGTAGAACCTCAGGTCACGACCATAATTCGTTCTAAAACTCTGGTTGTAACCCGATTTGGTCGTGACCCGAAGTAATTTCCCCCATAGGATTGTATGTAAATGCAATTAATCTGTTCCAGACCATACAAACTGTATGTAAATATATTTTCTTAAAGATTTTTAAGCACAAATATAGTTAATTATACCATAGAATGCACAGCATAATAGTAAACTAAATGTAAAAACATTGAATAAAACCTTGAACAACAGAGAAAACTAACACTGCAAGAGTTTGCGCTATAGCGCTACAAACCAATCACTAAAAACACTTTTTTTAATGAGTTTTAAGCAAAGGGGAAAAATTGAACATTTGAAAAATCTGTAATTTAATAAACCACCAAGAAAAGTAACATTGCAACAATGCACGCTATGAACCGATCACTGTAAACAGAAGTGAAGTGGAAGTTAAAATCCAATAGAAAAAAGTCTTCATTAAATACAAGGTTAAAACAATGCTCTAATCTGTCTCTTTAAAAACAAGCCTGGTGCATTCTTTAACTGCCTTCTCGGCCCTATGCTGTCATCCCTCTCGCTCACTCGCTCTCTCTCTCTCGCGCGCGCACGTGTCTGTCTGTCTGTCTGTCTCTCTCGCTCGTGCGTGCGTGCGTGTGTGTGTCTCTCTCACGTGTGTGTCTGTGTGTGTCGCTCTCTCTCTCTCACTCACTCGCTCGCTCTCTCTTTGTCACTCGCTCTCTCTCTCTCTTGCTCGCTGCACGGGGAATGCACAGGGAGAGACTGAACACGTGCGGAAATCATCGGCGCGCACAAACCGAAAGGGAAATTGGCTTGTTCGTATACCGAGTGTGTGGTCGTGAACAGATGCAAAAGTTTGGCAAACTTTTTGATCATACCCGATTTGTACATGTTTAGAGATGTTCGTGAACCGAGGTTCCACTGTACTGTACACTCCAGCTTTCTGTCGGGTTGGCAGGGGCAGCGGGACCTGACTCGAATATAAGTCGAGGGTAACGTTTTTCAGCACATTTTGGGTGCTGAAAAACTTGGCTTATATTCGAGTATATATGGTAGTTTAATTATTATACTTCCTATATTTTTGACTTTGTACTTTTAGTGTTTTGCACATTTTACAGTAGAAAGATGAGATTTAATAAAACGTCATTTTTCAAGCCAAAAAATGTAACGCTTTTACATGTTTTTTAGAGAAAATAATGTAATGCTAAAGAGGTTAAGAATCTGCTCTGTCATAGTTGTTTCTCTTTAAATCCCTTAGTAGAAATGGCTTTGGACAAAAAGGAGACAATAGATGCAACTAAAGTAAATGGAGTCAAAACTGAGAACTTGGTTTGAAAAGCATGGTATATTTTGTAAGATCTCTGTCAGTCTTCTTTTAATCTCTTTCAAGACTTGATCTTTTTTGCTTATTATTAGGTTGATGCCTTTTTGACTTACAACATTTGAGATATGATCAGTTACATTTCTTTTTTTTTACCAATTTGAGCAGAGGCAGGTGAAGTGACTTGCTCATAGTTGCATGGTGTCAGCAGTGGGATTTAAACACTGTGGCGAGCGGGTGGGGGCAGTATCCAGCCAGGACGCCCGGAAGAACCAGAAGAGGGACTATGCCTCATCCGGACCACGAGAGGGCAGCCGCCCTGGTTGCTATGGGGACCACAGGAACAGAGCATGGAAGCTCAACCCTATAGGGGCTCGTGGTCACTGCCATGGGGCACCCAGGTGCCTGAAAAGCTCTGGATGTCAGCACTTCCGCCACACCCGGAGGTGCTGGCGAAAGGAATACCAGGGACACCCGGAGTGCTTCTGGTTGCTATGGGGACCATGGGAACAGAGCATGGAAGCTTAACCCTATAGGGGCCCGTGGTCACCGCCAGGGGGTGCCCAGATGCCTGAAAAGCCCTGGATGTCAGCACTTCCGCCACACCCAGAGGTGCTGGCGAAAGGAATACCAGGGACACCCGGAGTGCTTCTGGATGCTCAGCCGGTACTTCTGCCACACCAGGAAGTGCTGGTGGAAGTTCATCAGGAGGCACCTGGAGCTCGTCCAGGTGAACATAAAAGGGGCCGCTTCCCTCCATTCAATAGCTGGAGTCTGGTGGAAGAGGACGGAGCTTGGAGGAGAGGAGTGGAGACAGTCAGAGAAAGAGGCATTGAGAGAGGCCTGGACTAAGGGTGATTGGTGCAGGGGCATTGGTTATGCGTGTGCACTTGTATATTAAAAATGAATAAACGTGTGTTGGTGACTGAACCATTGGTGTCTGCCTGTCTGTGTCCAGGCTGCTTTCCACAACACAAAACCTCAAGTTCAATGTCATATGGTCTGCCTTGTCTTCCAGAATAAGTATGATCTAATTGGAGCACAGCAGTATTCCTATAATTAGATCAACTAATACTATTATTCAGAAGCAAGGACTACAGTTTTGTAAGCATAGTAAAGTGTTTGATTACCACAAACAACTGTAAATACATTTCACAATATATTACTGAGCACACAATGAAAATGCATTTAAATTACAAAAACATGTCAAGTTGCTACATGGAAAATCTGAAGCCCTTGTGTGACTTTGTTGAGATCTCTGCTGAAACTCCAGAGGAGACACTTGGGAGACTACTGTGTTATTTTTTTCTCAGGAGAAACATCTGAGGAGCATAAGAGAAAAGAAAAAGTCTCCATGTTATTTCTTTCTGGCCTCGTTGTCTCAGAGAAACCAAAAAGATATTAAAGAGATCCCTTTTTGGATTTTTCATTCCTATGAGAGTTTCATAGTTAGAAACTTGAATTTTCTTGTTTTTCATTTATTAGTTTGTGTTTTGGTCTTTCCTTTTTCTTCATTTTATTTCTAACTGTGCCACATTTTCACATCGAAAGCCGCTACATGCAGACTCTGAAACCTTGCCTGGTTTCTATCAAACGCCCTCCTGATATGAGCTGATAAATTACAATGAAGCAGCGTCAGCCACTAAGTCAGAGATATGGAATCAAGACGTAAGCTTGTGATCTTGGAAGGTTTATTATTTGATATTCTGGTTTTGACTCTCACTCCTTTGTCCCGCCTCGGTTTTCGTCATAGTGTTTTGATTGTTGTAGGATTTTACTGGAGAATGACTTTCTTTATGTTTATTTCTTACTAGTCCGCATAGAGGTGAAACAGGACAGAGAGGATGGCCCTGCCCAGCTCCCTACTCCTGACATCACACTTCCTCCTCCCCTCGGCCCGCAGACTCTGTCTTGCATTAGTGTGAATGTATTGCTCCTGCAATTGAACTATCATTCTTAGCGCAAGGAAAGAATTTGCAAAACCAACCAGAATGTTCAAGCAAATTCTAGAAAAAAACCTGATTTAAATCTGTTAAGTAGTTCTCTCATTCGCCAGCTAAGCGAATACTGGCATGTGAGTGAGGACTACCCTGCCCCTCTCCCCTCGACTCGCTGCATCTGTCTTGGATTTGCGCAAATAAATTGGTACCACAAGCAAACTATGATACATGTGCAATGAGAGAAATCGCAAAATCAACTGGAATGTTCAAGCAAATTATAGAAAAAAACCCGATCTAAATCCGTTAAGTAGTTCTCTTGTGATATCGGACAGACAAACAAATGGACATTGGATTTTATATATAGGGAGATTACTGTTGTTTAATTTCATTGTAAGGTGAGGTTGAGTGTTAAGAAAAGCGACAATTAACTAAAATGTATTATTAATATTATTATAATTATTAAGGTGAAAATCAAACTGTCAAAGTTCTGTAACCTATTGGTTCAGGAAGGGATTGAAAATGACCAATGTCTGTAATTATCAAGTGATCTTTGCACGTGTATGCGCGATCAGCCAAGAACCCCAATCAACCCCGGAGTGAAACGTGCCCACACCATGCACACCCACACCCGATTAAGGCCCACACTTCCCTGGACGTGACAATTTATTTAAAAACTGCACTGCACCACAGACCTCTTATCACAGAAGAGCCAATCCAATCATTATTTTATTCTTGGTTTTTAACCATTTATTAAACTATTTATTGGTTTTATCTTACGCACTTACTTATTTTATAAATTATGTATTGAAAGCTTTATTAAATACCACCGCACTATGGACACTGTTTGCTTGTTTGTAATGAATAAATGTACTATCTATACACTTTATACAATAACCTGTTGTCTGTGTCCTCATCGTCCTAGTCCATCACAGTTCATGAGTATTGATGTCCTGGAAGAAAGTAATGAGCCCAAGGCAACAGACACCCGGAACATCACACCTGTGCACTGTAAACTCTGTTTCAGCTGTTTGACGAGCGACAAACTCCTTCAGTAAAGACAACAAACAATGCAAGAGTAGAAATTATTGGTCACTTCATCAGTTTAGTTCAGCTAGGCCATTTTATGATAAAGAGCACCGGAAGAAGGAGCTTAATGCATATTTTGAATTTCTATTGACCATTTTTACTTTCTCGTATGCAAAGTATAGGGAAAATATTGTAATCTTCCAAAAATTCAATGTTGAGATTTTGATGTATCTCAGCGTTTTAGACCTCCCTGACTTTCTCGTATACAAAGTATAGGGAAAGTA